>JACBWW010000005.1:28237918-28278747 GCA_020086605.1 Lanius collurio
CGAGCCGCCGGCGGAGGGAAGGTGCCGCCGTGCGCGGCCCGCCGGGCGCCGCGGCCTGCGGGCGCCGCTGGTTGGCGGCGGGGGGACACGTGAGCGGGAGGCGGCGGCAGCGGCGGCGGCGGCGGCAGCAGCAGCGGGAGTTTCCCCGACAGCTGGAGGTTGCGGCGGCGGCTCCTCCTCCCCGGGTCCCCTCTAGAGCACAGAGACCCCCTGCGCTCCTCCTTATTGACAAACGCACAAAGGGCCGCGCCGGGGCCGGGCTGGGGACGCGTCTGGAGCCGGCATGGGAGACAAGAAGAGCCCGACCAGGTAGGGGCAGCGGCGGCGCTTTCTCCTTCCCCCGGGCCCTCCGGGAGCGCGGGGCCGGCGGCGATGGCGGCGGGGGCGCCCCGGGGGCGGCGGGGGCGTCGCGGCCGGTGCTGCCCCTGGCGCGCGTGTGTCTCCGCAGGCCGAAGCGGCAGCCGAAACCCTCCTCGGACGAGGGGTACTGGGACTGCAGCGTCTGCACCTTCCGCAACAGCGCCGAGGCCTTCAAGTGCTTGATGTGCGACGTGAGGAAGGGCACCTCCACACGGTGGGTCGCCGGCGGAGGGGGAGCGGGGGCGGCGGGGGAGCGGCTGTGCGGCCGTGACAGGAATTGGGGCCGGAGGAGCCGCGGTACATCCCCAGCGTGTGAGGGAGGGCGGCCGTGACAGGAATCGGGTCTCGTTTATCAGGGGTGGGGGCGGGAACGCACAGCTTCGCTCGGCCCGGGGCTCCTCGGTGAACCTGACCCAGCGGTGCGCCGGCGTGTGTAGAAACAGAAATAATAAATACCAGGAAGGGCATAATTGCCTGCACAGCCTAACCCTGGAGAGACTGTGCCCCTCTCACGAAGAAGAACTATTCCCCAGGGTGTGCCTGCTAAGACGCTCACCCTTTTAATATTTCTTTAAATTTAAAATTATTTTTTATATTAATTTCTTTGCCACATACATAACCCCTTTATTTGATTATTATTAGAGGTATTAGTATTATTTTAATTCGTTTTTCATCACAGAGCATCACCATGCAGGTTTCCGGGGGCTATAGGGGGTGCATTATAACCCTTCAGTGTTTAGGGGAGGAATTGTTAGCTGAGTTGCGCCGTATGGAATTGCCTCCCTGTGTAACCGTGACTGCCCAGGAGGACCTTTTCTCTGTACACCAGTCACAAAGCTTGCAGTGGATTAACTGGTATCTATGCCTGCTGGTGGCCTGAACATGTGTGCTTGGGGAATGGAGGCTTTTTACAAACGAATTGGAGCTCGCTTGTAGCCATGCATGCTAACGGAGGAGACAGTCGCTCAAGAATCCTTTCTTACCGTTACCTTACCTATGGGTTAATCCCATCAGCAAGAGAAGTTTAAACAGCAATCAAGTTGCAATCCTATCAAAAGCCACAATTACATTGTAGACATTGGTCAAAGCAGTGCTGAGTATGACTTGCAACAAATGTTACATGTTTGAAATTGTAAGTGGAAGGTTGGATCCAATTGCTTGACAAAAATGATTACTGTCTATTTCTGGAGTTGTTTTCTCTGACTTCTGAAAAACAGAATGAATATTGTAAAGACTTCTCATAACTTTAGTTGTGAATATTAGTTGAATGTTTTGGGGGTTTTTTTGACAAAGGAAGTCAGTAAGGTCAATGTGCCAAGAGGGACTTGCATCTGTCACATATATTATGGTTTCCATTTATAACAATGACATTATGTTTATATCACGGAGAGATGTATACAGATTGGCAATGTTCAGCAAAATAAGACTGCTGAATTAATGCAAAGTCTTTAAAAACAGCAGGGAAAAAAAAGCAAGCCCCTTTAACATCCAGTCAGTTTGATAAGAAAAGTCAGTTTAAAATTATGTTTTGTTGCATTGGAAGCTCAGCTGGATAAAAACATTGAAACTTAACAAACAAAAAATAGAGCTCCTGAGAAACAAACATTTTTATTGCCTTTTAGTTTCCCTACTTGAATATTTCATCTTTTAAATAATTTTGTGACAAAATGTCTTTTTTTTTCCTTTGATTTCCACTTTCTCCCCAACAGTGACCTGGTATGTGAACTGTGGTTGATAGGTTGATTTTTGTTTCTCTACTGTAACAATGTTACAGTAAACGTGGTTAAACGTGTCTGTTAAATGTGTACCTGAGTAGGTTTATGGGGCTCTTTTTCCCATGAAGTTTCGATGGGTTGCATCTTCATATGTTTGCTAAGTCCAGGTTTTACACATGGTGTGAGGTAGATAAAAGTTGAGGTTTTAGGCCAGGCAGCTTTTGTCTCCAATTCTGATATATGATTTGAGCTAGTAAGTAGACCTTTGTGTCCATGGAGAGAATCATTAGGGTGCCAAAGGAACACAAAAGGCCTGCTGGGTGGATTTTTTGATTTTTTTTTTCCCGAGGATTTGGAGTCCAAGTGACCAAATTATTACCTTGTTAAAGCATTTGTTGGTGTTGCCTATAGGACAAAATGGTTTTCATCACCGTGGGGCAGGATAACAGTACTACTAAGTTTTGATGGCACCAAGAATGCATTATTTATTTATTTTAGTCTTCCATTTTGAAGTTTGATGTTAGATTAGGTTGATGCATCAGCATGGTTGTTGCTGTGCAATGGTTCTTACTTAAAAATTTCAACTGTGTTTTGTTTTACTGGTTGGTGCTTTGTCTATAAGACACTGTAAATTGCTACCTTTTTTTTTTTTAGTTCAGAGAAATCTTTCTTTGTGTTGGTATGTATAATACCTGATTCTGCCTGTTAAACTTCACTAAATGTGACCAGATTTGCATGTGGAGGCAATCATATTGACGTTTAGTGGGTTTGAAGGCCACTGGAAATTAGGTGCAAAGTTGATAAAATCATTTGATGATGCACGTTTACCTTTATAGAAATATTTTCAGGAATGGGTAGGGTTTGTGTGAGTTTTGACTGTTGAATAATTCCTTCTCTCTGAAGGAGTTACCTTTTGGTCCAGAGGCTAGGTATGGATTATGTTCTCTAGTAATTGATAGAATTTTTAAGATTATTTTTAAGGGCAAATAATTTTTACAATTTCTTTATTACATTTTACTTCTAGACTGAATTTTCAAAGCAGATTAGATCATGGAGTTAAATTAACTTTTTGTCTATGGCAGTATTGCATTGAATGGTTAAACTGGGCTGTGCTTGGAGGGGGATGTCCCAAGGGAAGTCCTGGATGCAGCGGGAAGTGGTGATTCCCAAGCTGGCACTCTTTGGTTTAGTGTTGAAGGAGTGCCCCAGCATGGTGCCAGTTAAATGTGCCACAGGTCAGATGTAAAACTAAGATCCTATCTGCCAGATGGAGATCCCTCTGCCTTTTATTCTACAATTGTTGCCAGATGTTAATTTGGTAATGTCACTGAGGATCTAAACTCTCCCTGTAGACATGGCTTTAGTATTTACTTTCTAACATAAATTGTTCTGGTTTGTTGCTGAGAAATTACTATGTTCCTTTTGATAGGAGACTGCACTGAGTATAGTAATTTTCTACATGTGACCTTTAAAGCATTTTGAAATCTTTCTAGATGAAAGACCTTATATAAATATAAGGAACATAGGACTGTAATAATTATTTGTTTCTTGAACAAATCTCCTGCTGAAGTTCATTAGAAGCACAGCTAAGGAATATTGAATAGAACCCTGATGTACTGTGTTATGGAGGGAACTGGTAGCAACCTCTATATTTCGGTTGCCTAGTAGTTTCCATTATAAAGAAATTGTATGACCTTTTTGAGAAACTTTGTTGTTTGCAAAAGCCATTGCAGATTGGCAAGAGGAAAAGTCCTTAGGCTAAATAAGTGGTCTGATTTCCTTGTCCCATGAAGTTGTTTAGCTTTTGCTGAGACTAAATCCCTTGAAAGTCATCATTCCCCCTCTGTCACTCATGTGACACAGAAAAGTCTCTGCTAGAACATTGAGAAAGACCAGACTGGAATTGTGAAAAAGCAGCAGGGACAATGATGGTATGCTGGAAACACGGAAGGGTATTATATGGCTCCTTGAAAAGTTATAATGGGGCTGCTGAATTTGGTTTGACTCTCACAATATACTGCTTTGTCAAAAGAAAGTTGCCTCCATTGGCAAGCTACCATTTCTTTTCTTTCTTTCCTTCTGTTCTTCATGGCACTATCTGAATCAGGAGGATACCAATACTGGTTGACCTTCAAGAATTGGGCTGGATCCTTGGACGGACCTTATTGCAGCATGTATTTGCTCCCAGTTTGTCTGTCCTTCAATAGATGTTTGGATTTTGCTTTCCTTGCCAGCTAACACCATTAGTCACTGTAATTCAGATGTGTTGTAAAGCTGAGGAGTTTGTGTTGCTGGGAAGACGTACACAAAAGGATTGGCATTCCCTCCGAAGGAATGCATGTCTCCTACTCTCTACTGCCTTCTAGGAGGCTGCATTACTGCCCTGTTGTCATGTCTCTGCCTCAGCTTCCTCAGAAGTGTTGTTAATGCTCTTGTTAATCAGTTAGCAGTAGCATCCAGATTTAGGATTACCTGTCCCTTTGCTTTCCTTCATGTGGTTTTTATGCATGTGATCTGATCTCTAGTGGCAAGATCCTATTCTTTTTTCCATGCTATGACAAGCCACTTCTCCTTTCAGTGTGAATGATGAGCATCCAGGGCAGTATAGCGAGAGCTACAGAAGGAACTGCAAATACTGGCTTTTTAAACTTTGAAGTACTCGGAATGATATTCTACTGTGTAAACAGAGGAAAAAAAGATGCAGGAACATGCAATCAATATCCCCCTTTCAGACTTGATAACATTCTGTGATTTTTAGATTAGGAAAAAGGGTTGAATTCCAAAGGATATTTTCACTAATAGTGTTCCCTTAGCTAGTAATAGGGGAAGGTTTGTTGTACAGAAGTATATTTTATGATTGTTAGGATTTTATTTTATTTTTTAGAACTACTCTCATTACTTGTTTTTGAATTCAGTTAAAACTTAGTGTTACCTATGAATCTGAGTCTTAGTGCATGCTGTTTAAGCCTTTTATTTTTTTTTTTTTATTTGACTGGGGGAAAGGAGAGAGAATAAGGAGATGAGACAGGTAGAAATGGCTTCTGGGAAGTTTCTATGGTGGTGTTTTTGTTTTGGTTTTTTTTTTTTTTTCTTAGATTTAGGGTGTTTTTTTAAGGGATTCCTGTTTGATACACGTGTTGAGTCAATTCTTATATGCAATGTAATTTATAAAATAGGCCCTGAAATTTGTAGCCAGAACAAGAAAATCATGTTAAGTCAGGATGAATTTTTGTGGATTTGGGATCTATACCTCTTAATGCCCTTTACTGCTGAAGTAGACATAATATATAACCAGCTGAATGGGAGATGGTGTCTGTGTTCTATGATCATCGATCTTTATCACCGAATTGTTCTTTTTCTTACAGGCAAGGGTATGAAAAGCCAAATTTAAATCCCACCAGACAGAAGAGTGTGAGATATAAGGAACTGGGATAGAATCTTAGTATGTTTCCTTGGTATTTGGTCTGTGCTACTTGACTGTGCCTGAGTCAAGTCTAATATATGCATGTATTTTATAATTGTATCTGATGATCTCTTAAATATGAGATACAGGTCTCTACTTGGAACTGTCATGAGTTTGTTTTGTGCTTTGAGACACATAAATAAAATGTTTAATTTTTTAACTTGGATATCAAGGTCATTTTTCTTCAGAAAACATGTGCAATGTGTTTAGTCATGTACCATCTGGATGTTTATAAGCACAAATCAGTTACATTTAATCAAATCTGGTATTTATATTTCTGTTGAAATGCAGCACTGCCGAGGACAGAGAGTTGGTACTTCTCTTGTGTATCTGGTTTAACGTGTCTGTTTCACAACAGCTTGTTAAGGACTCTTCTGCCTTCCAGAATGCAGCCTCTGTGTGTGCACATGCGCGTGTGTGTCAGGGAAGGTTGGGAAGGAGAAAAAGAGGAAGAACTGCCTGTCATGCTGATTTTACAGATACATGACTGAATCAAGCTCAACAGACTGAAGAGCTGTTTGTTACTTGCGCTAGTTTAGAGAAGGAAATATTTGCAGGAATGAAGTGAGTAGAAAAGTCATATAGAGCTTGGTGAAATATGGGTTATATATTACAATTTTTATGGTTTAGTGTTAATATTAAATTATGAAGAGGAGCAAGAATGAATAGCTCTCTTTTGCTCTGTAGATAGCCACTGAGTAATCCAGTCATTCTGGACTTCCAGTCTTATTTTTAAAAAGAGTTTTTAAAAGTAACCTTTGAAATTGTTTAGGAATTTATTTAGGAATTGTTTTGCCTGAAAAATATAGTGAAACTTCAGAATTCTGTGCACATCAATTTCAATGATATTATAAAACAATGAATTAATTTTTATTGATTGGGTGGCTCTGTTAGATGCTCCTTATTGGGTGAAGCATGTATGGGCAGTAGAGAATGCAATGAGCAACCAATCAAAAGAAAATCAAGTCTGTATTTTAGAAAGGAGTAGGGGGAGGGTTGTTGACTTTTTTTTTTTTAAGGTTAAGTCTTATGTTAAATCTTTGTAGCTTTGAACCTGACGGGTATTTTAATTTGTTACTCTTAGAAGCTCATAAAAAAATATAATCTACTTGATCCACTACAGTCTGATATCCTTTTGTATCTTGTTACTTAAACAGGGCTTTTGTTCATTCAATTGTGGGGCCTGCTGTGCTTTGTGCTTTTTTGGAATTCATAATTTTCATTTTGAGTCACCTTCACTCAAGATTGTCTTGTCAGATAGTTCTCACCACCTCTGAGCTCAAGTCTTGTTCTATTCCTTATACCTTTGTCCAAAATATAATTAAAAACATCAAATAGTATGCATATAAAACCTCACTATAAATGCTACCCCATAGATACAGATACATGTAAATATATCTACAGCTGGTTGTTGAGAACTATTAAACAAGCAAACCCAAATTCTGAACTTCGTTCTACACAACTTTGTCCTCATCATTGTTTAATTTAAGTGGGAGAATATGTTTTTGACAGTCTTGCAAGTCAAGACTGGCAACATGTATTTCTTTTTCTCGTAGTTAGTAGGACTACTAGTCCATTAAAAAAAGAAACTAGACTGTCAAGCCAATTGGCTTTATACTTTAATGTTCCCTTTAATTCTTAAATAGTTTCATTCTAGTATCTTTCTGAAATTTGGGTTAGGTTGAGTTTTTATTTGCCCATCATGTGATTTCTCTTTTTTTTCCTTTTTTTTTTGCTTCTGCAGTACTTGATGACTTCTTTTGCCTTTCCTGTAGTTCTCTAAACATTTTTTTCTGAGGGTGAATTTCATTAGAGGCTGTTGATTGCCATAAATAACATTCAGTGGTCTGTTTCCTATTCTAACTTGAACTCATACTGTCTTGTTTAATTTGGTTCTATGGAATTAAACTTTTGTGTGGGTACTGAAGCAAAGAAGACTGTACTATCCAGTATTTGCTTTCTTTCCATGATTAGGTACTTTCCTTTGGGGCATAGGTAGTGTGTATTTTGATATCTGTATCTTTGCTTGCTGCTTTTTTTTTTTTTTTTTTTTTTTTTTTTTTTTTTTTCTTTTGGTGGAAATGTCATCTTTGTGTTTAGTGCCACCAGTGGTATTCTTGTTGTATGTGTCTTTTCTACGGAAAATTATCTGTCCTAGACTAAAAGCTACTGGGATTTGAATAAACACCTAAAATAAGATGAAGTATGTTAAAAGAGAAGATTAGGTGGTAAAAAGAAAGCTCTTGTATCACCTGTAAAGTGATGAGAAGTTGCATTTTCTGCCCCTAACTTTTTATACCAAATTTTCCTTGATTGTTGTGACAGCCCACTATGCCTATTACTGTTTAAAACTTGATAGAAATGCCTGTAGTTTTTATCTTGAGAGTCAGGTTAGGACAATATGCTTTGCAAAACATTTCCTCGCAGTATCAAATGATGTCTTCTTGGCTCATACAGTCAGCTACAAGATACTTTTGAAGTAGGCTAGTTAGAATAAAATACTAAGTGTTCAATTTTTATACTTTTATGCAGTAGCTTATCCTGTTTTAAGTAGGACAGAGAGATCCTGGGGATTGTCTGTTCTCTGAAGTGCATTCCACTGGTATGTGGTACGCTGATGTAGAGCAGGCTTGAACTTGGAGAGTTCAGCTGCAGAATGTTGTTGGGAGGCTTTTGGCTGGCAAACTTTCCATCAGAAGTCAGGCTGAAGACTGGAAGATATGACCTTGATGTCTGCTACAAGTTTTTTCTTGTTTTCTTACGAGTTGAGGAGTGGGGAGGAAACAAGCAATTGAAAGTTTTCCCACTCTAACTTACTGAAGATTTGGAACCTATCTTTAAACTTTTCCATAATGCTTGAATATACTTTCTTTGTACCATACAGCTTATATGACAGTGCCTAGTAGAAAAAAAAATTGTGAATGAGTAGGGGTTGGAAAATTCACTATGGAAATAGGACTTCCAGCTTTAAAAGCTGAAACAAGTTGGTTTGGCACATGCTGTGAAAGGAAAGGTGTTTGTTTTGGCTGTCATTGAAATCTGTGATTAGGGTCATGCACTAGTAGTTCTGTAATTGAATAAGAAAGATAAAAGAGAAAGGTGAGGACTCATTCTGTGTCATCTTTTTAGGTTAATATATATCTTAATGAAGAATATTATGGAGACTTGATTTTTTAGGGAAAGTGTGTAGCCTTTTCCCCTACTTAAGGTGGACATCTTTGTGGTGGGGCTGGCTCTGAATGGAAGAAGTTTCTGGATTGCTGCAACCTTCTGGGAAGATGACACCTGCAGTGCAGAACAAATAAGATAGGTCAGAAGCAAGCTCCTTCTGGGTTGATCACAAAACTACCTGTACCAAGTATTGGCCCTGTTCAGTGCAACGACTGTGCTGCTGCATTAGTGTGAACCTCATGTTTTGCATGTTTTTCTGCATAGATGCAAGAGGTTTCACAGTTTCTGCAGGAGAAGGACAGAGGAGCAGCATGGTGGATCCAATCTTTTGTGAGATTGGCAGTTGGAAGAGCTCACTTCCCCATGTATCCCAAGCATCTAGGGGTCTAGGAGACTGTAGCCACTCCTTTTTCTGTAGACTCACAAATACTGCCTCCTCAGAGGATGCTGTTAGAGGAAATTGAGCTTCCTGACCTCTGTTCATATCTAGCAAAGTGTCATTTAGGAAGCATAAATTAGTTGATACCCATATGTTTCACAAGCATGGTATTTTCAATATAGCTGTCATGCTGAGCATTGGTGCGCCACAGCACATGGGGAAGAATTCTAACAATAGTATGCAAGAGGTTAGAGCTTTTAAACTGGTTGTTGGAGGAGTAATGTCTGATGGCTGCTTTAAAAACTATCCATGAAGATGAACTTGGTCTTTCCAAAGGTCCTGATACAGACATTTCTTAGAGCAGGCTGTTGTGCACTGTACCAGTTGTCTTCAGGAGACTTGCTGGCCTCATCTGCTAAATGTCATCTGGAAAATAGGGCATTCCCTTTAAGGGAATGATTAAATAGGGACACTGCCTCAAGGGGTAGTTTTCTGCACATTTTTACAGTGACTGATAAAACCATATGGGTCTTGTGAGTCTATTCTAATTGAATCAGCTTTTATTGAAAGACAGAATTGCTAGAAATGCACTGAATGGATGAATTCCAAGTAAATTATTCACGCGGTAAAACAGCTAGGAATATGACAGCACAAATCAGAGCTGTCTGGAAGTTAGAATTCAAATATACATAGGATGTGTAGAAATTGCATTGCTACTCTGCTATATGTAGATGGATCTATATCATATTTTCTCATACAGACCTCTAGCTCCATTGTTTGCACTGTCATAATTATTCAGTTGCATTATTTGCGGAGGCAGTGAAATGGACTGTTAACACTTTAGGATATGACAGAAGTAATGGTAATGAGAAAAAATAATTTTGAATGGCAAATTTTTGAAGATGTATTTAATCATGAACTGCTTCAATGTAGAAATAAAGGCTGTTCTCACAAGATGGCTTTGTGTGGTGATTAGTGAGGGCATATTCATGTGACACAGCAAGCTAAATGTAGTTTAATCTGATAGTTTTTATTCTATGAATAGCTTAATAGAGTACTGATGACTGAGGGAGAGTGAGCTCATCTGTGTCAGAACCCAAAGACTGCTTCTCCTGGTAGTGATTTGATTTGATTTAATTGATAGCAACTTGTACTTGCATTACAAGAACTGGTAGTAGGAAATTTTTTTTACTTTTCATAGTAGGACTTAAGCTGCTAAAAATCAGGAGTGGCATCATTACATGACCTGCTTTCTTCTGTGTAGAACAGTTTACAAGATCTAACCGGCCACAGCATAAACAGTGTCCCTGATTATTTCCTGTTCACTTTAAATAATATCACTGATGTGCTTATACAGAAATGAATAATTTTCTTTTTTTTTTTTTTTTGTTATTAGGAGGTAACTTTTGGCCTACTGGCACTTGATCCCAAAAACCAGCAATAGTAATGGAACATATTTGTGCTAGGTTTATAGTGAAGTTGAAAAAGCAACTTCCTTTGTTCTGGAATATTGTTTGGCAGAACCTAAAAGTTCTTCTTGTACAAGGTGCTGCAGAAAGAGATTGTGGAGTAGATATGATAGTTAATAAAAAGATAAATGTAATTTTAGAAAGCAAATTTTGCTTATGTATCAAATCTGGAAGAAAATGTTATTAGTTGAAAAATTGCCTGATAGAAGAAAATAAAGTCTGAAAATGTTGCTACTAGTCTGTGAATATATGAAAGGGTATATTAAAAGCTCTTGTGCATTTTGTGTATACAAATGCTTAACAATTCTCTAATTATTTGGGAATTAATGTTTTACATTTGACAAAAACAGTCTTCCAGTATTGAAGTTTAAAAAATATTTCATGTTTTTAAGTGTTTACTGTCAGATTAACACTTGAAAATTTCATTGTCTTGAAGCACAAAGAAATATCAATAAAAAGATAGGGAATTTTTTGCTTGGTTTCTGTGCAGCCACATTACATATCCTTACACCTTAATGGTACAGTTTTAAGCATAAACTGGAATGAATGGCCCACTATGTAACAGTTAAACTTTTGTCTTCTCACTTGGGAGTTTAATAAGACTCTGCCTCTCTGTATGTGTCAAATTGGTTGTTGATTGTCAGCATTATTACATTAGGACAGCTGCTGCAGTAATTTAATGAATGTGTGCATGTCGTGGTTCTAGTTTTTTCATTCTGTATTATAAAGAACTCAAGTAACAATTTCATGACTACTAGGAAATTATTTTGCATTTTAAGGCATGATAAGATTATAATGTGAAATTAAATTTGGTCCCCTTTTTTTTATTTAACACTGTCAATACCATTTCAGTGTCTATACAAATATAGGCCTCAAATGAAATTTTTCGTGAACTCCTAGTCTTGAAAAGTAGAGCAGTCTTTTTGAAGCTCTTTGGAGTCAGAGGTTAGCTCAAAGCAAGGAAGACTCAGGTAGCTGTGTATATGCTTCATTTTTAGGTGAATGCTTAAGTGAAGTTGCTTACATTTTTTGTTCTTAAAACCAGTTACATTGGGAGGGAAAAGAAACTCTGAAAGTGGCATTGATACAAAAATCACTAGTGTCTTTGTTACCTGTTTTGCAGGAAGAATTCTGAAAAAGAGAGAAAACATGCCTGAGGAAATTACTTTCTAGTTATGTAGTAACTTCTTATCAGTATATGGGGGTGGAAGAAGGGAAGTAACCTTCAAAAAAACTGGCTAATGGGTGGGAGGAAAGTTTATTCACTTCTTAGTAGTGTCTACTTCAAGGTAATGTGTTACTTGTTGCAGAAACTGAATTTGAAATATCTTTTCCCCCCCCCCCCCCCCATTCTGACATTTAGAGCCATTTAGACGTTCTGCCATCTAGGTGTACATCATCAATCCATCATGGAAAGTCACCTTCCAAAGTTGCTGGTTGCAACCTGTTCTGTGATCTGCTGAGTGAAAAGCTGCCTAAGCTCTATTACAAAGTTGGAGTTAGATCATTGCATAATTAATGTCTTTTTGAAAATGCACAGGAAGCTTCTCATACTCTACTATTGCTACAGTACTTAACTATAGCTGTGCCCTGTAGAAGTTACTGAAGTAAATGCTGTAAGAATTGCTCCAAACATTTGTATCTATGTGAAGGTGTTCTCTTAATGTGCGTTACAGGAGTATTCATTCCTTAAAAAATCTTTTACTTAAACCCACTTCTTCACATCTTTCAATTTGTTTAAAAACCTGCTTACTGTAAAATCATACCTCTTTCTATTTGTCTCCCTGTATATACCTGCCTGCTTTCAAGATTAGGAACAACCTTTTATTTTTTAGTTTATTGCTCTAGTTACTGTGTCAAGATATATTTGAGAATGTGGACCTTAGTAGTTAGAGAAATGAGAACATGTGATGGAGGAGATTTGAGTAGAGACTAGCTAGAACATGATGATGAAGTAGAAAGTATGTGAAGATAAGCTTTTCTTGAGATTCCAGTAATGACTGTGAACTAGAAAAATGGAGATTAGAGTATTACTGTGGATATCAGATTTCTATTAGCTTCTTGAGACATTAATATTTAGGATAGATGTGAGTGGAAAATGATCTTCAGATAAATTATAAGATATTTAAAGCCTGTACATCTGTATTGCAGAATGACCCAGTGTAGTAAGGAAAGAACAGAGTAGAATTTAAATGATTCAACTTCATTCTCAACAAGATTTTAATGCCCTTGACTGTGTTCTGTTTAGACTTTAAAAAGACATGTATGAAACAAACACGTGCGAATCAGGATTTTTGTTAGGGTTTGGAATGTTAACATGGCATTTCTGAAATCACTGTTAGATGAGGGAGTAGCAAAAGCTGATGGAGGAGGAATCATAGTATATGAATGATCTTAGAATTCCATTTGAAAAAATATTGATTATCTTAGCTTAGTCAGCTCAGTTAAAAACACAGAAGCTGCACAGAAGCAGATAGAAAGGAAATAGACAAGTCTGCATGGCATGAATGAGAGAGGGATACAATAATCTATTTACAGAAGGTTGCTTTTCAAGCAGTTGTCCTTCATAAGTAGTAAGTGAAAAGGAAGGTGGGATTTTGGAAAACTTGAGTGGTTGGAGGACCTGACTGACTTTCTCTGAAGCCCAGTGAGTAGTTCTAGGTATTTTTTCCTGCGGGCTGGCTGACCTTGTTCCTTTATGCTTTGCACAAAGATACTTCATTGGGAATGCCTGACTTTGATTTTAGAGTTTCTACTATGCGTATCAGAACTGTGACAAGCGTTCTGGGTTCAGTCCATAATGCATCAGCATATCCTGTATTTACAGTGCAGCTTTTGGAATGATCTCCGAGACTTTCCCAAGGAGACATCTTAAAAAACTCATATGTGGAAATTGTAAAGGCAGAAGCATTTCTTTTTTTTTTTGTACAGATTCTATTCCTTAGCAGTCCACTTCATGAGTTTGGTCAAAGATGACATACATAGATAGATAATTTACTACATGTGAGACCTTTTGACAATAGCAAGTCCTGTAAAAACCTGGAGAGAAAAATTCAGGATGCTAATTGACTAGACTACAGGTTTCCAAAGAATGAGTCCTGTCATGCTGTGCTGGTAGGACAGAAAGAAGCTGATGTTTAGGAACATGCTGAACTCGTTACCTGAGCCCTGTGCAGTGAAGGCCTAAAAGTAGCAAGAAGTTGAGTAGAAGATGTGGGAACTTGTATTATCTTGGAAGCATTTATTCTGTCCTCCTGAATCTCCTGGAAGGGAAGAATGTTTTCTATTTAAACAATAATGTGGATTTTTCATTTTTGAGGAAAGGATTCTGTGACCAAGGATAAGATGAAATCAGTCATGTTTCTGTTCTAGATGTTTCTAACTCCTCTTTCTTGGGGAATAAAACTACTGTCTTGAACAAAAAGTCAGTCTCCCTGCAGGAAAGAGTAGTGTAGATAAATGGTACTGCTTAAGGATTAGGGGTGCCTTTGAATAAAACCTCTTTAAGTCTCTGAAGCCTGATTTGGTTTGGTGGTGGGGCTTTTTTTCTAAGAAGTGGTGAAAAGGATGAAATTTATGTGCTAAGTTGAAAATTTGAAATATACGTGATATCATATAGAGATTCTACATTTAAAAAGGTGAAAAATTATGAGGAAATACCACAGGCTTTGTTTTTCTCAAGACCTGTTTGGGTTTGGGTGTGGTTTTTTTTTTGTTTTTTTGTTTTGTTTTTTTTTTTTTTTTTTTTTCTGGGAAGGAAAACATGGTAGGAGATAAGATATTGCTGATCAGTCTTGAACTGTTCTGGTGGATAGACAATTCCAGATATATACTAGATGCCTCTTCTGTTTGATAGTATCATCAGGATCATAGAAGTCTTTTCCAACCTAAACAATTCTTTGATTCCTTGATATTACCTGTTTCATTGAATCCTGCTGTCATTCACAAGGTAACTGCTTAGTATTTGGAAGAGAAACTTGAGTCCGTGAACCCAGAATCAATCAATACCATCTTGGGCAGCTAGAACATAACATCCTTCTGTAGGAACAGTGTTTCACAGACAATTTCTTCCTGATTTTTAAGATGGTACAAGATCTAGTCCAGTAAAACTGGACTAGATTATTCTCTAGCTATTGGAGAAAAAGTTTGGCAAGTATGCTGACCAGAGCCCAGTAGCAGACTGAAGTATCAGGCCTCATGTGCTACTTTAAGTTTTTAGATAAGTTGTGTGTGTCCATAGCTTTAGAAAAGAGATAATTGCCACTTGAGACAGGATAAGCCTCTTGCAAGAGCTATTGGTCTGAATTGAAACCAGGAGGTGGTTGGACTTGAGAAGAGGCAAGGGAAGGAAAGGATCACGTTAAAATGGAAGCTCTGCTTGGCTGATATTCTGGATCCAGGTGTTCTGTTTAAGAACATCTTTCAGCTTGATTGAATGCTGAGGTGGCAGCATTTCCTTAATCTAGACCCACTGTGTTTCAATTGGGAAATTGGAATTTTAATATTTCTGCTGTAGTAAAATACACAAAACAGAGGAGATAGAGCTTCAGGAAAGAGCATGCCTTTGAGTAACTTGCCCATTCTTCAGGATGTCTGAACCCTCTAAACTGCACATTATAGATGACAATACATTTCCCACAACAGGTTGAAAAAAGCACTGGAATTTAATTACAACATCAAGATTTCTTTATAGAAAAGTATAGGTTATGTTCTGAGATCTGTGGATAATGGGAGGATATGGGTACTGCTTCTGTGTGGACCTCTTAAAGTCCAGGATGGCTCCCACTAAATCAAAGCTGATATGTTGGCTGCTCTGTTGGACTGTTGATGTCTCTGCACTGTACTTCTCAGCAGTCTCACTTGTCTGCACCGTGTACTTATTGGCAGTCTTTTTTGGCTGGCTCTGGGCCTTCAGGCTATGTGGCACCAAATGGACAAACCTACTCTCAACTTTACATGCATACAGGAGTACCTACCTCATGCTAACAGACTCTCTTGAGATGTAGGTAGATTTGGGGTTGGTTCGTGGAAAAACTGTCACAGTTAGCTCGATCATGCTCCTTGTTTCCAGACTGTAGAGGATTGTTGTAGTGGGGGAAATCTTTACAACGAGTATAAGACAGCGATGGACTTGGAAGGAAAGATGAAGCGATATTTCTTTAGATGTTCAGAGATGATTTATTCCTCCAGCCACATGACTGGAGTTCCCAGGCAGACCCCAGCCATGGGACCCTGCTCTCTTCCCGCGCCCCAGGCACCCAAACCACCCAATCAGGAACAGGTATGGGGCACACCTGACATGGGGACAGGGACAGACCCGTACCCTGCAGGGTCCCTCCCCCCAGGATTTCAGGGGAGAGGCACCTCCACAGCAGATGAACCCTAAAGCTGATTGACAGGTAAGTAGTTCAGGCCTGTCAGAATTGGAGCTTATGCTCTGGGTATTGCAGGAGACATTAGATGCTTTATGGACTTGTGATGGCTGCAAAAGCAGCATTGTGCAAATGTAGTTGTGCTCAATATAAATTAAATTCAGCTAAACCCCAAGATGCTTCAGCATTAAGCCAGTTTGATTGTCTGCATGTTTGATGCACAACTTAGGCAACTGAGAGTTTACTGTACTTCTGGTGCATGTGTTGGTCATTAGTACTGTACATAGATTTTTTTTGGGGGGGGGTTGGTTCTCAAAATGGACCTGCTTTGCTGTAATGAGACTAAGTTACTCAGTGTATCAAATTAGTCAAAATACTATTAACATAGGTTATTGGTGAATACTAGGTGAGGGAAATCAATGAAGCACGTACTGCTGTGAGATGTCTAAAATTATTTACGTGCAGGAAGTTATTATGTTGAGCTCTGGGTCATGGAAATGACTCAAGGCAACAGTTCCAGATAACATAGGGTCTTCTTGAGTATTTTTTATCTCTGGGCATGTAAATTGCTGTGCTATAAAGGATTTTTTTAAGAGTGCCAACAATGAAAACTAGTCCATCCTTCTCAGCATTGAATATTTTCTTCCATCAAGAGCATCAGTACAGGATGAGTTTCTGTACACAAATCCTAAAGCAAGATAAGTCTCTGCAGCCTCTATAAATATGCTTTCTAAACCAGAAGCTAGATCAAACCCTGTAAGATAAAATGTAGTCACATCCTGCAACAAGAAAACTAGAGTAAAATGATGACATCTTTGTTGTTGAGCATTTGTGGGAATTTTAGGGAAGACAAAAACTTTATTCTTGTATGTTTGTATTAATGACTGTTGGCTGTTTAAAAACAAAAAAATATTAGTTTTCCTAGTTTTTTAAATGAGACTGTGAAGTATTTATGACCTTGAAAACAACATTGGAATTAGATATTTAATAAAACTATAATGAATGAGGTTGGAATAGAAGTGTAGGTAAAAGTATGGCTGATGTCAACTTAGAAGATAACGCTGTCTGTAAAGGAAAACTAGGTAGTAGAGAAGGAGAGGTGCAATATTCAGAGAGGTGCTATATTTGGAGATGTGCAGTATTCAGAGATACGATGTTTAGAGAGCTCTTGGAAGCTCAATAAATCAGTTTGTTGGTATGCCTACAATGCTTAAACCATACAGTTCACCTCTGTTGGAAAGAATTGATAGCTCTTATCTTCTGTAATAGTGTATACCTTTCTTAGTGTTCTCCTTCAAATGACTGAAGTGGAATTACTGGGTAAAAATACAAAGCTTTTAGGGGCTGGCTAAATAATAGGTATTGTTTTTGTGAACATTTCTGCTTGTGGTTCTGGATTGTTCTGTTGTGGTGGTCTAATAGTGGTCCAGTGATAGAGGCAAAAATGTTTGTAATCTTAATGCAGAAGAATATAGAGCTTCTTTCTAAACACCAGTTAGCTCAGGTGGTCTTCAATATTCTTAAAGAGCATAAACAAAAGGTGGTGTTTACATTGTATCTACTTAATCTGTAGCAATGCATTACAAGGAATCTTTAACTAAACTGGGTTTGAAAACGAGTAACTTAAAATGTTGTGTTTTGGCAAATCATCAAAATCAATTTCCTGTTACAGGGATAGTTTCTTTTACTTTTATCTTCTCTGAAATAGCCTTTTCTGCATTGACTAATTCATGCTTGAATGGCATGATTCAGCTACCAGCTACCACTAAGCAGGAACAATTCTATCAGGTTCAAGCTTCATGAGTGTAGTAGAGTTATGTCCTGACACTTTCATGGCTTGCAAAATGCTTGGTTGCAGTTCATTAGCCTCCTTTTGAGTACCTGAGGAAAAAAATTGAGCACTTGAAAGGCATTCCTAGTGTTGAGAGGTGAATTACTTTTTTTCTTGATTATTTTTAATATAGGAACATTGAATGCCCATTTAATAAATTGGGATGTGACAAAGCAGATAATAAAATTTAGAATAGGGATATAACTGATAGCTGTAGAAAAAGCTGACAACAAAAAGATGGCTCTTTAATGGAAGGAATAAAATGGAGTGGAATCTCTTGTCACAGCAAAGCCACATATAAGAACCTCTTGATTAATTTTTAGTCCACCATCCAAAATGTAATTTCTCTGTGGGTTTTTTGTCTTTACTGACTTCTGTTCCTTGTTGACAAGATTTTTTTTGGTCTCGTTTCTTTTATGGTATTAGAAAAAATGTTCTAAGCCTAGGACTTAGAACCAAGCTTAATTTCCCAGCTCTACTGTAATAGAAATTATCTAGTTTGCCTCAGGAACAGAAATTGTTATGAATTGAGAATTTACCTGGCTAAGATTTTTTGTCCCCCTTCTCCACCCCTTTTAAACAAGTTTCCATATTCATGGTGTTGTCCACAGTCCTGGGAAACTATTCATTCTCTGTCAAGAAGTTCACTAGTGTTTTAGTTCATAAACAGCATGTCAGATTATTCTCTCAGGTCACTATTTAGTAATGATGGGATTGTCACCTGACTGTCATGAGAAACTGTATCCCTACTGCCTGAAGCAATCTTCAATTCAAGACATATAATCAGTTTTCTCTGTATATCACAAGTGTTTTCTTCCTGAAATGATAAGCTTGTGTATCAATTACACTTTCGTGGTTCTTGCTCTGTTGTGAACTACCATGACAAAAGGTCAAAACAATTCTGAAATAAGTTTTCTTGAAAATGTCTTGGGTACTCTGTTAACCTACATATTTGTAGTCCATTTAGTTGTTCATTGTGGACTCAATACAGTGCATGCTTTGCAAGGTCCTACTGCTCTCCTGGAAAGCCTGTAGTCATATAGTTTTCAGTTGAAATAAGCTGGGTAGTTTTCATTTAAATGATTTGTTCCTGTCCTTTGTCTCTCTAGAGTCAGCACAGGCTTAGTTCATGAGTGGGTAAGGGGTTTTCTAGTTTTTAATCCCAAAGTTCTATTGAGTTGACAATTTATTAATAGTCTTTCTTTTAATTTATTTTTATTTGTTAGGAACTTACTATAAAAAATCATGGAATCTCAGCTGATTTATATTAACTGCCTTTTCCACACCTTATGAATTCTTGTAATTTGGCTTTCATTCTGTAACTTGAGCTATTGCAATCAGTACTGAAAATACAACTTGTTAATGGGAGCTGCCTTGATTTCCTGCATTTGTTATTTTTCTCATCTCTTTGCCCAAGCAAGAAGTGCCAGTAGTGTGATCCTGTGGGCTGGGATAAATAAGTATATGTGTGAGCTCATAGCTTCTGTTGCTTTAATAATGGTTTTGTATTTTTAGAGTATCACAGTGCATATAGTTTGTGCATTTTCTATTTTAAAAAACCTAACATCACAATCCAACTAACAAAACTCAAGAGCTTGGCAGGGTAGGCATTCTTTTGGAGAAGAAATTTACATCTTCAAAGCCTTAATAACAGAACCTTTTTTTTGTATCATGTCTTGAAATTTCTTCATTTCAAAACTACAAAAGAAGTAAATACACTTGCAATGGAATGAGTAAAATGTTTCATTTCAAACCACAATCATTGTATTCCAATACGAAACAGAATAAAAAAAATAATTTCAAAATAATATTTTGGAAAATGTAAAAATAATAAACTGTTGAAATTCCTCGGCCTGCCAATGCTCTTCTCACACTGGTTTTTAGTTTGGATCAAAACTTGGAAATGAAACCTGCACTGTGTATGCTGATGGAATGCAGTCATATGTTTCTTTTGCCAGCTTCAAAAGTATAAGTGTTCTTACAGCAATATCCTACTAATATTAATTAGCAGTGTATTTTTTTCCAGTGAATGTGATAAAAATGATACACAACAGGATTTATTATTGCCTGCAATGAATTTGTTTGAGCTGAAAATTAAGTTTTATTCTATAGGGCAAACAATGCTTTAGCTCTGGTACCTCAAAGATCAGCTTTTACCTTTTTGTGATACGAATAGTCTACTTCTGTATGGGAGTAGACTCAGAACAGACCTTTTCAGCATTTGAAGGGGCTGAGAGTGGGTGGTAAAGTAATTTCTGGAAGCATTGTCTTTTGGAGCTCACGCTGAGCTTTCTGTTGGGATACGACAGCTGGGAGAAGAGAGCACATTGCAAAATATGGTCTCTAAATCCTGTAAAATAAAAAAGAGAAATCTCATTTGTTGATAATGCAAGTAAGTGAAACAAAAGGCTATAATGGGTTTAAATTTTATATGCTATCTTAATGGAGTATTAGCAGCAAGATTTGTTTAAACAGTATTTCTTCTTATAGTGATGGTTAATGTTAATAAATGAAGTGTAGACAGTTTGAGACTTGCAAAGTCTAAGCATTATGCATGTCTATATATATGTGCACACAGGAAACCTCGACCTGTCTCTCAGCTGGTTGCACAACAGGTTCCTCAGCAATTTGTGCCCCCTACACAATCAAAGAAAGAGAAAAAAGACAAAGTAGAAAAGGAAAAAAGTGAAAAGGAAACAACAAGCAAAAAGAACAGTCATAAGAAGACCAGGTAAAAAATTTAGAAACTTTTCCAGTATTGGTAAAATGTTATTTTGCAAACAAAAATAAGAAAATGTTCTTTGATTTTACTGCTTTCTAAGTGCTGTGGCAAGCAGGTTATATATATGTTGGTGTGAAGTTTCATTGATTTAGGCTGTCTATAAAATGTGAAGAAAACCTGCAGTGTGTGGTTGTGCCCAGAAGATGGAGATCAGTTGAACAAAGAAAGACAGACTTTTTAAGGGTTATTAGGGTTATTTTTTTAAGGGTTATAGAAGTATTTCTCACATCATACAGAACTGTTGATAAGCAAATGGATAATATTAATCTCTGGAAAAGAGAGCGGGTGGGAGTGAAGGTTTTCATGCAAAATAGTAGTGGGAGGAGAGAGAACCAGTACCAGACTGCAGATTAGTAGGGAAAATAACTTGGTTATTGATAGCCTTGTAGAACCCTTTAGCTTTGAAGGGCTGAACTAGGGCATAAATTAATGTGACAGTGTAAGGTATGTGTATTACCTAGTGACAGAAGTCTCTATGCTACATCTGGGATGCTGAATTCCTTACAGCAAGATGGGTGCAAACTGCTAAACAAAAGCAGCAGGTTTAACCCTTAATTCACCATAATCTAAGCATAAAGTTATTGTGGCAAGAATGCTGTGCCAAAAAAGCTGAGAAGTATACAAGACATGTAGTCTAAGCAAATATGGGAGGAAGTATTGATTTTTTTTTTGCCCCCCCACTTTGGAAGCTGTCCAAAATAGCCCAGCCAAGAAATATCCTTTGGGATTAGTTATGCAGAGAAGTAGCAGATGCTTCTGTTGTGCCTGAAATAGGATCATTAGGATCAGAACAAGGGAGAGACTGAGAGTAAAGAGAGAGCAGTTATTAGGAAAGTCATGGTTAGGATTAAGGACACTGAGGTGTTATTTCCTTTCCTTTTTGTGTTTTTAAATACTCCAATTTACAAGCTTACCTCATGCAGCTGAAGTACTTCAGTTATGAAGCATTTGACATTAGTATAGTGAGCTTTAGTTAAGCCAATTAAAAATTATAAATTGAAATATTAGTGGGTAAATTGCAATAGTACAGTAAAAAAGTGAGATAGGGAAAGAGTAAAGAAATTTGAAAAACAACTAAAATAAAATCTTTGACCGAAATACCAGTATTACATTGCATTAAGAATTGCTATTTGTTTAATGTTTCAAACAGCTAATTTTTCCAAGAATTGTTTCACTAGGTAGGATAGTAAGTTGAGAATGCTTGATTGATTTAAGCAGATTTCTTCAGTATTCTTTAGGAAAAGGATATCCTTTTCTTTTTGCCTTAAAATGTGTATATTATTACTGGAAACAACCATAAAAATCTTCATGCACACTCAATATAATTAATAAGCTCTAGGTACACAGCACTTGCACAAGTTGATAATTCTGAAGTTTTCTCTCTGTTCCAATGATGCACTTCTGCAGTTTTTTCTGAGATGCCTCAGTCATGCTGCTTCAGCCTCAGGGGAGCACGATGTCAAAGCCTATCTCAGTTCTAGTGCAGGAGAGGTTGTTTCAGGTGAAGTGAATGGGAGCCCATTCTCCTTCAAACGAAGCCAGATGATAACCTAAAGGTTAGGGCTTTGCTGCTATGGCACCTGCGAACATGTGCTGTCAGTATTTCATCACAGCTTGGGCCAGTGATAGCTGCAGAGTCACTTAAATGCACCCAGTAATAAACTGTGCTGTTCATAGCTGCTTGTGTGAATTCAGCTATCCGATACCAGTTTTTCATGGTGATCAGGGGATGGACTAAATTGAAAGTATTTTATGCTTGTCACTAGCAAAAACATGATGGCAAAATGCAAGTAAAATTATTCTTTAGTTCTTTTTGTTGTGAAAAATCAAACAATTGAAAGATTAGATGTGTCTATCAACACTGTATGTAACACTCATCTCTGCATAATTTAAAACAGAGCCTATGCCAGGAATACCAAAGTTATACTGTGAACACGAAGTCCAGTTCAAATAGTATACTAGTGATCCTAGTGAGGATTCAGAATGAGGTAACACCTGCTGCCCAGTTAATGCTGTCTGTGTTGTTGAATTCAAAAGATAGACACCAACATCTTCATTACTGAACATAATTTTCTACTTAGAATTGTTGCTTCAGGCTCCTGCAGAGATGGATGTTTCCATGAATCAAATTTGTAACTTTGCATAGTCAAAGTAAAGACTCAGGTTTCAAACATAAAAACATTCACTTACATATTGCTCCACAGTGACATTATTCATAATGTCAAGTTCTAAATAGTTTTTGGAGAAGGTAATGTGTTATATTCAACTATTTCAATGTAAAACATACACAGAAACACTCCACCATTAATACTTCTGGTACATTGTTTTCCTACATAATACATGTTACAAAAAGAAATCTTACATACATGTTTGTTCTCTAGAGCTCCTAAAAAGCAGGAGGGAGAAAAGATAATAAGATGGTGTGTGTGCTTTTAATATGATTATTTGCTTTATTTAGGCCAAGGTTGAAAAATGTGGATCGAAGTAGCGCTCAGCATTTGGAAGTTACCGTTGGAGATCTGACAGTCATTATTACAGACTTTAAGGAGAAAACTAAGTCACCACCTGCTTCCAGTGCTGCTTCTGCAGATCAACACAGTCAGAGTGGTTCTAGCTCTGACAACACAGAGAGAGGAATGTCCAGGTCATCTTCACCCAGAGGAGAAGCATCATCACTGAATGGGGAATCTCATTAAAGTTTATTTCCTCCAGTTTCTTTAGTCTCTTCAAAACATGCAAATACATAACTTCTGTCACCTGTTACCACATTTTCATGACAGATTAATCATGCATAGTTGATGTGTTGACTGGAACATAATGCAGTTAAAAAAAAAAAAAAAAGGAAAAAAAAGTGCAGTGGTAGAAACAATAACAGCATGAAGCTGAGTCAAGGGAGGTTTAGTTTAGATACCACGAAAGATTCCTCACCCAGAGGGTGGCTGGGCACTGGAACAGCTCCCCAGGGAAGTGGTCACAGCACCAAACTTGACAGAGTTCAAGAAGTGTTTGGACAATGCTCTCAGGTGCATGGTGTGACTCTGGGGATGTCCTGTGCAGGGCTGGAATTTGGACTCAATTATCCTTGTGAGTCACTTCGAACTCAGCTTATTCTGTGATTCTATAGTAGTTTAAATGCAATCTACAAATGGTTCTGAAGCATCTTCAGACCAACTTTTTCATCTTCATGTGTAAGGGTGCCATGAAAATGTGGTTTGAATGTTCATTATGCAGTGTTATTGGTATGTCCATTTTCACTTTCAGTTTAGTGAATTCTAACACAACTCTTGGAGTCTCTACTATTGGCATGTACTGAATTAAAATTTTTATAACATAGTTCAAGCTGCCTAAATATGTATTATTTGAGAATTGTGAAACTTAGTAATATGTATGCAAGTCAAAGATCAACTTAATCAATTATTGCTGCAACAGAATTTTCATAATAATTATCTTCTTAAAAACACCTGCTGGTACTTGGTGTGGTTAAATAGGAAAAATGTTATTAAAGAAAACATTTGTATGGATTTTTGCCAATGTTTGACACATTTTACTAGATTACTGTTACTGAATTATGTTGATGGTTTTACCAATATTTTTTGACACTTAAAACACTTATTGTAATGTTTACAAGCAAAATAGAAAACACATTCTAAGCATTGATTAGTTAACGTTGCAATTCAGGTAAAGTACTGCATTGTCGCTGTACACTGGTATTCTGTGTTGTGTAACAAATACTGAACCTCAGATGGTGATGCATTTGGCAAAAACTATTTGGAAATATGAAAGTTTGGAAAAGCTTTAAAAAGAACAGAACTGCAGTTCTCATTTCTGCTTAGTGCTGTTTCCTTGCCCCATATTTTTCTAGTGTCACATAGTCACTTAGGATTTCAGTACAGGAATATCAGATGTTGCACAAGAATAAGGAAATAACAATTCTATTATTTTTTGTTCCTGAATCAATTTCTTTAATATTAAATTGGCCTATTAGAATATATTATGTTATAAATAATTTGAAAAAGACTCAGTATCCTACTTTATGGCATAAACTGTCAACATTTACTCACTTAGCAATATACTGATACAGAGCAGACCTATTTACAATACCATCTGGTATTATGTAACATTACCAATAAAATATTTTTGTGAATACAGATTTTGCATTTTTGTTTACAACCAATAAGTGTTTTGATACATACATACAATTCATGAATAGATTTTAAATTATATATTCTGGTTCAGTACAAAAGTCCATTTAGCTCCTTTTAGTGAGGTAGTGCACTTACACTCCTGTGAGCCTTTTCTTTTTCATTCAAAGTAAATATATTTTTAAGCCCATGTGAAAGTTGGATGGACCTTCTTGGTAGTGAATCCAGCCCCAAATTATTTCCAACATATGATGTGTCTTCTTAACAGCTTAAAACAATGGATTTTTGTAGCCCCTGACAATTGTGATGTTTGGTGGTTTCTTGTAGTAATGTATTTTTCTGTTTTTAATGCAGTACTTACAGGCACAATGGTACTGTTCTATTTTGTAAGATGCTAGTTGTGAAATACAGTTAGTTGCATAAAATGAGAGTCTGATGTGATAACTGAGAACATACATACCTCATCCCTTGGTGTTGCTGTTTAAACTTTTTAGACATCAAATGTTAATTATAGGCTATTTCAGATGGTTAACTACTGACCTGTTTATTATGTATTCTGCTTTATCATACTAAATAGGATGTCTGTTCATTGCTGTTACCTGGCCAAATTTAGTATCTGTAAAACAATGCTTTTTAAGGTTCTTAAATGTTTTTTGGGCCGGGCTAATGTTCAGAATGACATACACTAGTTTTTAAAAGAAAAATACATGCTTCTCAACTTTATTTTTTTATATTTTATTTTTAGGTGGGACTATTTGCAGAATATACTGATGTAATGGATTACAAAAGAATTGAAACTGCTTAAAGTAAGCAGTTTAAGGATAGTAAATCTCATTGCAAGAAGTTTTATGAAATGTGTTTCTAATTTAAAATGTAATGAATGCTAACACATTTCAGAAGTCCTTGCAAAGGAATAATAATCAGAATTACCAGTAATTCACTAAATGGGAAATGTATTTTTATTTAAGTTTATGTGAATAAACCACCCAGCACTGCCAACAAGAGGACTCTGTCTTCAGAATTAAGTAGCCATTTGGTATGAAAGGAAGGATGGAAGGCATTTTACTATGATTGAACTGTCTCTAGAGAATAATCTCAAAAATGTGGTACAAGTATGGTTATCAAAAAGAATGCAAAAAGTCTCACTGCTCTTTATGGAGCAAGACACTGAAGAGCAATTTCTACTACAGGTGCAACAGAAGTCAGGATCTAAAAAGCTGTGGTGGTTTTAATTGAACTATTAGGTTGCCAGAGTTTCATTGCTATGATGCTTGTTTTAGTGTTAAGCAAAGTTAGGTTTTTGCCTGTTGGTGATTAAAGGGATATGACAATACTGACAGCAGAGTAGACAAATTCTAAGCAAAATACTGCATTTGAATCTGTTCATAATATAATTTAAATGAACTTCACTTTCATAATTTCTAAATAATTTTGACTTGTAGTAATCCTAAATCCTTTTTTCTAACTGTAAATATATTTAAAAGCATCTTTACTCCATTTATAAAAAGTGAAAATTTAATGTTGTAATGTGTTCTGATTAGCTAAGTTTCTCTGTGATTGCTCTCTGCATAGGAACTGTTATTTGTTAAATCTATTTATGCACCAGTCTTCAACAGCCATACATCCTGGGATGTTAATGCAACGGTGGCCCAACAAAGACAAGTGTGATAGTGTTCCATGTAAATGAATTCCTTTATGTGCTGATTGATTGTCTGGTTTCAGAAGGGAAAAGGGGGGAGAAATGGGGGAAAATTAAGTATAAATAGTTAATTGATAAAGGGTACAGTAATTCAGTCTCTTCCTAACTTTGCCATTAGTTATAGGTGGTATGAGAAAAAGAACAAATATACAGTTGAGACTGATTTTTTTTTTCCATTAATTTAAATCTACATATTGGAGATAAACAAAAATTCTTCTCAGTAGCAGGTTAAATTATGCCATATAAAATCTTGATTCCAACAGAGGAGGTAGTCATAAATAAATTACATTTAAAATTTGAAAATCTTGATAGGAAGAGTCTTGATGTTAAGAATGTGACTGAAATTTTAACCTATTATGTGTTTATTTAGATATTTGGTGTTTTGGGGCATAGATTGTAAAATCTCAAAAATGGTTTGATTTTATAATTTGTGCACTTTTACTTTTTTTTGATAATATGAATAGCACATTTTCAAGTAGCCATGCAAGACAGAGTACTTTCTAGAATTTGTTTCTATTGGTTCACTGTAGTGTTTAGGCAGGTCTTCTAAACTTCACATCTTGCAACTTAGATTCTTTATTTTTTCTCTCCTGTCTCAAAAGCGTGACATTTTCCTACGTTTTGCTGATTGATTTTACTTTGTTATACAGGATTGATTTGGCATGGAACTGTCTACTGTGTACTTTTTGTCCAGGGTTCTTTAACTGTATCTGTTTGGGGTTTTCTTTCTCTAACATGCCTTTATTTGGCTCTTCTCCCTACTAGGGAGTCTGGATGTACTTCATGCAAAATCAGAAACTGTAGGGAAATAGAAAGGCATTTACATTTAATTTCTCCAAAGGCAACAGCAAGTGCTATACTTGTAAATTTAGCCTGTGCCTACTCAGGAATAAGATAGGTAAAATAAAAATTCAATGCTGGTTTTGGCTGGTGGACCAGTCAGTTAAATATGACATTTTGCAAATGCATACTTCTATCTCAATAGTAAGATTTGGGTGTGCTGGAAATACAGTTTGAGCTTTCAGAGGTTTTCCTAACCCGAAATTATGACTTATGTCAGAACAGTCTCAGTTTGGAAGGTTGTAACTTCAAAGTAGCAAAAACTGTACAGTAAAATCAGTCAAACTGTAGAAGCTCGGATGATTTTCTTTTGTGTTCTTAAAGTTTTAAAAAGAGGAGAAACTGTTAAAAGAGACTTAGAAGACTTGTCTAAGACAACAATCATATATTGAGCTTAGTTTGATATCTAAAGAACCCATGTTTTAACAAGAATTAACAGGGTTTAACCACTATATTAAATTTGGAAAACTACACAAGTTAATTGCAAATCAGTACTCCATAGAAATTATTGTAACTTCCTGTCTAAAATGGAGGTACAACAGCAATGGAAAACTGCATGCTTACTGGAAAATTCTGTTACCCAACAGCAAGTGATGTTTATGTGACTTTAAGATATTATGCCAAAAGATTGTTATATGTCTGTGAATGAGGCCTAGGTGTGTCCCCCCTACCTAAACTGTACCATTGGATTCAAACAGTGAAAGAAAATGCAGTGAAAAGAAAATTAGTTTCAATTGTGGAGTCATAGTAATGCAGGAGCTGATTACAACCTCTATTTAACTGTGTCGATGAGAAAATTAATAAAAACGAGCCACCACTGAATCACCCTGATGTATTCAATCCTAATCTTGCCCCTTTCATTATGAGAGACAGATAAAAGTCATCAGAATGAACTTGCTCTATCTGCTGATGGCAGATTTTAGGAGCAGACAGTTTAATGGGCACAGGAAGTTTTAGGTGCACTTTTAAGAAGTTAAACATGGAAGATGAAGGGCAAAAGCATATTCCATGGCTTCTAATGATTATCAATAAGAATAATCACAAGAGATTGCTGTCCCATTTGGGGTTTTGTAAAAGACAAAATTGTGACCTTATCTAATCGCTTCTTGGTCCGTATGTTTAAAAAGAAAATTACCACTAGAAAAAATATTATTCAGTAACAATATTCTAAAAAGTAGTTCCAAAATGTTAATTATTTTGTAGAAAGTATGGCATATCTTGGCAGAGGGAGGAATATTTGAGTAGGATTATGTTTTCAGGATCTAGGCCACCCGGAAAAGTTTGGTCTTTAATTACACTATTTTCTGTCATGGTTTAACCCCAGCTGGCAAGTAAGTACCACATTGCCCTTTGTGCATTCTCCCTCTGTGCAGTGGGGGAGAGAATTTGAAGAGTAAGAGTCATGGGTTGGGATAAAGACAATTTAACAGGTAAAGCAAAAGTTGCACATGCAAGCAAAGCAAAACATTCACCACTTCCCGTGGGCAGGCAGGTGTTCAGCTATCCCCAGGAAAGCAGAGCTCCATCACAGGTAGTGGTGACTGAGGCAGAAAAACAGCACCACTCCAAACACCCCTCTCTTCCTTCTTGTTCCCTCAGCTCTATATGCTGAGCATGACACCACATGGTCTGAGATATTCCTGTGGTCAGTTGGGATCAGCTGTCCTGGCTGTGTCCCCTCTCACAATTCCTTGTGCACCCCCAGCCTCCTCACTGCTGGGGTGGGATGAGAAGCAGAAAAGGCCTTGACTCTGTGTAAGCTCTGCTCAGCAACAGCTGAAACATCCCTGTGTTATCAGCATGTTTCCAGCACAAATCCAAAACACAGGCCCATGCTAGCTACTGTGAAGAAAGTTAACTATCCCAGCCAAAACCAGTACATCTGTGTATAAGTATTGATCTTGGTCAAAGCAAAGTGAATGTGCTTCCTCAAGCTTTTAAGACATGTAGCTGTAGACCAATGGACCTCTAATTTACAATGGAGTTACTGAGATGATAACTGAGGAGAAGAGACTATTAATATATTTTTTTATAACCTGCTACCCACATGCATGTAATTTTCCTCTTCTGTGTGAAGAAGCAAAAGGATGCAGAAAAAGGAAATAAATGTAACCCAAGCTAATGAAATGTGGCTCTTTACCCTATTCTGAAGATCACTAGAGTCTACATACTGCAACTTCTGTTTGGTTCAAAGATAGTCCCAGTGATTTGTCACTAAAGAAGGATGGCGTTGTTCAGTCACTTTGCATCTGTTAAGACAAGTGAGGGTTCAGGCCAATTCTACTTTCTGAATACCCACTTTGGGAACACAGAGATCTAATTTGCTGTTTATAGACATCTCATATATAACTGCCATCCATGAATAGTCTATTTCAAATTGATCCTTCTTTGCACAGAATAAATAAAAATGCTTCAATGTCAAGCCCAGTACCTGATGGCACAGATCTCTGAGCAGGAAAATCTGGCATCTGACTGATCATCTTTTACTGTAACAGCCTTCAGCTATGAATTAATGTAGGCAAGGGAAATCTTCAGGTTATATGTATTATCATTACTCCCACCTCTGAAGGAAACACATTCTAATTCCTGATTCTTTCTTCTCCCTTTTTTTTTTGTTTCTCTTAAGTACATCTTGAGGATTCAGTGAGTTTGAAGTAATTTATTATGCCTTCTTTTGTAAGTGAGGAATTTGACTGCTGTTCCCAGTTCTTCAATTGTATTTTGGTAAGATCAACACGGTCTTACAGAATAATGGTATGTGGAGCTTAGAGGTCAATATCAATTTTGTTTCTGTATAATTGACTACCTGAACAGATTCTTGCTGAGCAAACTTAGTTACGCTGATCCTGTACCATTCAAACGCTCTGAGATACCTGGCATTCTGGGATGCCAATTATCTGCATTTCTGCAAATGGTCTTATTCTATGCTGGGAGGCTTCCATACATGGCAAAATAAGCAAAATTCTTTCCAACTGATGGAGGCAGAATATTGCCAAGTAAAAAGCTCTTAGTCCCTGCTGGAGAAGGAGATCTGAGGAGCATGCACAGATACTGAGCGCTTTTTCAACTTTCCTACAGAAATTCTGAGTAGGCAGCTTCTGTTTCTAAAACGTCAAACACCTTCAAAAACCCTCAGTCCAACAAAAAGACAGAGGATAAGGAGGGGGGAAGAAAGAACAAAGAAAATGTATTTTCACAATGATCCCTAGAAGAGGCATATAATGGCTTCTTTGTCTTTTTTAGTCTGTTTAGTGTTCCTTTCTCTGTGTACTGTATTGGAAGTAGGCAACATCACACTTCTTAGAGGTATGTCTTGCTTTGTAATTCTTGATACCTGTTGGTTCAGTGACCTTTGGCCTAATTGTGAATTGAGTAGTAAATACCATGAACATTTCACTCTTGGCTACAGGTTATTTATTGAAAGGGCAGAAGTTTTGATGAAAGAGTTAGGAACAAAATTAATTCCTCTCATACAACTAGCCACTACACAATTTTAAAGAGTCTAATTCCTGGACTGCTAAGAAAAGGTTAGCTTTTTGTTGCAAGGGTATTAAGAACCCAGACTAGAATGGATGTGGTTTCTGAAGAGTTTTGTGGCCAGTGATTCATATGGCTGTTTTCAGTGATTATTCCACACCTTAACCTGTTAATCTTGAAGCATTGTTGGAGCATCCTCACAAACAAATCAAAAATACCAACGGTACTGTCAGATGCTCTTAAAATTTACTAAGTGCCTTATACAGAGCATCACTGAGGCAATGATTCAATTGCAAGGAAGTTTGATATAAGATTTATTCCTCTGGATGAAGTTACAGGCTATCAGTTGTAACCAAGGTGATGTTCCTGGTTATACGCATTAGAATCTTACATTTTATTGCTGATACAAGTACCTAAAAAGAAATAGTCCAGAAATTTTTGAGGCTTTCAATTTGTAAAACATCCGTTCTTTAGAGGAGATTTCTTCTAGTCAGCTGTGATGGTCTACCAAAATATCACAGAAATGAATAAACTTGTGAGTATTTCTGGATGCTTTCACATTTCTCAGTTTCTCAATCAAGGTCAGTATTATCTTTCTTGGGAAGGGGTACCTAAGTTGGTTTTGTTCATAGGCTTTATGTTTATCCAACTGGTTTTTTAAGGGTTTTATTATTAGAAAAAGGGCTTGTTATTTTGAAAATAAAAATCTTACCTGCCAGGTGTCTTCCCCAAAATGAGTAAGTGCCTTTTCTGTTCTGACTCTTAGAAGTAATTACTTTGTCAGATTGAATCTGAATGTCCTGGATAAACCAACTATTAATATTAATTGCTACCAATGGCTTGAAATCCTTTCACTGAAACAAGAGACAGATTGTAAGCCACTTGAATTATTTTGAGACCTGATGTTATCAGAAGTTTTATAACTGCTATGAGTAGTATACTTCTAAGAACAATGTAACTTTTCAGGAACTTGATATTGATAGGAAATAAATATTTATTAAAAGAAGTATATTAAATAAATATTTATTTACCAAATTGAGTAAGAGAAAATGTTACACCAAGGGGGCAACAGTCTTGCTGTTAGCAGTCCTGACTACTTAATGGAAAGTAAAACTGAGGCCCTGGACTCTAACTATATAAAAAAATGGTGGTATTTGATGAGAGATTGAGACTGTAAATCTTATGTCCATGTTCTAATAAAGTAATTTTTCCTACTTAAGTTTTTACCAATTCTCAAAGCAGAAAAGAAAGCATGAGCAGATATCAGTAAGAGGCCCTCTGGTTTAATTGGTGCTGCTTCCTATCTCTAGAGGATTTTTTTTTAATTTTTTTTTTTCTTTTTAAACTTTGCTCAGGACTGGTACAGCTGAAAGTATATTTTCCCTTCATTCTTAAGCCTAGACTTTGAATGGAGTTTCTCTGAGACACTTTTGTAGTGAAATCGTATTCCCTACAAACATTGAAGACAAAAATAAACATCTCTGTGAATGAAAGATTTTGTGTGGTTGTAATTTTTTAATGTATGCAAATTTCATTTTAAAGTATCTAAAGGTACTCTTGGAAAAACATAGTATATTGATCTATGTAAAAGGTCTCTGTGTAGCAGTCAGAAAGTACAATTTGCATCATGAGATGCTGCAAATTTTCTGTCTGATAAACTATGTTCAATCCCAGTTAAGCATTCCTTTTAATATTTAAGATGGCAATACTTTGCATTTAGCCAAGTGTATAGTAACCCATTGGGATGTTGTCTCCAACTTACCTCTTCCTGACCTCGGTTCAAAGACTATATTGAACAATTTGAAATTCTGAAAGCTTGGCAAGAAAGCTGAGGGGAAGTGTCTGGAAAGAAAGAAACAGTAGGAATCACAGTGCAAAGACTATTTCTGTGATGAATGTTACACAGTTAATGATAATGAAATTGTTTAAAAATTTACACCCCTATAGTTATTTCACATTGATGACATTGTTGGTTTCAGATGAACATAAATAGATGTTTTTGATGCCAAGAATAGTGACACACATTGAAATGCCTTTCCCAGGAATAAATAAATACTTCTTGCCTGTGAATAATCTGACAAGAAAGTATTTTTGGTGCACTACAATCTTGACTGGTAGTGGTGATGCTTAGGGTGTGTTATGATAAAATGGTAAATAAAATTATAAAATTGTTCAGAACCTCTCTCTGAATGTATTATTTATACTGTCTAGGAGAAAGTGCAAGAAATACAGGGGGCAATTTGGGGATAAACAGCAGACATTGGGAATTTGATGTCAAAATGCCAAGAGGACTTTGCTATTTTACTGCAGAGGTGATTCATTAACACTTTTGGTTATGATGGAAGTTGAAATATTCCTGGGAGTACTGCTTCTGAAGCAAGAAACTATGGAAGCATCCATGCTTGCAAATTAAAGGAACAAAGGAGGTAAGAAACTTGAGAAGGTGGCTTTATCTAAGTCTTCATGTCATTGTATATAAAAACTGTTTTTTGCTCCTGAAACAGATTATAAAACAGTGGTCTGTGTGGGTTCTCTCAATTTGTCTTCAATTCTACAGTTCCCATATTCAATTGTCTGAATTGTTTGTTGTTTGTATTGCTTTGCAGCATGAGGCAGGGGTCCTGCAAGGCATTCTTGAAAGAAGCTGATTCTCTTGTAGAGACCATCGGAGCTTCCCATTTGTGTAGCGGGTAACTGAAGTGTTGGCCCTGAGTACGGGGCCTCATCTCCGCTCCAAGGAGGCAGCATGGAAGGCTGATGCCTCCTTGGGTGCAGAATGCTTTAAATGCCACCCTGTCATTGTTGGGCACAGATCCCCAAGTGCAGGCAGCAAGTGTTGGGAAACTGTTGATGTAACTGCCAAACTGGGGACTAGCAGAAATACTAACTAAATTGGCATTAGATAGCAGAATAGGGCTATTGTCACTAATTAAAGGGGTCTAACTTAGTCTTACTTACTCATCTATTTTGCAAGAACAGAAGGGATTCAAAAGAGGAGAGCAAGTTGTAAGGCTCTTCTATCACCCTTTTATTCACTTCTTTACGCTATTGACTGTTCAGCAAGACTGCTACACAATTATGGGTCTGAAGATCAAAANTGTGTAAGTACAGTCCTGAGGTATCAGAACTTCAAACTATTTAGGTGTTTCAGGCTCAAAGTTCAGTGCTACATGATATCCCAACTACTCCCTGCCTCTGCTGCCACTCGTGGTCTGAGAACAATCCAGTTGACACCACAGCTAAGGCAGTGTACTGGGCAGCACAGGGCATGCTGTCTGCTCACAGTAGATACTTCTGCAATCTTCAGGCATGACCAAGGCTGTCACCAAGTGTGAGCATGCTGGGTACCTTAGGCACATGACCGTGATGTGGCTGTTCTATTCAGTGTTAAAAGAAGCAGTCAGTAAAAGAGGGCAATATTAGTGTCTTATCTCTTCTTCCTGATTATTCAAGTACTAAATGCTTTAAACAACTACTACATTTGACTGCTTTTGAAGTAGTCATGGTTTTGAATTTGTATTTATGAAAATTAATCAACTCTTAGAGAAGAAGATGTGGAGAGACAAAGAGTAGGATGTTATTTCTCTATCTCTGGCAGTGTCTCTACATTGGTTGACATGTTAAATTCTACTTGAAGGGGGAATAAAACCAGGGTACAGATGAACAAAATAAAAAGGTAAACAAACTGGCAAAGTCAGTCAACACTTTACCTGGTTTGACTGACAGACCACTTTGCAAAACACCTCCTTACTGAATGACCATCTGTTATCTCTCCATTTGAAATAGGAGCTACTGGCTCCAGTGTATCATCTGGCTTGCATTGCTGAATGACTCTTAAGGACCTGACAACTCTCCTATACCTCTGTTTCCACTCATAAGGACAGCTAGAAGTTGTCATTTAAATTTTTTTTTTGCATTTTAGCTGTTTGCTAGATGCAGTTTGGCTTTCCAAGACATGCAGCCTTTTTTTGACTGGAAATAATGAATATATAAAATGCATAAAATTTTTACATCAATCATGAAAAAAAACCCCCAACGTAAAATAAAAGCATTGGTTTTCTGTTTATGGCCTGATAATTTCCTGAGCTAATGCATTCATTTTAAGGATCTTCAAAAAAGTGAAAAGGATAACATACTTAGTACAAATACTATAAATTCAGTGTGGAATCTGCACTGTTACTGTGAAATGGAAAAGGTAAAAATAAACTTTAGTTAACTACTTTCAGATTATTTGATATATTTAATCTTAAAAATTGAACTTTCAAGGCATTATGCAAAGTTACTCTTGCACATGTTTACTGCTAGTTAATATTTTTCCTATTAGAGGAAAAAATATATTGTAGAAATTAAAAAACCCTGATCTGGATGTTGGCACTCAAAACACTTGGTGCTGTAGCAAACAACAGCAGGACACAATAAGGATTTTTAAACTTAAGTGTATATTTTATATGTAAACAAACAAGCAAAAACCAGCCCTGCTTGCCTTATTTCTATATTTTTTTGTATATGGTATGTATTTGTGTAAGTAAATAAGTTTGCTTTGACTCTTTGCCAAAGTACTTTAAACATAAATCTTAGAATCACAGAATGGTTTGCGTTGAAAGGGACCTTAAAGGTAATCTAATTCCAACCCCCTGCCATGGGCAGGGACACCTTCCACTAGACCAGGTTGCTCAAATCCCCATCGAACCTGGCTTTGAACACTTCTAGGGATGGGGCATCCACAGGTTCTCTGGGCAGCTTGTTCTGGTGTTCTCCATCTTCATAGTGTGTTTTTTCTTTCTTATATCTGACCTAAACCTACCTTCTTTCAGATTAAGGCCATTCCCCCTTGTCTTACCAATTACATGCCCTTGTAAGAAGTCCCTCTGCAGCTCTCTTGTTGGCCCCTCCAGGTACTGGGAGGCTGCAGTAATGTTTCCCCAGAGACTTCTCCAGGCTGAACAACCCCAGCTCTCTCAGCCTGTCTTCACAGGAGAGGTGCTGCAGCCTTCCGGTCATCTTCATGGCCCTCCTCTGGACTCTCTCAGCAGCTCCATGTCCTTCCTATGTCGGGGACCCCAGAGCTGGATGTAGTACTACAGGTGAGGTCTAGTGAGAGTGGAGTAGAGGGGCAGGATCCCCTCCCTTGCCCTGCTGCCCACGCTGCCTTCATGCAGCCCAGGACACGTTTGGCTCTCTGGGCTGTGAGCACACATTGCCGGGTCATGTTGAGCTTCTCATCAGCCACTGATTTAGAGACAAGGATGTCACAGAGGACAGTTTCAAATGTTTTTTACAAGTGCAGGTATATGACATCTGTGCACTTCCCTCATCCACCAACACTCTGAGCCCACTGCAGAAGGTTACCAAATTTTTCAGGCAAGATTTGCCCTTAGTAAGCCATGTTGGCTGTCACCCATCACCTCTTTATTATACTCATGCCAGGTACAGTCTTTGGAAAATTTTAGAATATGTAAAGAAACAAAAGCCCAACACTGATAATCCCTTCTGGACTGCTATTCTGGGGTTTTATATGTAGAAATCTTTACAGAAAAGAAAGGACTTTACACACAAATGTTGAAAAAAAAGATAAAAAGAAAATTCTCTTTGTGCTCCTAGAGAGTATTCATTCTGCTTTTTTAATGTACTACTAAATACTGTGCAAGTCTACATATATAGATACTTATTTATTTATTTAGGGCATGAAAGTTGAATTTTCTTAAGAGGAATGATACAAATATTTTGACTAATGTTTATTAACTTACAGTTGTTCACAAAACATCTATTAAATGAATTTTGAAATGTACCATTGATGAAGAAGTAATTGATTCAAATTAGAAGAAACTAGGAAATTTGCAATCACACCACTTCCTAAACTGCCTACAATGCAGCTTACTTAATTTGTGCACTATTGTCCTAGATGTTTTTCCTATTTCTATTGCCCTTGGATGTTATCGTGGTTATCAACAATAATTGTAAAATATTTTAAGCTCCTACTTGAAGGAGGTTGAATACATGACAATGCTAAACAATAAGACTAGGAAAGGAATGGGGGAAGGTAATAATATTGTGGTCATCAATAAAAGTTGATTTTGAGGATTTTTGTTAATATTTTTATACATTAGGAAATTTGAAGGGTTAGGTGCCATAAGAGTGGAAAGTAGTTGTACCAAATTAAGTATTTTTCTTAAAAGATAACAGGAAGGGAAAAAAGTGGTATCTGGCAGCAAGAGAAAAGTGTCATTACCCTAAGAAGTCTGATGACACCATATGTACAACACATGGCAGCAAAGCTGTTTCTTCCTGATTACCCAACCTTGCAATCTCTCATAGCCGAGTGCTGACACTGTAGCTTGCATGAAAGGGCATGTGAACATCAAAGTGTCTTTGCCTTTGAAAAACCCTTAACTGTTCTACATACAGGGTAGCATTGACACAAATCTATCAGCACAAAATCTTATTGCTTTACCAACTTAATTAATGGTTTAATTTTGTGAAAGAAAAAAAACCAGGGGGAATGATACATATGCATCTGATTAGGAGTGGGGTTTTTTTTAAATTTAAGTTGATCTGATTTATCTCTTGATCTAATGAGTTGTTAGAATGTTGGGGTTTTTTTTCTGGCTCACAGTAACTGTTCTTATGACCCTTGAACACACTTGCAGAAGTATCAGATGCTGTTTCTTTAAAAAACGTTGATTGTCTTAACTACTTATTTAACACTCATAGTTTATAAAGATAGCTTTTTTTTCTGGACTTGGGCTATTTTCTGGACACAGTCAATATAATTGAATCCTAAAGATACAAAAGTTACCATGGCTAAATAACTAAGTTCTGGTCAAGAAAAGGATTTAAAGATTTAGACTCATTAATAAAAGGAGAGAATCTTGCATCTAATTGTAATTCTTCATGTTTTAAGTTAATTAAAGACTAGCAGATCTTGTAGCATAAAAGGCTACATATTGTTCATTAACTATTCATGGTGAGTAATAAAAATACATAATTATTAATCTTTAAAGAATTTATAAACGGAACTGGGTAATTAGCTACTGTCTGATAAATGTTTGTTTTGTTTGTTTTTTTTTTCTCAGTGATACAATTTGGGTATGGCATTTAAGTAACTTTTGTGTATCTTTCTTGCTCACAAGACCAAGTTTGTAGTAAGAAGCATTTTATCTTTTATCAGACCATCTGACAGATTAAATGGACAGATTTTGCAGTGTGAAAAAAAGCCTTGTGTGTGTAAGTTTAGCTGGTTTTTGCTTCCCAATAGCATCAGAGAGCTTAACAAAAATGCTTTCTCTCTGACCTTGCTTTAGTTATATTCTTAGAGCACTGCAGATGCATTCTCATTCATTAATTATTCACATATTATTGAACAGCACTGAATGAAGAGAATTCTTTAAATTCGTATTTGGGTAATGACATGATTGATAATAATAAAAAAATCTCCCTGTGTCACCTCTCTTTAGCACTCCTTATTTATTTTTTTCTCCTCTAAGAATAACGTTTCTTCTTCTGAAGGAGGAGACTTTTATTACTTGCCATCTGCCACATTCATTCTTGGTGCCGCTATAACACACTTCAGACCTCATTTTTCCTGGCTGGAACACTCTTCCATATAAAAGACAAGTGTCACACCTCAGCAGGGACTGAGTGGTCTCTGCTTTTAAGCTTGCTGTCAGTAAATACTCCATTGTATCTCTCTACTCTGACTCATTGCTGTGTTACTGTGTGGACTTGACAGTGTATGTAAGGGGCTGTGAAGTGGGAGAGTGCAGGAATTCATGGCACAGGTCAGCAGGTAGGTATGCAATGAGAGCAATGAACCTGATTTTGAGCAGAAACACAAAATCAGGGAAGCTGAATGGCAGGGTGTGGCAGAAAGCACTAGGAACACAGAACAGAGGGGCAGAAAGCCCAGCTAAGACTTTGAGTGGTGCTTTCAGAGTTAGTTGTTTCTGCAATGCAAGCCAGCAATCTCTTTCCAAGTTCTTTTTACAAATCCTCTGCCACTTTATCTATGACTCTTCCATCATCACCCTGCCATATTTGGCCTGATTTCTCATCATCCTCCCTAGTTCCTTACTTCTCTTGGATTCTACTTTTTTTTTTCCTCAGCCCCAATTTCCCTGCTTGTACCTCTTAGTAATCATCCCAGTATCTCCACTGCAAACAGAGTTGAGTATCCCATATTTTCTGAGGGCCATCTTTTCTCCTCATTTCTTCATTTATTTTGAGGAAGAGGTGATGAACAATTTTGGTATTACTTCTCTTCCAACTACCAGAGTTGCCAGCTGGCATCCTGCTTTCCCCGTTCTTTTAAGCACAGCCAAGAACAGCAGTAAGCTCAGGTTTTATGGGCATTCATGTATAACATACATCCTTAGGCTGCAAAAGCTACAACAGCTATTTTTTTATGCTTTATTGTAAATCATGTTGGCATTTTTCTTAAAATGCAGGGTCCTGAATAGGGTTATTATCACTTATTTTAAAAAAGGATGTTTCCAGTCCATAGAGAAAATGTGATCTGAATGCACTGTAAGGACAAAGAAGTAAGCAGAATTGTTCCAAACCTGTTTTTTTTTTTTTTTTTTTTTTTTTTTTAATCAGCATCAGAAGCTGAGGGAGCAGCACTGAATGATGACTTTAAAATACTTACCTTGGCAACAGTATAGGTTAGTTAAGCTGTTAGGCCTTTGCTCAGTTGTCTGGGCTAGAGAGAGGGGGTGAACTACTATATTGGATTCAGCTGAACACCAACCAATATTCCCCCCATCTAGAAAGATGTACAGCTGTTATTTATTCTGCCTCTTCCCAGACTTACATTTTGTTGTCCAGAAACATGACTTGGTGAGCTAAAATAACCCTGTCTTTGCTAGTGACCGCAGACAAATCCTTCAGGCTCAGTTCTCCAAACTTCTCTGGCCCAGCAGCACCCACCTGCTCCTCAGGCCGGGGTGCTACGCAGTCACCTGTGTGCCAAGGCCAGAGGAGGGAAGGGGGCTGGAGTCCAAAGTCATTTGCATGCTCAGATTGTGTCAGCACAAAGAGAAAGAATGAACACCTGTGTAATTTCAGTTCCCTAGGGAATGAGTGAGAAAAGCACAAAATGGGTAAAGGTTGGAAGGGACCACAGTGGGTCATCTGGTCCAACCTCCCTACTCAAGCAGGGTCATCCTAGAACACTTTCCACAGGATTGTGTCCATATGGTTCTGGAATATCTCCAGTGACAGAGACTCCAAAACCTCTCTGGGAAATCTGTTCCAGTGCTCAGTTACCTGCACAGTAAAAAATTTTTTCCTTATATTCAGGTGGAACTTCCTGTGCACCAGTTTCTGCCCATTGCTTCTTTTCCTATTGCTTGGCACCACTGAGAAGAGTTTGTCTCCATCCTATTGGCACCCTTCTTTTAGATATTTACACGTATAGAGCATCCTTGTGCAGGGGCAGCTGTGAAGCTTTTACAAAAGAAAATCGAAGTTAGTGCAACAGAAACATTGAGAGTGTGGAAAGTGTAATTTTGAGGCTTTGAGCCCCACTTTTGCCCTTAATGAAGACACACACTCTGTAACAGTTTTATATTCTTCTTATATTGAGGTTCCCAAAACTGCATACAGAATTCAAGGTGAGGCTCCGTACCAGTGCGTAGCGGACCGGGACATTTCGTCTCTCGACTTCTCCCAGAGACCCATGTTAGGGAGGCTCGGGGACGAGACCACGCTGAGCACAGGTCCGCGACGGAGGCATGCAGCGGGGAAAGGGGGCGTGCGGCTTGTTTCGCTTTTGGGGCAAGTAAACAGCGGGCGGCACTACGGCTCCGCCCTGCGGCCCGGCCCGGCCCCGGTCCCGCCCCTGCCCGCCCCGCCCCTCGCACGCCGGGATCGCGCTGCGGATCGTGCCGCTGCCGCTCCCGTCGTGCTCCCGCTGTCGCTGGAGCCGCGGGCCCGCCCGGCTGTGCCGGCGCCGGGCGGGAGGATGCGGCGGGTCGCGCGGGTGGCGCTGCTGTGCCTGGGCTGCGGCGTCTGCTCGCTGCTCTACGGCCTCAGCCAGCTGGCCCTCTCCCTGGAGCAGGAGCCCGGCGGCGGCGGCCGGGAGAGGCAGGCCCGAGACCCCGCCGCGCCCGGCGCCCGGCGGCAGGCAGGG
>JACBWW010000005.1:28279132-28548726 GCA_020086605.1 Lanius collurio
CGGGAGCGCGCCGGTCTCCGTCGCGGCCGCGGGCGGAGCGGAGCGCGGGGGCCGCGGGCGCCCCCGGCTGCGCGGTGCCGGCCGGGCGGCGGCACCGAGGCCTGGGAGGCGCTTTCGGGGCAGCGGGTCTTGGTGTCTGTGCGCTCCCTCCCGAGGGCCGGGTCCCAGGAAACGGCGGCTGGGGAAGCCTTAAACAAACAAGGAAAACTTTCAGGAGTGGCGTTGCCGGCGACCGAGGCCGCCCCCGTGCGCGTCCCCGCGGCTCTAAGCCTGTCTCTGGCTGCTGCTTGGTGGGATAGGGCGGGTGAAGCGAGGAGGATGCATTTCCTTCTTCCAAGCAGAGAAAATTTCACGGTGCTCCTTCAGGTCTGAAACCTAATAACTTTATGATTATCAAATATAACTCCATTGAAGCAAAACTGTTTATTATGGGGTTCTTACTACAGCCAGTCTTCTCACAGAAACCAGTGAGTTGAGTTCTATAATTAAAGGGGCGTATGTCCGAGCATCTCACACTCTGCAGAGCTGCATAGTTCTGTTGCCTTCTGTCAGCAGAAATGTTAATGTGGCCCAGTGGTGAATGAGATTATGGAATGGAAATTACTAGTTTTCCTTTAGATTATAGTTTCATAATCCTGTTCACCTGTGGCTACTGGAATCCTAAAGCCAGGAAAAGAGGAGTGACAAGAAATCTGTTACTGAAAATGGAGGAGAAATTAGGACCAGACCTTTCTGGGCCAGCCTAGCTCTAACTCTGCTTAGATTCCACAGGAGTTTAAAGCAAAGTGAGTTTATTGGTTTGGCGATGGCCACTGCTTCCCAGTGCTGTACAAGCTCTGGCGCCCCCCAGTCCTTGCACTGCTTGTGCTCCTCTGAGCACACGAATGAGTTGGTGTGGTAACCTGCTTGAAAACTACTTAGTTTTTGGCCAATTCAGCGTTCTGTATTGCCTTATCATGTAACTATGAAAGTGTCGATGCTGGTGCAAAGGACTTACGGAGGATGGCAGGATGACAAGCTCTGATTTAATAATCTTAAAATACCATGAAACAGCATTCTGAGTTACTAGGGGTGGAGCCAGCTGAAATGTGAAACCCAGCTTTTGACTGGTGTAACTACTTAAAAGAATTTTTTACCCCATGCTTTTGCTTTAGTGCAAGTTAATACAGATTATAATGTGAAAAAAAATGTGATGATGATGGTTCCTCACTTCTAGTTCATGATTAAAAACTTGTGAGGGGTTGAAATCTACTAGTTCTAAATAAAAATAGGATGAAAAAAAATCATATGTATGATATTTGCTTTACTAAAGAAAATATGAAGTTTCAGTAAGGCAAACTTTTGTTGGGTAGAAGATGATAATCTAAATAAATGATTTGTACTATTGTAGTGGTAGACAACTATTAAACACTGAAGTGACTTTAACATGTATCATACTACTGGTAAGCAAAAGAAGAATCAAGTTTATTTTAAAAGCTAAACTGTTTTAGTATTTATACCAAAAGTGTAGTTTTTAAATTAAATACATGAATGGAGAAGAACCTCAGCAAGGTGCAAGGAGCTTCTTGCTGCAGTGACATCAGATGAGATATGAATCTGCCCTGTGTTGTGAAGTAGAAAGGTTTTACTAACTAAGAAAGTTTTTTTCTAAAGGTCTTAAGTTCCACAAATAATTCCACTATATACATTTTTGTGGGGGCATATCTCCTTGCAAAACCAGTGTCTGTTGTCACCTATGTGGGAATTCTTTACCTATAAAGTACTGTCAAGCTGAAGGCTCAGGATAAACATTCCCTATTGTAAGTTATTGAAACATGCTGTTTATGCAAACAGTGTGTACACTGTTATTTGTGAGTCAGACTCTTAGAAAAGTCCCTAAAAGGCTTTTGTTTAAAGAAAAACTCTGTTCTGTGGCAGTTAAGAAATGTTCCACTGAATGTTCCTTTAGATGCATTTTTCAATTATTCTTGATTATTTAACTGTCTTATGTTGACTTTTGTAAGTGATGCACACATCTTGCTCAATGTATTGGTGTTTTTCAGTTTTTAAAGATCAGCTGCTTCTTCAGTGGAGACTGAGCACAATGGCCACATGTCTGTTTTATGCTCACTTCTGACTGTCTTGTGATCATGTAATATCCTGAAGGATTCATAACCTTACAGAGTAAATTGCATTTAGATCACTTTCTAATCATTGAAGTTTAACATTTTGTATGCATTAATTGTAACTTTCCGTAAATGGGTTGCTTTAGCTGTTTTCACTGATAGCTTTAAAATACATTTCAGCAAAGCAAATCTAACTATCATCTGAAAGCACTCATGCACTCAGCAGTGTTTTTTCTTTAGCCAAGAAGTGTTTTCTTTGCCTGAATAGTGTAGTTTGGTATATGCCACAGGGGCAGAAAAAGCTTGATCATGCTCTGGGGTAGGGGTGGGAGATGTTGAATTTGCTGTTAGTTTTTGGAAACATGCAAACATGAAAACTGCAAACCTTGAATAAGGCTTTGGAATACTACACCTGGAAGAATTTAGCAATGGTGGTGACATGTTTAAGAAGAAAATAATTTAAAAGGAAGTACCATATTGAAACTAGAATTACAGGTTGAGGCAAGAGCCTCCAATAAACATAATAATTCAGGGGAACTTATTGGGTAATCAGCTTGGTAAGGAGTTGTTTGTTTCAAAGTCTACTCTAGCCTGAGGACCAAGAGAACTGGCGACTAAAGTCTTGTATCTTGAGACTTGATATAAACAGCTAAAGAACGCTTTAAGGATTTAATAGCTAAACATCTTCATAAATTACTTGGACGCAGGACTGGAAGTGATACTAAGCAAGTTTGCAGATGATACAAAACCGGGAGGAGCTGTTGACTCCCTCTACAGCAGGGAGGCCGTGCAGAGAGACCCTGACAAGTGAGAGGGCTGGGCAATCACCAACCATATGAAGTTCAACGAGGGAAAGTGCCAGATTCTGCACCTGGATGTAGGTACAGACTGGGGAATGGGATGCTGGAAAGGGTGTTTGGGTGCTGGAATATGACCACCCAGGGAGGTGGTCATAGCACCAAGGGACCTGGGGCTCCTGGTTGATGGGAAGTTGGGTTTGAGTCAGCAGTGCCCTGGCAGCCAGGAGGGCCACCCCTGTCCTGGGGTGCATCAGGCACAGCATCGCCAGCTGGGCAAGGGAGGGGATTGTCCCGCTCTGCTCTGCACTGGGGCGGCCTCACCTCGAGTGCTGGGGGTAGTTTTGGGTGCCACAATATATGAAAGATACTAAACGCTTAGAGTGTGTCCAAGGGAGGGCAGCAAAGATGGTGAAGGGCCTTGAGGGGAAATTGTATGAGGAGCAGCTGAGGTCACTTGGCCTGCTCAGCCTGGAAAAGAGGAGACTGATGGGAGACCTCATTCCAGTCTGCAACTTCCTTGTGAGAAAAAGAGGAGGGGCAGGCACTGGTCTCTAGTCTGTGGTGACCAGTGACAGGACCTAGGGGAATGGCCTGAGTCAGGGGAGGTTTAGGTTGGATATTAGGAAAAGGTTCTTCCCTTAGAGAGTGGTTGGGTGCTGGAACAGGCTCCCCAGGGAAGTGATCGCAGGACCAGGAGTTCAAGAAGTGTTGGGACAGCACCCTAAGGCGCATGATGTGACTCTTGGGGATGGTCTTGTGCAGTGCTGAGTTGCACTTGATGAACCTTGAGAGTCCCTTCCAACTCAGCATATTCCGTGGTTCTGTAAATCTGAAGGTTGGGTTTTAGCTGTGAAGAAGGATTAACACTGGTGGTAAATTGTCCTGCTGATTATTCATTCCAGTGAGTAAAGTAGTAATGAGTAGTTGTTACTATCAGATATAACAGCTAAATGAACAATGAATCTGAACTTGAAAGAATGAAAACATTGGCATCTCTACTTCCAGAAAATCAATCAAAAAGTTGTATATATAGTCAGCCTATTTTCCTTTGCTCGGATTATTTATGGGTGGAGAAGATGACTGAAAAAAAAAATGGAACATAACCACCACCACCCCCCAAACAGTGCATAAATGTATATTTGCTACACATGTAATTAAATAGTGCTGTAATCTGCTGTCTGTGGAGTATCATTTCAAGTCAGTCTTTTTCCACATGCTTTCAGATTAGTTAATTAGCAGACTGTTTCAGAAGTGAATCTTCAGTTAATTTTGTCAATATTGCCACTTCAGTTAGGCAGATAATTGTTCATCTTTCTATTCAGGTCCAGAAAAGTGCTATTCTAATGGCAATTTTGAGATATACAGAAGGAATCAGTCTGTTGTCACTTCTGTGAATTTAATGAGGTCAATTAATTTGACCCTATTAAAATGGAACATTTTTCCCTTACAGTGTAGTTTAGCATTTTTGTGCTGCCAGCCATACCATTATGTGATGTGTGACACTGATACCTGATAGTTTCAGTCTCTTGCTCTCTTGCTGTTCTGGCAAAGGGAGATTATAGTGCATGGAAAAGAGTGGAAAGTATATCCACAAGCTTAGCAGAGGAGGTTGGTTGTGAGAGGTAGCTGGTTCTTTCCTTGGCCTGTGCATGGCTGTTTTCATCAGTTTTCATCATCTGGCTTAACCAGCAGTTTCACCAGTTTGCTTCTCAGCTATTCTTATTTTAAGAAATTGGTCCAGAACCTGTCAAAGAATTTCAAAATATGAGTTAAATTTAAAAGGATGAAACGTTGAATGATTTGAAGTTGAAACTTCATTTAAAATCTCTGCTGAATTGGACAAGCAGTTGACTACCAAATGTTATTTTGCATAGAAATGTTGTAAAGCAATGAAACGTTATAAAGATTTTTCCAGTTAAAAAGTTTATGTATCAAACATCTAACATTGCATCTGCTGTCTCCTATCTAATAAAGCCATTGCCTCTGTGACAAAATATGTCATAACAAATTTGTATATTGCTACAAATATTCAGAAAAAGCTATTGAGAAGAATTAGAAATTCTTAGTGCATTTGGGAGTTGAATTGAGCTTCTTATCATCCCAATTTTTTACTCTTGTGTGATTATGAGCAGGAAGGAAATTAATCCTTCCTGTTTTGCTGCTCTTGTGGGCGGTGCTGTAGGAGAGACATGAATCTGCCTATTGGTTGATTCATGCATTTGATAAAACTTAGGTTGTTAATGAGAGGAATTATGACAGGAACATAGTCATCAGGGCTGGAACCCCCACTATTTAGACATTCTGCTAAGTTTGCTGTGAAGGTTCAGTAGTACAAAAGATGCCACATGGATTGAGAAGTATTCCTGAAAACTGTGATGTCCATTAACAAAAGGAGGTTACCACTGATTGTTGTGGGATTTCTTATGGTTAAAACTTGACTTGCCTGAGCACAGGGCACAGTTTTCATGGCTGCAACTTACGCATTGCTGTGCATTTTGCACACTAATTTGAAATTGTCCTTTCATTTGGAAAAGTTTGCTTTTCAGGTCACAATATAAACACTTCTTCTATGTCTGCAGTACTAGAACTTCTGCTCCCCAGTGATGTTGAAGCTAAATTACCTGATAAATGTAGTTAAGTGGCTGGTTGCTTAAGGGAGAGTTGCTTTGAATTGGCAAACAGATCACTGACAATGCTTGTCTGAGACACCAGTGATTTTTGAAACTTCGTATTTCCTCATGTTTATAATTTTGACAGTGGTAGGTGTTAGGAGTTGTCCAGCCCAGTAGTGTGACGGAGGCTGCTTCATTTCCATGTTCCTGGGTCCAGCCAGTAGCAAAGCTGAGTATTTATTCCAATGGGAACATCGGCTCTTAGTGCATACACATATGGCTGGTCACAGAGATCAGCACACAGGAAACAGCGCTTGCACAACCACAAACAAGTGTCCTGATCCTGTTCCCTTCTGTGACTGATCAGGGTGAAAGGTTTTAATGAAAAATAATACATCAGTGTTGTGGATCCCTCTAGTAACTGGCCTTAGACACTTGGTCCATCCAGGAACGGGCTCCTGATCCTCTGGTCCCCACTGTTGCTGACTTGAGCATGCGAACCCTCGAGGCCTGCAACCCCACTTAAGTTTCTGGTACTCACACCCTCTTGGATGTGCACACACATGTACAGGTGAATGTGCTGGATCTTTCCAGTACTGGCCTTAGCCTTGTGGCAGCTGGCCACAGGATTGCTTCATGAAAGGGAGTCTTTTGGATAGCTGGTTCTGACCTATAGCCTTAAACATTAGCCACTCCTCAAACCCCAGGTGGCCAGCTCAGACTTTCTGGTGCTTCCAGTTGCCACCCCTCAGACCCATGTCTCTTGTGGCTTTGTAAGAGAGTGGTTCTTTCAGTAGCTCAGACTCTGTGTTCTCTGCATATCTGGCCCAATCTCACAGCCTGTCTGACACCTGGCTCCCAAGCCTCTTGCTCTACTTGCGTGCTAGTCCAGTTGCTGGTGGTTGCGTGCGCCAACATGCACACACCTACGTGCTGTGTGACACCCGTTTCTCCAGTCCCTGACACTGCAGGCTCTTGTGCCCCTAGAATCTGTGGCCATCTTCTCGTTTGCAGGCACTTTGACCTCTGTATGTGCACACAGAGTGGAGCCACTGCTGTCACCCAGGAAAACAGAAATCTTCACATGTGACTGGACCCTCTTATCTTCAGTCTGTTTTTTGCATTCTTCTTCTCCCCAAGTCCACCTTGATCCCACAATGAGTCCTACACCCTTGCAGGCTGTAACCCCACTAGGCAGTAGGTAAACTGGCCTGGAGAGTCTCTCCTGGTGGAGCATCTGCCTGGTTCATGGGCTCTCTGCCCTTGTTAATTGGGGCTGTGTTAGGATGTTCAGTGTGCCTGGGTTAGATTGCTGTGTTTGTTTCACCTGACATTATTTTCTGGTTTCTATTTGTGGGGACTGGCCTTTAATCACATAACAATAATTGATGTGAGCAAAATATCCCGCCCTAGTACTGAAGGTGACTATTCCTGTCTGACTAGTAACCTCTATGAGGTAACAATGACTGTGCCTGTTTGGTGAACAGGTAAGATGCATCTCCCTAGCTTTGTGAAGCAATTGTTTGTAATCCAAGCTTTCCTCAAATTTTATTTCAAGTAAAAAAATACCTTCATGAGTGGCATTTTAAATGATCTTTTTGTGAATGACAAGAAGAAAATGTCCAATTATTCCAGTCTCTTAATCCTTTATATGAAAAACTTTGGGGAATATGCTAGCATGTCATCAGTTGAGAGGGATTTCTGTTGACAGGAGAATGGCTTGAGATAACGATAAATTGCATACATATGTATCCTAGTAACATTTTGTTTTAAACATGAAATTTATGAATCAGACCCAAGGTGGAAATCTTGTGCTAAATGGAATGTTGGAAAGGCCTAATATGACAGAGAAGTGACTTAGGCATGACTTCATATTTGCCTCTCTCCCTGGTAGTTTGGGTAGGGTAATACTTAATACAGCTAAGAAAACTCTTGTTGACAGCTGGAAGAGGAATCCCCTGTAATAATAGCATAGTGATCTTCCAAACCAGACAACTCTTTTTGAGAGACTGTATTAATTTATCCTAAAAGTAATGAGAAACAGTTACTCATGAACTCGTAACAGTTATTAGAGAAAAACTACATAGTAGAGATCATAAAGGTTGTTCTTCATTGCAAGACCTTATGTGCCTTGAAGTTTTTATAAAACTTTGAAAACCGCATAGAGTAATGTATGAAAGAATCTGGCAGAGAGAACTCATGGTTTTATACCATTTACTTTGGTAAAGAGTAGTGCAGATAGCTGTGAAATAGAGTTGCAGTCTGTTTTAATTTTTTGTACCTGAGTATGTATCTGGGAAGAGCATTCTTAAGTTGTGAAATAAAGTTACTTGAAAATTCTTGCAGACACATATATCTACAAAATACAAGGATTTCCGTGATCTACCAAAGAACTGCATTAACCCCCCCCCAGCACTTAAATGAGGCTTTGTGAAACACGCTGTGTTTATCATGTCGTTTTTCTCAAGTGTTACAGAAAGCAGAAATTGCACAGCTTGACATTTTTTGATGCTACATTAAGCTATTGTCTGGTATTTGCAAAACATTGGCCTTTGCAGATTTCATATTACACTACCAAGATGGTACTGACTAATTTTGAACTTGCAAAGCCAACTTTCAGTAGAGTTCTGAGCTATAGTCCTTAAATACCTTTTCATCCGCAGCTTTTGTGTCGATTTTCTTCTTATGCATGTCTTTCATTCACAGATACTACCTTTCAAAGGACGATAAACACTATGGTAGGGAGCAGAGGAGGTCACTCAGGAATATCTCTTGCTTTACAGTATTCTGCTTACTCATTTCACATTGTAAATCTTGATGTTGATTTTCTCGCTAGATAGACCCTTTGAAAACACATTTTTGTTTCTATTTTAAAATATTTCCTGTATTGTTGTTGCATAAAATGTAGTGGTGAACTAGCAAATCCTGCTTTTTTAGCTGTTAGTGTAGCAGAAGTCAATAAATTACTAGTCTTGCTATTAGTGTGAAGAAAGAAAACTTGTGAAATATTGTGATTATTTCTGTATTGAATTAACCATTTGTTATGAAACAGTGGAATTCCTTGTTGCTGCTAAGTCTTGTTTTTCATTAAAAATCAGATTTGCATGTTTGCACTGACTGGAGTAATGGATGAATAGGAATTGTGTTAAATGGACAATGTAACCTCAAAAATGGAAAGTTACAGTTGTCCCTCTGCTTTGAGTGGACAAAGGTATTGAAAAGGTGAAGTGCTTTCTAGTAATAAGTGTTGCCATTCAGTCATTACCTATGGGTTTAATGTAAGCCTAGAACATAGAAAGATCCTCAAAAATCCCAGCCCCTCTGTTTTTCTCATTCTGAAAATATAAGAAGGGGAAAGGCTAGAGGATGGGATCATTCTACCTTTAGAAAATTGTGATTGGCATTTAATACCTTTTGTATTCAAGTTGCATTAGATAGCCAGTGTTCTGCCAACTAGTTAACTTTTCAAGTTATGCTTGAGCTAGAAGACAATCCATCTAACTTTGCCATAAAATCAGTAACATTTATATAGGTTATTTTTGTCTTATTCTGTTAGGTGTAAGAATTTGTCTGTATCTTTCTGGAATTCCTATTGGATGCTGCCCTCTGATGTTTGTGGAATGAACTGCTTTTGGGAAGCTGCTTTTAGGTAGGATGTTATTAAATAGTACTTTATTATTTGATTGCAGACAGATATAGCTGATGTTTTTTGGCTCTTTAGCAGGGTGACAAAACAAAATATCTTTATTACTTCACATGCATTTCACCTTCTTATATTATGGTTACCTTTAGCTGTTTTTTTTCCTGTCACATTATATTCTGGAATTGTAGATTCAAGTGTTACTACCAAGAGTAGATTTTTTAAATTATATTGCTTCATTAAGTAGAAACTTGCTAACATCTGTTAAAAGTCTGTCTGAATATAGTTGGAAAAGTTAATAAATTATTTTCCTAAAATAAAACTTTCTGCACAGTAATACCTATGATATAGCTTTCAATAAAAACTGACACATAAGATTAATAGTTACATGGGGATTTTTTATTTCAAGTTACATGTTTTATAGAACTTAGGGAGGGCACTTCATCCAAAAGCACTGAAGAAACAGTTTTGAATGTTCTTTAACATGGAGTATGTTAAAGCATAGACTGTCTCCTTAATGTTGCATTTTTAACAACAAGTTTAAATGTTTTGACATTTGTGGTGGCTCAGATGCTTTAGGCTGTCAGATGACACTGGTAGCTTGAAAAGAAGTAAGCTACTTGTCAGGTTCTCTAACCTGTGTAGTTCTTTTCAGTATATAACTGAAGTTGTAAGTCAATTTTTCTTATAGTTAAAATTTTGCTGATCATTCTTTGATATGGTTATCTTTTCCTGTTAGTATGAAGCTTGAATATTTCTGGAAAAGCAAAGGGGAAAAATAGTTCAGCTTCACAAGTCTTAATGCTTTTTTGAAAATTATGATTTTGGGAAAGGCTTTATATCCCTTATTCCTCTCTGTTTGTGTGTTGTCAGTGTTTTTTAAGCTCTTCAATTGTCAAGACATTTCTTAAAGAGGTGGCTTAGATTGATTTTTATTCTGTTAATGAACTTCATCTGCAATTTGGGGCTGCTGAGTTTTTCTCGCTGCCATTGGTAACAATCCGTAATGTGTCAGTCCATAAGGATTCACCTGACTTTGTTAGGCAGATTTAGCTATCTGAATGGACAGAAATAACTTTTTTCCTTAGAGGTTAGCTTTTGGGAGTTTAGCTTTATGAAGTTTAGCACAGTGGAGTAAATCAAATGCTGTTGTGAAGAGGCCATAGGGGCTTAGCTTATGCTCAGTGGAGGGACAGGATGTGATTGTAAGCTTCATTTAATCCTTGGACATCTGGGCTGGTCTAACACTTGTAGTACTGAGAGAGGAGAGGGTCTTGCTGTTTTCTGACCCCACTAGGCATGATGAAGTCCATGAACTCTCCACAATACAAAGTAATGCATGAAGATAGCAGAAAACTTCCTTTCTGGATATTCTGTTAGGCTTGAGGCAAGAGGAACCTTGAACCCAGAAATGGACAAATCCCATGCAGTTTATTTGTATACACCTTAAACTGTATCTTGTATTAATCTATTAAGAAAGCCATATGTGGCTGTGAAGACAATTCTGTTGGAAGTATGCATTGTTTATGACTTTACTGGATGTGTCGGCTTCTATGATGAAACAATAGTCATGGTGAACCCCTAATATTTGCAGAATTTCATGTTTATACATTTTGAAATTGGAAGAAAAACAGCTGCTTAAATGAGTAAAGGGCATGTAGTGTTCAGATGAAGCATTTCACATTAAGTTGGATTATTTTATCAATATATTACTATTAAATTAATCCCCATATGTTGTGCTGACTTCAGTGTTGAATTTCTCAGTGAGATGGTTTAAATTAGAGTAGGCCACTATGCTTCTCCCAAACTTTACTTACTCTGTTTTATCATTTTAGTTGGTGTCGGAGAGGTGCAGTGTGTTTGTGTAAGAGAAGAGGAGGGGAAGATGGCAGGGAGAAGGAGAAAGTGTGCTGTCCTTGGATGGCACAAGCGCTTCCAGTGGCCCAACTTCTGAGCCTCTGGCCTAAGCCTCATTTGGGCTGGAATAACAAAGAAGATAATTGCAGTTTGGTTTGAGCTTTGGATATGAGTTATGATTTTGTTTAACTCTCAGACTGTGCTAGGTGCACTGAGAAGCTTAAGGCTGCTTCAGATACAATACTTAATGGCTGTTCTCAGGTTTGGAGCAGGATTTTTGGAGGAAGAGGAGTGAATTTAATTGCATGCAAGGTTATTAACCACTGCAAGTGAAGTCTGTCATTCTTGTTTTCTGAGATAGTGTCTATAGGGCCCCTTCAAGATTCTTCATGAAGATAGTCTCTTGAAAGCTTTTTCCATAAAGAGGCAACATTGTAATTCTAAGTTGGGTATCTTCTGAAATGGGAAGGAATGATTGCTCTACCATAATAATGTGGTATTCCAAGTAATTTCATCCTGGATTGACTAAACCTTTTGTTCATCATAAGTGTGATTGTTGTAGTGAGGTGCAGAATAAAGCTGGACTACGAGGAGAATAGGATAGGGAGAGGGATATAAGGAAAGCCTAAGAGTTATATATTTAATTGAAATCTGATGATAGCTAACTCCAATGCTTAAACGGTTCCAACAAAATAATAGAATTCTCAATGAATTTGCATTTAATAGAAGTGACAGAGTCTGGTTATTGAAATGTACTAATACAAAGCTTGAATCTGTTTGGCCTGATTTAATCCATGAGAACAGCACTGTTTAACCAGATCATAAATCAGCTTGTGAATGGAATTTCTAATGTTCTGTTCTTGCTGTTTCCATAAACTAAGCAAATGAGTTTGTTTATAAGAGCAGATCATACAGCTGGAATATCTCTGCCCATAGTACAGTCTTAAAATTTATCTCAGGGTTAGAATGTCTCCTTTCCATTTTTCACAAAGTTTTTAAAACATTGGGAGCTTTTGGTTTTTAAGTGTTTTTGTTGAAAAAAACTAAGTGCTTGTTATCTCTCTGTTTCTAACTTGAAATTTCAGTTACCTTTTTTCTCCTGAATACCAGAACCACAGGAATTTGTTTACCTGTGAGAGAGCTTGGCATAGACATTTTTGAAATGCAGCTTGCTACGTTACTTCCTCTAAGTAGCTCTAAGTGTATAAAGTGAAAACCAATGTTGTATGGATTTTTAAGATTCAAGTATGTATGACAGAAATGTTGGAGATGTGTAGAGGAATCTGGAAAGTTTTTAGGAGAGAGATGTGTACCTAACTTCAGTATGAGTCGTGCAATAGTTGAAGATCATTTGACATTGATAAGCTCTGAACAGGTGCTGATTCTAGTAATGCATAATAAGTATCTTTAGGTTAATCAGTGTAAGATCAATTCCTTGTGCTGTGTGTGGGAAGGTTTTGTAGCTATTCTGCACCCACGTTTTTTCACCACCATTCTGATTATCAGCTTTATTGAGAATGTGTTTCTGGCACAGAGTATTTGCTAGCTTTCACATTGAAAGAGGAAACTTTCAATGATTGCTTTTACATACAGTGGTATAGATTTTATCAAAACTAAAGAATGCTGATAATGATAACATGAGGCTCAGGTTTTGCATGGTCTAGATGATGCTTTTCTAGTACACCTTCAAGGTACTCAGTGTTGTCTAGCTGGTATTACTGCTTATTTCATACTGGGACTGACTAAGAAGTAATTCCTTGGGATCATTATTATGGCTATCTGACCAGGATGATTTCAGTTGTTGGATGTTGCAACTAAGTGGGTTTTAACTTGTGTTGCTTGCTAAAGTAGAAAGTTTCACTAAGTTTTGCAGTATACTGAGCTTCATGTGGTATGGTTATATTGAGATGAATTGTGATAGTCCTGAAAAAAGAAATTTCTCTAAACTATCTGGCTCATTGAAGAATGGGGCTTCATATTTTTGTAGTCAATTTAGAGTTACTAATATATTGTAACATCAAACCTGATGTACTAATCGAATTGGCATTGAGTAAATTACATTTGGACATCATATGCAGTGATATCATTAGCATACTTTTAAAAAGTATACTCTGATTATGACATGTTTTTCATTCAGGGCTGTAATAGAACATTAAGCTAAATAAAAATTGGAATTTTCATCACTTTCAAATCCAGACAGTGTCTGTAGTTACCTTGATCCTACTTGTAATAAGTGTAGGAGCGATTCAACAGCTGCATTTTAATCAGTGTAGCTTTGCTGCCTTCTTACTCTGCCTATTTGCTTTATTTTTTCTGGTGGCTAAAGGCTGCTGGGTTAGGCTTCTTAGTAGTTGTTTGATTAGATCAAACAGGGATTGATCTAAAAGGAAAAAGGATGCAATAAGTAAGCCCATCTGTATTGTACTTACATATCTACAATTTGATTTTCTGAGGTACATTGTAGTGCCAGATTTGAAATAATACAGTTTGATTATATGAAGATACTTTCCCTGCATTGTTTAATGAATATAATTAGCATTTTCCATGCTAATTATGAAAGCCACTTCTATTACACCAAATTAGATGGAACATTATACAGGATGTTCCTGAGGTTTTGGTATTCTCTCACTCCATGTATTATGTGAAGAGAACCCTACCTTAAACAAATACAGGTGACCTCTACTGCAGTCCCTTGTGTCAAGTCTAAAGGACAGAGCTAAGCATTTTTTGGAATTGGTGGGTATTTTAGTGCCAATAAAATTTCGGTTGTTTGTTTTTTTTTTTTTTTTCCCCCAGGAGGTGCAGCTGGGATGCCATGAAGGTTCTAGAAAAGTAAACCTGTCAAAACATCCCTCTGTAGTATACTACCAAATTACAGCTTCATAATTGTAATTGACTTAGAAATGCTAATTTAATATACAATGCATCATGGTAAACATCTTTAAATATAAGGCTGTGTCTTGACAGACAGGCTCTGGAAAACCTTGTTGTAGCAGATTCACTGAGGATACCCACTTGTGTTCCTCTCTCAAGGGTTATTAACAGCAGAATTAATCAGTACAGAATGAAGGTCTGCACTTGACCCTGAAATACTTCAGGACAAGGCTTGTACCTGGCCTTATGCTGCTGCTGAGCATGTTTTAAAATATAGGTGTTTTTACTCACATTGTCAGAAGTGGATTGTTTTAAATGTGCTTCCTAAACTCATGGGAGTATGTATGGAGCTCTAGTGTTTTGTTTTTCTTACTGTTCTTAACCCTCATGTGTAATTAGTATCTTCATAAAAATGAAGTTCTCTTATTTCTCCCTAGAAACTCAAATCCTGTCATGTCATTCTGCTCAGTATCTTCTACTGGGTTACGGGTGCCTTCTTTCCCTTCCATTCTAGTTCCCAGAGGCTTTTCTTTCCCTACAGGAGCTAAGATTCCCATGTTACTGGAGATTTTATTTTTTTCTTTAGAGATTAGGTCTGTCAAGCTTTCTTTGTTAGTCTATCCAAAATCCTTACTAAAACGCAGCTTGTATTTCACTCTACTGTTGCTTTTTCCCAGCTTTTCCGCTAGGTTCTCCCACACCAAAAGATCTAGCTGATCAAGATCAGTAATTAGAAATGTGCATATAAAAATCTACATTTGTGTTTTAGTGTTTTCATGTTGCCTCTCAACAGTTTTTTTGAAAGTATCTCCTCACTTTGGAAGGTATCTTAACCCTTTCAGATCCTGTATTTGAGTTTCAATAAGGGTTCATACCAAGAGCTGTAGTACTCTGATACCAAAACTGCTCAGCTTCAGACAAGTTACTGTTCTTGTGGAATAAATTTTCTTTTGTTCATTGTCAACTCAGCAACTGAACTGCTAAAAAAAAATGTATTGCCAAAAGATCCTATATCACTTGGTCATAACAGATACTGGACCAGTTATCTAAATGAATATGCTTTTCCTTTTCCTGGCTTCTGGTGAGGTAGCTGCATGCCTAACTTCAGTGGAGAAAGGTGGGGAGAAGGGTTACAGAGATGCAAAAAGAAGGGAGCAGTTAAGGGCAGATAATTTGGGAAGAAAGAAATTAGTGGAAAAATTAAAGCCATGTAGACATAATACTGAAAAAGGGAATGAGACAAATAGTGAAAAAGATAATTGGCTCTGTGGGTAGAATGTTCATATTGAAGGTGAGACTGCCGAGCTCAAGCTGATAAGCTCTGCTGAACAATTTACACTTTAGGCTGCCTCTCGCATCAGGAAGATGAAAAAGTGATGAAAGACACTGGCAGCTGAGGGCTGTCAGTAAATAGTGTTCCTGGATGAAGATGGGGATAGGACTTCTCTCTGGCAGTGGGGAGAGGTGTATATGAAAGGGAGAGGAGCAGCACTGAGGCCTGGTTGCTAAAAAGGAGGCTGTGGTTCTCAGTGGTCTGTATGCAGGGAAGTCAAATGCAGCTTATAATTACTAAAGGATGTCTTTTCCTGGAGACTGGAGTAAGGACCACGATTCTGAAGTCTCCTAACTTCTGCCTTAATACATGTTTGAGATATAATATGTCTCATTCCCTTTGTAGTGGATAGTCCACAGAGGGGATGGTGGCCTGTTCTTTCCAACAGCTTCTTGCTCCATCTGCTTCAGGGATAAAGCTTTATGTTAGGAATTTATGGATCAGCTGTTTCCCATATGGTTTGATCTGAAATTCAGTTTTTGTTAGCTCTTTCTAAATATTTTTTTTTGCCTTTAAAGGAATAATTTTCAAGCACAGATTAAAAAAATTGAACTCAGTAAGTGTGAAACTTAGAGAACAGAGATTATGTCAACCAAGTGACTGTAAAAGCATTATAACATGATCAGTCAGTTTTTTGTTGTGTGGCTTTTATTTGCAGATGTCTCTAGATGTAGAAATAATAGAATAGAGTCTTTGAATCTCAGTGCATTTCGGAGTTTCTTTGGCATAATTCTTGTCATACTTTATTTGTGGAAAGCTGTATGTTACATGTGGCTCAGGAGCTTGGCTTTCAGCTATGCAGTTTGTGTAGGTTTTGCCCTTATTTATCACATGACCTTGTAATATCACTGTAGGCTCTCACATAACTTCAGGGCTTAATTATTGTAATTCCCTTTTCAGTGGATTAGTGATGAGGGTAATCTGCTGCTTGCAGCTTGTTCACAGTGTGGCAGTGTACTTATTTCTGTGTTTCAACTACCCTCATCATATTCAGCTTGCATTGTGTTTTTTACATTACTGCTTACTACAGGGCATAATGTTTAAATTAAATTTATGTGTAAAGGTCTGAATGGGCATGTCTTGATTATATTTTAGGATTCTTTTTTTTGTGAGTGTGTGTTAACCTGAACTAAGTTTCAGATTTTGCTTCAAGATTTATAAAAGTTTCAGACTGCAGATTAAATCATCTGAATATAGATGTCTGCGTATTGGTGTCTATGTCAGGTAGGTCTTAAACAGTCACTAAAATTGGAAGGGCATAGAGGATGATCCAGGTGACCAGCCATTTAGTTGCTCAGAAGTAAATGGTTGGTGTTAATCATGAAGCATTTGGGTATCCTAGACATCTTTTTAGGACTAGTAGACACAAAATGATCTTTGAAATACCCAGTCTTTTTGGACTGGCATCTGGAGATCAGGTGGCATATTCTAGAAGTTATTAAATGCACTATATCTATGTTAAAAATCAGTTCAAGCCTTAGGTGTTTTCTTTGAAATGAGATTAATTGCCCTCTATTCTCCAAAACTTGCTCACTAGATCTCTACTGGCTTTAACGAGACTTTGGACACAATCTTGCAGGTTATCATCTTTATTTAGGTGCCCTATTTTGGATCTAAGTTTGACCTATGCGGTCTGTCATCCATGTGATTTTTAATAATGCCCCAAACCTTGACTTAAGACTGGCTGCGTAATCTAATTATAATTTTATTAATCTTAAATCCCTGGATTTAAGATTATTAAAAAAAAAAAAAAAAATTAGTTCCAGGGTATCAAGTTCTTTCAAAACTCAGAATATTTTTTAAGTGCTACAGTTATTTATGGCATTAAAATTCATCAGTTTTACAGTGATAACTTCGCCTATATTTTGCCTCGTGGAACTGAAAATAATGTGTGTAGCTCTTCCATGCCTTAAAGAAAAGAGGCATATTTGCATATTATGTATTGCCGACTTAAAGGAAAACTTTTATGTGTTTACATAGTTGCATAAATTGGGTGGAGATTATGTGCTAAGAATCACATCTGGTAATTTCTGTTTTGAAGTGTCTCTCTCTTCGACAAGTTTCTAAGAATGAATGATTTATCAAGCACTTCTCTGCTGTTACTAGTTTGGTGAAGACTTTTCTAACTTCAGAATTGGTGTTGTCTGCATAATTTGGCATTAAACTGGTAATTTAAACCTTCAGATACTTTTGGTTCTATTAGCACCCCTCCTCCTGTAGTCTGTCCAAACAGCTCAAGGCCATATTATTTTGCAGATGGGCTCTGAGTTGATGAGTGTTTAAAAGCTTTGAAAGCTCTTGTGACCAAATATATGAAATCCAGGAGATTTTTACTATACCCACTGTGTTTGGCACCAAGCTAATGGTATTTACCTGACAACATTTTTAGTCGTCAGTTATATTAAAATAATGAAATAACTTTTAAATGTACCCTGTATGATACATTCCAGGCATTTCAGCATAATTGTTGCACAAGTGTCTTCAGGAATGAAGGATTTCCTAGTCCCCACAACTTGCAGTGATTTATCCTCAAGGACATGAACAGTGTGTGTGTGTCAGGGATCCCTCAGTGTGCCTGAGGGATTTTCCAGAATCACTGGGAGCACCAGGCCATCTGAGCTATTAGTTTCCCCCCTCTTCCAGCCCAGGTTGTACCCCTGCAAGATGGAAGGATAGGAGAAAACTTTTTGTGTTTTGTGAGTGCTTGGGTGCAGCGCTGAAGTGTGTACTTGACCAAAAAGGACTTACTGGAGCAGAAAATGAAAACCTAGATCAGTCAAAAATGTTCTTAACAGAACTTCTTGAAAGTAGAGGTTATCTCACTTTTGTTGCTGAGTTCAACTCTGCTGCATTTGTAATTTTTTCCTATGTCTGTATTTAGTCCAGGAAACGGGAAAAAATTCATGTATAGATTTAATGTGCTGTCAGCCTATGACATTTTGATGCAACTTCATGTTTTTATTTTAGCATAGCTATTTTGATGAATTTCCTTGCTAGTGATGAATAGTAAGATTGTAAAGAATAAATGCTTGTGTATAGAACTTCTAGACCTTTTTTTTCCCTTGTAGGCTGGGATGGTGGGAGTGATTATGAGAATGGTTCAGGTTAAATGTTAGCATACATATGAGATGTAATGCTGTAGTTTGTGTGTTCTGTTGAGTTATACTTTGCTGGTTTAAGTATGATAAAGGGTATTTTGTTAAGTTACTTGCTGCAGTAAATAGTAGAGTTTTTCTTTAAGCCTGTGCTAGAAATAATGTCAAATGAAAAAATATTTTTGTATCAGATATGATTATATGAAAACACATCCTTCTGAGAAAATGCATCTAGCAGTGGTGGCCTGTGGTGAAAGACTGGAGGAGACTGTTACTATGTTGAGATCAGCCATTATTTTCAGCATCAAACCACTCCATTTTCATATTTTTGCTGAGGACCAATTGCATGAGAGTTTCAAAGACATAGTAAGTATTTAAAAAATGTATTAAATCAATTTGTAGCACAATTTGAGTGATATACAGCAAATTTTCTATTTCTTGGGTAGTTGTTTGGTAGAATGGCAGAAATGCAGGAACCTAAAAATAAGATAAGGCATTCATAATGTTGGATGGGGATCTTTGAATTTTTTTCCCTTGGAAGAATGCCAGCTGCTGATACCAGAGTTTCTTCTAGAGAGGAAGAAAACTTCCTGATTTGTCATCTTGAATCTGTGAAATACAAGCCTGATGTTCTGAATGCAAATGAAGTTACCTTGTGTGAGCTTATTTAGAGTTGAGTTTAGAAGAAAAAATTAGAGATCTGTCCTTTTTTTGTCCCTGTGCTTACAGCATGAGTCAGTCCTTACATTGTTTAGAGAAAATGAAACACCAATTTTTGAATAATTTTAGTAAATTTCAATTAATGAAAATTACATTATGACTGGAGTAGCAGTTTTAGAAGCTGACTAGGCTATCACTATGAAAGGTTTTACTATTTTTCTGCTTAAAATGTCCTATTAACTGTGGTATTAGTATGTTACACATGCTAATGTATATACACTTAGGCAAACAGTATATGTGGCAAAAATGGAGTAAGATTACTTTAAATTTGGGAAGATTTCATTGGTATTTGTTCTGTGGTAACTAGTTAAGGGAAGAAGAGTGTTAATTCATGTACTTAATTTTTGTAAATACTAGTTTATTTTACTTCCTTTTGCATGTGATCTGACATGATGTGTTTTCTTCATAGTGGCCTGCAGGTAGCACTTTTGTTCAAGTCTTTTGATTAGCTGACAAATTCTTGTATTTCTGTTATGGAAAAGAGGCATTGCACTTGTGTGCAAGTATCAGTTTGAACGGTGAAATGGATTTATTTTTTGTAATAGAATTGAATTGAAGTAATTTTTGTGATTTCTTATTTTCACATAGCTTGATGAATTCCCATATGAAGGAAAAATTAATTACACGTTATATCCAATAACATTTCCATCTGAGAGTGCAGCAGAATGGAAGAAATTGTTTAAACCATGTGCTTCACAAAGGCTATTTTTGCCAGTAAGTTACTTTGTAATAAGACAATCTAGAAGTCTGTTTATAAAGCATAAAACTGTCATTGTTGCTCTGATTTCTGTTTGATTTTAAATGAAGAACTACTTCTGCTACTCCTGAAAGTTACTTTTATGACATCCTAAAAAACCCTCTGAATTTAACGTTCTTCTGTGGCACTAGTACCCTATAGAATAAAAGTTCTTTTCTCACTTGATGCATTATGGCACAGTATCCTCAGAAAGAGGTATAGGTCATGTCATCTTCTCAGAGATAAGATGGATTTATCACACCTCATCTCCTCATTCAGTTTGACAGTCTTCTGCATGCGTGGGTCTGAGAAGTGTTGGAGAACAGGATACAAGAAATGGGCTATTGTTGCCAGTGTTTTGTGCGTGTGCTTGTCTAAGACACTTCAGAAAACGTACTTCAGGCTTTGAGAATTAGAGCAGTGGCAGCTATGTCCCAAATACTGTCTCCTTTGGGGCTCTTAATACTAGTTTGAATAGCTGCATGGGGAAGCAAGGGAACAGGAGCAAGATAGGAGCTCCTGTTAGAGTAACGTTACACCTGGTCTCCACTCATTACTAAGGAACCCTGATATTTAAAATGTAGAATGGGTGCCTTTGCATTGCTGTTCTATATAAAATCTAGTTCCCTCTCTACAAAAATTCTTTAAAATGAGAGAAAAAGGAATGATGACAAATTTATTGGCTGCAAACTGTCAGCCTGAAGTGAATTTATTTGCATATGACAGAAATTTGTTAAACTTTATTATGTTTTATGGAGAGAAGTTAGCTAAAACTTAAAATTTTGGTTTCATATTTCTTTCCCTCACAGTTAATCCTCAAAAATGTGGATTCGCTGCTTTATGTTGATACTGACATCCTGTTTTTGAGGCCTGTTGATGATATTTGGTCTTTTCTGGGAAAGTTCAACTCCACACAAATTGCTGCAATGGCACCAGAACATGAAGAGCCTCGTATTGGGTGGTATAATCGTTTTGCTAGACATCCCTATTATGGAGCAACTGGAATTAATTCTGGAGTCATGCTGATGAATATGACACGTATTAGAAGAAAATATTTCAAGGTATGTGTGTTGCCTCTATTGCATTTTCTGTGCATTTCCATCTTTTAATTCTCTTCCTGTTTCATATTCATGTGTATTTTTCAAAATGTTTTTCCTGTAATTGTAATAATGCTCTCAAAGTATACTGTGTTTAAAATAGTATCTATTTTTTAAATGTCATTCACTGTAAGAGTTGGAATTCTTGAATTTCAAGTGTGCTTGATTGTTTTAATTTTTCTTAGTTCTGAGAGATCCCATGACTTGCTACAATTTGCTGCAAATTACATTTGCCAATAGGTATGCCTACATTATTTCTTCACTACAGGCATCCCAGAAAACTGCTATTGTAAACTTGTAAAATGTGTGTAGTTGTATGACCAGGAGGTGGTGCTAAAGCATTTAGTATGTTGTTGAAAACGAAGGTTTCCTAATTTTGCTCTCTTACATTGCAGCCAGGTGATTATCACCCTAAGTATCTTTTTATTTGCTTTTAAGTCCTAGTTTTTTCCTGGGTGCATGGCAGCAATGCACACAGCAGTAGAAGTGCTCATTGCTTCTGAGACTTGAAGTTTTTTCTTATGTACTTGAAATACAAGTACAATAGCAGTGGTATGTGATTATGCCTGCAGGAAAAGTACATCTCTGTTTAAGAGAAGTTTGATTAGGGAAAAATATTCATGCAGCCAAAAACTTTTGGAAGATGCATCCACAAGAGGAGCAATACTTGCAGAAGACATTGATTCTCACCCATTTCCAGTTTAATATACAGCCTTCATGCTAGCATTCTTGCTATGTATTTTTCTTAAAGGAAATTCAGAGAATTTAAGAGAAATGGAGAATAGATTGTCTCAGTTGTAAAGTAGAAAGTTATAGGAGCTTTAGTATATGGCTGTAGTTTCTCCAAGAAAACTTTTCTATCATTGTTATATAGTCAAATCTTGCATTGTTTACTTAAATTGTTTGTTTTACTGATTACAGCGTATGGAGAAATGAAGATACTGAAAAGCATAATGAGAAAAACATGGGATTGAACACTGAATATATCTTAACCTCTGACAGTGCATTTCTGTATAGTGATTTATTTTGAGTGTGGTAAACACTAATATACTGTGTCAGAACTTTGGTTTGACTTCTCAGTACAACTTAGTTATCAATTCTTTGGAAACTTCATGCATTTTTGGTAAAATTTGAGTTAAAAATTTCAAAAGAATACAGATTATGTAGGATACTAAAATTGTCAATAAAATGAACTGTAGTTTTCTAGAGGACAACGTGAAGTCCTTTCTCCTTAACACCTAAAGCTAGTGTCTTCTTTAAGTGTGTATACATATTCAAAATATAAAATTTAATAGGGTGAAATAATTCCTGATTCTTTTGAGATTGAAAATGAAACACTGCACTTTCTCTTGGTTCTAGAGGGCTAGGATATTTTTCTTCTGTCATTCTGTGAGATCTGCACTAAGAGAGCACTGAGTGGGGGAACCATTTAGTTTATTCTCCCTTAGTACCTAGAATGTGGTCCCAACAAGCTTGCAGAGCATCCCAGTGCCCTCAGATGCACAAGCTTTATTACAAAAACTGTTCATGCAAACTTGCAGAGACTTTGTTTTCATCTTTAGGTTCCTTGAATGTCTTATTATAAAGAGAATTGATTAATGCAAAGGTTATGGAAGTATTAAAATTTCCAGTTCTTAAATCTGACAGCACTATTTGCCAAGTAGTAGTGCTTCTAGACATCTGGCTATATGATTCATGTTGTTACCTGCTTTGTATCTTCTTGGGATATCCTCTGGATTTCTATGCTATTAAAACTCTACAAGTGAAAAGAAAATTCTGTTAAATAATGACTTTTAACAATTTCAACTTCTGTTTCTATGGGTTGCTCTAAAACTTTTTTTGCTACTATATATTCTCTTACCATGATTATCCTGGTATGAATGAGGTAATTTAATTCTGTTTTTAATTCTTAGCATTTTGTCTAAATTGAAACCGTAGGTCAATATTCTGTGAACTGCAAAGTTGAGGTGAGAGAGCAATCTTTACTGACTGTGAGCCAGTCTGATTTATTTGCTTTTTTTGGGAAGATTTTAGCTTAGTGTTAAAGCCTGTGCTTTATTTCATTTAATCACATTGTATTGAACCTAATGATAACTCTTAGTAGAGTACAATTTTCTTGTGCATTTCTTATGCCTGTGCTCATCGAATACTTGCAGGCAATCATAGTCATAAATTTTTTAGGAGAGAAGGAACTGTAATATTCTCGTTGCTTCTTACATAATATAAGCTATAGATCTTTTTTGTATTAATTCTTGTCTGAAATCTTGTAGTATTTCTTGGTTTAGTCTTCAGTTCTGAAAGCTCTTCATATTTGATGGCTGAAATGATTTGAGGAAAGAGTAAAAACTGAACTGCTGATTTGTGCACTTTGTCAGTGTAAAGCTCAGAGAAGGAATTCTTTGATACTGTAAATCTCAAACTGAGTATTTTGCTCCTAGTAATCTGTCTTTTAACATGATATTCCTGTATGCAAATCCCAAACTATACTGGAGTTCTAATATAATTTTCTTTTTGGCACTTGGTTAAAAAGAAGCAAGGGTACAATGCTTGTACTTTTTCCGGAATTATCTCTCTGTGGGACTTACTGTTATTCTATCCTCACTCTCAAAACTTTGAAGTACAGGGTACAAAGTGAGCAGCCTTGTTCCTTTTCTGTTCTAGTTGAGCTTACATAAAGTGTAAAGGCAGGAGATTAGCTATAGAATGTGCAACCATTTAAACTGCAGATTTTAATCCCTTTGTTAACATGGTACTCAGTGTAGGCCAATTTACTCCAAGTAGCTACTCCTCAACCAGAACCTTAGAAGAACTCCATTTCTTTTGAAGTGATTCTGCTAAATCAAGAATTTGGCAATTTAGTAACAGGTGTTGTTTTGGTTCTTACTTTTGCTTGTGAAAAGTTGTCCCATTGATGTGTAAATTCCAGTTCAGTAACTAAAAAAAATAAGTTCAACTTGATGAAAATGCTTCTATAAACCTTTGAAGGATTTCTATATTTTTGTACACTGCTTTGTAGCCAGTATTTATTATCTGTATGTGTTTGAAACTATTTAAGAATTAATTTTATATTGAACTGGTTTGAATTTTTCCCGTTAGCATTAGAACCTGTGTATGTTATCTCTCTGTAATAAAGAGAGAAATTGTGTGAAGTGTGGATATTTAAATACTCCCCATCTACTTGCTGCATGACTTTAACGCAGTTTTGGTGTTAGATCCTACTGCTATATAAAAAATACTCCTTGCTATTTCTTAGAATTCTTGGTTTAAGATGTTAGAGGGAAATTATCCTGGTAAGTTAATAATCGAGAAAGAAACCATTCTGGAAGTGTCTGTAACTTTTTTCCTTAGATAGGATTGTTGGTTTAAAAGGAAGCAGTCATCTATATATTTGAGATTTGTAACTTTGAAGTGCAAGTTACTGCAATTCTGTAAGGCATTTCCTTCCCTGGAGGTATAACTGTCCTGAATGTGTGTTGTTTTGCTTTGTTTTGTCTAATAGAATGACATGACACCAGTCCGGTTACAATGGGGAGAAATTCTTATGCCATTACTGAAGAAATACAAGTTGAACATAACATGGGGTGATCAGGATCTATTGAACATTATGTTTTTTCACAATCCAGGTAAATCTGCATTGATTTTAAGTCTAACACTGTGAAGTAATCTTTTCCATGGAGTTCAAAAATCCAGGAAAATGTTCTGTTAGCAGACTTTGGGGTGAAAGCAGTCATGGGATTATTCTTTAATTCTTTGAAAGCAATTGGGAGACAGTGCTGGAGCTTGCTAGAGTGTAATTAACTGTTAGACTTCAAAACAACCGTACAGAAATTTATAAAGCAGTCCTAAATAAATAAATAAAGAGAAGATTGGTTTATTTTCTGAAACAATTTTGCTACTTAACCCAGAGCTCTCGTTTTTGCACACAGAAAGTCTTTATGTCTTTCCTTGCCAATGGAATTACCGGCCTGACCACTGCATCTATGGAAGCAACTGTAGGACAGCTGAAGAAGAAGGTATATTTATTCTTCATGGAAACAGAGGTGTTTACCACGATGATAAACAACCAACTTTTAGGGCTGTCTATGAAGCAATAAAAAATGTAAGCTTTTTTGCATTGTACTATTTATTCATTTATGTATGTTTGTCTATAGTGGTACATCTATTTTGTGGGTAAGTTGATATTCCTCTTGATTGCAACAAAGTAATGTTTTTCTCTCTTAAGTAATGTCAGGTGTTTTTACTTTATTGTTCGGATGGAGTTCCAGTATGTTCCTGTTTTGAGGAGCATCTTTTGAAACAGAGTGTAGGTTATGTCTAGGTTAGGATTCTAAAACAATGCCTGCAGTAGTCAGTGTTTATTTAAAAGGCTTTATTCTTGTTTATTTAATAAATCACTCAGTAAACTGTTTCCATAAGCATTTGGAGATCTTAGAATATCTGAATAGGAAGGGCCGACAAGGATCATCGAAATCCAGATACCTGGCTCTGCACAGGACCATCCCCAAGAGTCACACCATGTGCCTGAGAGCATTGTCCAAACAATGTGCCAGGCTTGGTGCTGTGACCGCTTCCCTGGGGAGCTGTTCCAGTGCCCAACCACCCCTCTGGGGGAAGAACCTTTTCCCGATATCCAACCCAAACCTCCCCTGACATAGCGTCAGGTCGTTCCCTTGGGGCCTGGCACTGGTCACCGCAGAGCAGGGATCAGTGCCTGCTCCTCCTCTTTCTCTCACAAGGAAGCTGTAACTGCAGTGAGGTCTCCCCTCAGTCTCCTCCAGGCTGAACAGACCAAGTGACCTCAGCTGCTCCTCACATGGCTTCCCCTCAAGGCCCTTCACCATCTTTGCTGCCCTCCCTTGGACACTCTCTAATAGCTTTATATCCTTCTTATATTGTGGCTTCCAAAACACACTACTCAAGGTGAAGCCACACCAGTGCTGAGGAGAGAGGGACAATCTTTTTCTCCAGGCTGAACAAGCCATCACCAGAAGCTTCATTCTTCTGGAGATTTTAAAGTGCAGGAAAAATCCCTTCTTCCCAAAGTTTGTATGTATTTTATGCAATGTTTTAGTACTTAATTGTATCGATTCAGATTGTAAAAATTTGTTTTACATACTGTATTTTGACCTTTTCCAGAAATTCAGTGTATTAATACATTGCTGTTCCTTTAAATACTAAGCACAGTGACTTATTTCATTCTGCAAATAAGTCATCTAATAAACTATTTATCATTACATCAGTATACTCACTGAAGAGCTGTAAAATTTAGCACTGATGCACATTTTCATGTAGCAGGCTACTGTGTGTGTATAACCTACAAAAATCAATAGTATGTTTTAATGTTGCTTTATTACACATTGTCATATAGACATAAAAATGAAGAGAAGTACTTTTGGGGGTCTGAGAATACATTGCAGGGAAAGTGATTGTGTTTCCATAAAAATATGATTTCTTTGTTTCCTTTGAGCATTGTCAAAAATAGAAGAAAAAATTATTTCCTTTTATTTATGATCCCATTTCGTATATGAACATGTCAGAGAAAGTACGTAAACCACTACTGATTCAATGGTAATAAGATGAACAAAATTACGTTACTTCAAAACACTGTTTTAAATTACCATATGTTTATAAAAAACATTGCATTGTTGATTTAATGTCAACTTTATTTCATGCCCATGTTAAACATAGTATGTGTTTGACCATCATTCAGTTTAATGAAACTTCAGTACCACTTTTTATCCTGCTGTTTCATTATAATTTGATAAGAATTGTATTACTTAAAGGTTATATGTCATTTGAGAAAGTTATCATACAACAAAAAAAAATCCAGAAATCATTTTAGATCTGTAAATTTTAAATTGGGTAAGGTAATCATAAATTTCTTCCTTGCCTGTCCAAATACATTCATTTGCTTAATAATAACAAAAAAATCTTTCTTGTTAGATTTATTGAACGCATGAGAGTCTATTTCTGTAATTTAGAGGTGTTTTTAAATTACTGCATTCAGAAGCAGTCAGTTCTTGAAAACATTTAATAAGCCTATAGACAGCAAATATGATGCTGAAAATAATTTTTATAAAATTTGTCTGAGTAATGACAGTCTTCCATATTAACCTTAAATTTTCTTAACCTCTTTACAGTATTCATTTGGAGATGACCTGGTTCATTCGCTGTTGCAGCCCTTAGAACAAGAATTACAGAAAACCACACACACATACTGTGGAAGAGTTTACAAAGTATTCATAAAGCAGCTAACAAAAAGTGTAAGAGACTTGTATGCCAGAAGATCAAAGGGAAGGTGATTTTTGACTCCTAGCTGAGGGAGATTGAATTAATATAACTGGTCAAAAGGTGCAAGAATTCTATTACAGCTTGAATGGGCTCTTAGTGTGCCCAGAAAAAAGTTTACTAGCATACATAAAAATGAAGAAAATAGTCATGTAATGAAGAATGGGAACTTTTTTTCTGCAAAGGTGACTTTTTGGTCTTTTGAAGTTTAATCAGTGCTAATGTTTATCTCATATCTGATCATTTGGGTGTTACTGGCTTCTATGGCCAGTAGTTTTAGTCTGCATAATTCAGTTATCTAATGATAAATGAACAAGGAAGAAATGAAGATGGCTCTGTTTGGGAGTGTACCTCATATATTGTCTAAAATTCTCTTAAACTGTGAATGTAGCAATAACTGAGTCAGCAGCACTAACCTCACTTTAAAGGTGTGAGCCTTTATGTAAACAAAGTTGTTTACAAGTGCAGAAAATACTCTCTTGTCAAAGAAATGTGTTGGGATCATTGACAATCTGTACGTGCCTTTATATGTTCATCTCTTACATGTTGAAGTACTGTTTTGACAATCTTGTTTTTTTTATCTCAGATGTAAACTGCACACTATAAATACGATTTTCTGAGAAATTAATAACTAGTATGTGATACTAGTTTTCTCTGTTAGTAAATATGGAGACTTTATGTTAAAAATAATTTGTTTCAACATTGTAGAGCCATTAGCACCAAAAAGTAGAGCAGAACTGAGGGGTTTTAAGTAAAAATCAAGTTTGAAATTGCTTGTCTTACAATACTTTGTAAAAATGTCATGGTTTTGCAGCTTTATAGGACATTTTGGAAGTAGAAAAAAAGCCCAGTGGTGGAAAGCTGTTGCTGTTATATTTCCATACTATGAATTATTACTTGATTATTGTTATAGAGTATGTAGTACCTAAAATTGAAGAGCTGTAGTAAGAGTTCTGATGCCTCATCAGACTGTGTAGTAGATGGGTTTCTTAGAGAATATATCCTGTTATATTTTTTTAATAAATGGCTTTAAAATAGTTTTGGGGCAGACCCTCAGCTACATTAATGAATTACTGTCAATAGTGATTGTGATTTGCAACAGGTAAGGATTAGGTTTTCTCCAATTATGTTAGTGACAAAGGAAAAGCTTCTGTTTAAGTAATACAAACTTTTTCTCTGGAGGAAAACATGAAGAAAAGGGCTGAATTCTAGTGTTACAGTAAAATATTTAAACTTGCTTGGTATGAAATGTATTTGTAAAGTATATTTGAACTTAGATAACCTCAGTGAGATGAAGTCTTCGTAAAGTGAGCTTTTGGATTCCAGGAAAGTTCATGTATGTTGAACATAGAGGATCCTCTCACTGACTTGCACCTTCGTCCCAACCCCATTTTAGAAGCTTGATTTTTGTGGCTGTTTCCTTGTCAGAGATAGACTGGCTCTGACTTCCAGATCCATGTGAGCTGGAAAAATGCTTTAGCAGTACAAAAACACACTCCAAAGTCAGCAGTGTTTGTATCCTGCTTCTAATTTCCCTGCGGGCTCAGGGTATACATTTTTGGGATGGAGTCTAGGAAGCAGTCTGCCTCTCATGTAGGTCTCTTTTCCTTGCTGTGTAACCTTTTGAAGCCTGAAAATGTAGAAATCTGTGTGAAGGTGAATACTGTAACTGACTGATTTTACAATATGCAGTGCATTATTTTTTTACATAAATACTGATTTTTATATCAATTTGTCTTCAGCTTTCCTTTTTACTTGTGCTGTGTGTATTTAAAAAAATCTTTTGACCTGTTTTTTGTGTTTGTCTTTGCAGAAGCTTCCAATTTTGAGTTTATTTTTAGTATGTTGTAGACACATCAAGATAATCTCAAAACCTAATGGGATGTTTAAGAAAAGAAAGGGGGAATGTGGACATTAGCAGCAGTCTTTCCACTTAAATTTCAAATTTTGTGAGGGAGTAGAACAAAAAGAATTAATACTGATGCTTATTGTAGAACAAAAATTCTTAATTTGTGCTTCTGTCTAGAAATGTTTACTTAGCATATTAAAAATAGCAGAATATGGCTGTATGCCGTAGGTTTTGACTAATTTTTTTAATATAAATGAAAACTGCTCACCTCAGGTTACCTCCAGGTATCACTCATGAACACTTTCAAAAACTTTAATAAAAAGCAAGTAGCTTCCATTAAGTAATTCTCCAGAATATTTCTCTGTTTGAAATACATTTTTAGTTCTCTAATCCCTGTGTTTTAAATTTAGAAAAGCAACATACCTTTACAAACAAAAACCAAAATCTTATAAGAGAAATATTTGGACACACTTAAAGGGCTGGGAATTCAGGTAATGTGATTGAAACCAGGTATGGTCCCAAACATTTCAGTACCTGATTTGTAAGGTTAGAGGCTTAGAAGCGTAGGAGCTTACATGTAGCTTGGGAATCCTTATTGCTCTCTAGTTTTAGAAACATTGCTTTTTCTACAAACATGGTAAGTAACCAAAAAAGTAGAGCCTAATGAATTACAGACCTTTAGGAATTCAATTTTTAATTATTTATTTATTTATTATAAAGGTATTATAAAGTGTGAAGTTAGACAGAAAAATGTAAACATCAGGAAATGTACATTGAGGTTAATTGAAGATAAATCTGTCTTCCTCATGCTTGATTTGTCTTTATGTCACGCTACCATTATTCTGTCTCTTTTAAAGGGATCACAGCCTCATGGTAAAGAGATCTCTGTGAAGATGTTACCTTGTTTGGATGAACTTCTGTCACTCTCATTTTTTGTAGACAGTGTGAAAAGCAAGCTGTCCCTTAATGGGACTGAAACATCCTTATGCACGGTGCTTGTGCCACTGCTGGTTAATAAGGCTGTATAAACCTTTATGGAAATGTCTGTCTGGTTATTTGTAGTTTTGCTGAAATTTAGACTGAGGTGACCTTTAATGCCAGTTGAATTGGTTTTGCTAAGCTTTAAGTTTAGAAAGGTTAAGAAAAGAGGTTTAGAGGGGGAAAAATATTTTTTGTTATTCTTACTTTAAATGTATTTTAAAAGAGTATGGAGTTGTCTTGTGCTGGTTTTGACCTAAATTTGCTCAACTTGTAAACTTCTGGCAAAGTGCTGTTGGGAAGACTGAACTGTCAACATATTTCTTAATTTGTACCAGATATCTGTCCATACCAGACATACTCCAACCACACAGGCTTTCCACACTTCCATCTGTACGCTTTACATAACAGGACGACTGAGCAACCAGCTGCCTTTCTTTTCCTCCTCCCAAATTATACTCCTGTCTACATAGCATGGAAAAGGAAATAGCCACAGTCTAGTGGTGGGAGGAGGAGATGTTCTGTGTCTGCTTGGAAGGTTTAGAAGTGGAACCATGTAAGAGGTATAGCTGAAGGTGTAATGTGTTAGCTGTATATACATTATTGGGCTCTTTTTTTGAGTGGAAATAGCAGTGAAGTACTGCTGCTTATTAACTCATGTATGGCTGTGGTGGTGTTTGTGGCAGATTAAATGGGGTGAAACTGAGCAGTAAGGTACTTTAGCTTGTCTGCAGGAAAACACTAGATTTCTGGTTTCTTCTGCCTGGTTTATAAAGGTGTCTCCAAATATATAGTTTCCACTCCCTGTCTTAAGTTATTTTTCATTGTCTGTTTTCTGGTTGAAATTGAAAAAAATTCAACTGTCAAAACAGTTTTAACAATATCCATTTACTGACAGTATGATTTATTTTTTTACTTGATTAAGTGGAATACTCATTTATAATTTAAATGAATGTATAGGGGTTTTGTCCAGATTTTTTAGTAAATTATCAGTTTTGAATAGTTATTATTTTAAAATTCTGTCTCACGGTGTCTAATATGTTTATGATAGTTATCGTGGCTTTCTTGCCCACTTCACCACTTTGGATGGCATTTGAAACAGCTCTAGTGATTTTGTGTTAAAATAAGTTGCAGGGAACTGTAATGTGAATGTATGACTTTTATTAGCAGAAAGCTGATTCTTCTGTAGCAGAGACGGTAGAAGTGTGAAGTAATGGGAAGGTACTTCTCATCACCATGCATCTTGCAAAAGATCTTGTATCTATCTTATGGGGCTGTTGCTGTCAGTCTGAGTATTTTTCTATGCACAGGAACTTAAACGTGATTTTTCTGTTTCATTTCTAATCTCTTTGAATATCTTCTCTTTCTCTTTGGAAGTTCAGTTTTGTCCACCTGCATTTTTCTGTATATTTGAGAAGAATAACTGAAATTCCTACAGAGTTTTGCACAAATAACAGCTAAGTTATTTGCTCAAGTTGTCCAAATGGGAAAAGCACGAACCCAGCAAGTAAGAAATAACTAAACACAGGTGTATGCACCCTAAGTTCCTTTAGGAAAACAAAAAATGTTGTTTGATCTGTTTAACAGTACAGAGAAACAACTTGCTTTCTGTATTCAACTGCCAAATCTTAAGTAATGAAGGATAATTTCCTATAGAAATGTAGGTTGCCTCACAGTTGCATTGTTGTCCTAGTAGCGTACTTGAAACCCTCATTCAGGTTTCAAAGCAGATGTTTGCAGAGGTAATAGTGAATTTTCCACTTCAGGAAGTGAGGAGGAAATCTCATTTTAAAGTAGTTCTCAAAATTTCTCTCTTGTAACCATTTAGGGGATCTATATAAGAACGGCTTGTCCTCCACAGCTGTCATAAAATTTAAGGTATGTTGGCCTCCAATGCCTTTTAAAGCCTTTGTGGGCCTATTAAAATTTTAAGTTTCTTGAAGGAATATTAAGTAATTGGAAATTCTTATGTTAAAGTTCAGTTGTGTCTCTTAGGTTTTCTGGTTGCTTTATGCACAGCTGCAGTCAGTTCTTGAGAGAGTTCTCATTTAAACTTATGAATGTGCATCTTCTGTATATTTGCTGGCAAATTTTTGCAGGGCTTCTATATGTTCCCTTCTGCCTTTCCCTGCACTGCTTTTAAAAGACAGTCATTACACTATTTCTTCTTTCATTTGAATGCTTATAAAAATTGCTGGAGGTATTATTACAGGTCTCTCTGCAGAAATCTGTAATTAAAGGAGGATCTGTGTTCCTGCTGTGGTTGGACTTTATTTTTTCTCTTCCTTCAGACTGCTATTTGATGAAGTTCAGGTAGGAGGAATTTAGCAGCCGTTAGTAAAGTCATTATTTTCCTTGAGTGATCATCTGGTAGTTTCTTCCCGGAATATCTGTTCTGACAGATGCATGGCTGCTGCCTGCCTGCTTGATCTATAGGATTGCAAATTTTTTTAATCAAAGCAATGACTATAATTTCTTTCAAATTTGGATTTTAAATGCTTATCCTGTATGTTAGTTGCACAAACCAGGGACCCAGTCTATTTCCACTTGCAGATCATAGAATCATAGCATGGTTTGGGTTGGAAGGGACCTTAAAGCTCATCCAGTTCCAACCCCTTCTTATGGGCAGGGACACCTCCTGCTAGACCAGGTTGTTCAAAGCCCCATCCAGCCTGGCCTTGAACATTTTCAGGGATGGGGCATGCACAGCTGCTCTGGACAACCTGTTCCAGTATCTCACCATCTTCACAGTGTTTTTTTCCCTGATACCTAATCTAAACCTGCCCTCTTCCAATTTAAAGTCATTCCCTTATCTTGTCACTAATGCCTTTGTAAAAAGTCCCCCTCCAGCTCTCTTGTAGGCCCCCTTCAGGTATTGGAAGGCTGCTCTAAAGTGTCCCATTTTTTAAGTTCCTTCTTTTAATTTCCGGCTAGTCCATAGGAATAAAATAGTGAGATAACAAGGAATGCACAATTTTTCACAACAGAAACTAGAGAGCTACAGATTTCTGAAATACAGTTAACAATTTTGAAATAGTTCTCTATCCTTGAATCTAATTTCTGATTTGGTGGATGTAAGGATTTGTGTCCTTGGTTCATCAAATCATTTGACTTTTCCTGTGTCAGCCCCTTATGAGGAGGGATGGGTAGATAATTCTTAAAAGACTGATTCCTTGTTTACTTTGAGTTCCAAGGAAAAGAACTCTTAACTTGTCACTGTAGATCCTTAGTATCACCTTATCTAAACTCTTTGAAACTAGAAATAACTTCCCCCTTGCTGCTGTATTGTTGTACTGGTTTTGTTTCTTAATGGTCATGCTAAAAGTGGAAGGGAAATGATGCAGTGATTTGCATTTTCTTGTTAGTTCCTGGCTTGCTGTCTTTAGAATTCCGCATGACCTTTGAAAACTAACAACCAAAACCCAATTTCAGAGTGTCTCGGTTTTGGAGACAAAACTTGAGGCAGAAACACTCCGGAACGAGTGTCTCCTCCGAAGGGAAAAGGGCCTCCCCTTTTCCTCCCCCAATAAGACAAGTGGGTCACAGCAAGTGAAAGTGGGAAAAAACAAATTGTTTATTAACACCAAAAAAAACCCAGGGTAGAACAGGGGAAAAAAACTCTCAAAATGCAAAAAATTCCCAGAGAGGGAAAAGACCCTTGGGCATGGACGAGCCGGGGCCACCCGCAGGCTCCCCGGAGCGGCGAGGAGGGAAGGGAGGCAGTGAGGCAAGGGGGAGGGAAGGGAAAAAAGAACAAGGAAACCCAACAGAACCTTTCCCCAGCTATCTGGAACCCAAAGGAAACCCAAGAGCAGCACGGCGCTCCCGGAGCACTCCCTCCCGCGCAGCCCCTGAGCCCCCGGGCTGAGCCGTTCATCGCCCCCTCGGTCCGTGGCTCCGGCCCCGGGTCCGTCCTAAAGGCACAGCGTCCTTGGGCACTGAGCGGACGGGAAAGGAGTAAAGCGGCTTCCTAACGGCACCCCGGGGCAAAGAGCCTGGGTCAAAACCAGAAATTAATACATTAACACCCTCATTTAGGAACACGGGTCAAGGGCCTTACTCATAGATTAGAAATCAGTACAATTTCCTTGCACTGTTTTACCAGAACAGGTCTGCAAAAGCAAGACTTCTCAAGTCTGATGCAGTTTGTTGCTGTTTTAAGAGCACCAAACTTGTAAAATATAGGCACTATATATTCCCAGAGTAAGTCTAGTAGAAGTCTTTAAGCATATAATCTAAACCTGTAGTCTTTAAGTGTTATGACTACTTCTCAAAGTACCTTTTGAACTAATAGTCTCACTCAAATTCCCCTTCCTTTCCTTGTGCTCTTTTCCACAGATAATTTATTGATTTGTGTCCTTAGAGAAAAGCAAAAATTTGGGGATTTGCTTTAATAAATGTTCACTTGAAACCAAACAGAATTTTACCAGGGGAGAGAAGAGGCTGTGAAGTTTGTTTGCTAGGGATTGTTTCTGCACTTCAGACCTCTCTAAGGGCACAGAGTGCAAACTTGGGGCTTACCTATGGCTTTCTCATCACTTGGAGAAGTGCTAGATTGTGCTGTCTTTAATTTTCTCATTACTAGCGTTGAACACGGATAGCTAAAAGTGCTTTTTGTGCCTTCCTAAGTGGCCTTTCTATTTTATGCAGCTTGTATTAAATTATTAAACTGAGATGAGCAATTTATTAGCATTTTCTACTGCCTTCACTTTCCCTCCTGTTCTTCCTTTGGGTCATTTAATATCATGCCCTCATTTTCAGAGTTATAATTTGGGTACAACAGGTCCATTTTTTCTTCTGTGTCTTATGAATGTTAATGTTCTGCCAGTCATTTCTGTACACATTTTAATAAAGTAATTCGCATTAAATCAGTCTGTAATATTTATAAGAATAGCTTTGGAATACAAAAGTAGATGTAGAAGTTATCCTGAACTGTAAATCTTTGTGGTTGAATTAATGAGTATTTAGGGTATGTTTTTTTAGGCTTCCAAGAAAATTAAAGCAATATAATCAGTTTTAACTCATGGTTTAAAACTAGGAAATCAAATTTAATTAAAGCTGATGTTTTAGCCTTATAATGCTGGCCTACTGTGTCTCACTGGTGTCTAGGAAACTCTCGTTGCCTATTGGATATAACTTCTGTTAAGTGTTCAGTGCAGTTCTGACTAGTCACTGGTATTGCTCTTTTTTAATTTTAAAATATTTTGCTATGTTTTACTTTAGTCTTTTGTTTTTCATTTTTATGCCATGGGTAGTATTAGTCAAGGTGATTTTGGATTGCAGATCTAAGCCCAAGAAATAAAAAAACCCAATTTTGCTACCAAAAGTGTGTTAATATGTTTGTCTTTTGATTTGATATTCATCATTGTGGGTAAAATTGATGGATTGGGGGTTTACTGCCTCTCATCCTTTCTGCTTGCTGCTCCTGGCTTGTCTCCTTTCTTCACTAGCCTTCCAGTCTACTTGCTGCCTGTCTTCTCCAGGAATTGGTGTCACTCTACCTTTCTGATCTTTCTGGATCTCGCTGGCTGTTGTATGTCTTCTGCCACCAGGTCTGTGCTCTCAGGACTGTTTGATGTGATGAGGTAACTGTACTAGTTCAAGCCAGAAGGGTTCCCTGGAGCAGGCGTGCTGCTTTCTCCACAGAGCTACGGCACGAGCGCGTACCTGGGCATCTTGACCCAGGGTAGTTAATGAGCAGTGCTGTGTGTTTCTTGACTGTAACTTGGGGAATAAATTCAGTTTCCTTTCAGCTTTGTATAGACTATTACAAAATTTTACCCATCTTTATTTTTCTGTAGAGATAAAGTCTTTTTACTAGAGGCATGCTTTCAGGAAGAAAGCTTGGCTGTTGAAGCCATTACAATTAGAAGGAGGTGATCTGGGCCATTCTGCTTGCCTGAGGCAGACAGGCTCAGCAGGGCTTCGGAGAACAGGGTGAGCACCTGGCTGCCAGGGCACCTGGTGTACAGAGAAGGGCTTGGTCTCTGCCCCGTTCCTGTAGGTGCTGGACTACCTCTAAGGAAGAAGAAATCTTCAGTCAGCTCTTCTTTCTGTGAATGTACAAAGAGAGAAAATGGATTTATAACGTGAAAAGGCCCAAACAAAGTTTTAGAGGGATTGCAGAATGCAATAGAGTGCACAGTATGTAACAGTGTTCTGGCTGAAAAATTAACAGCTGCAAATAGCCCATTGAAACACACAGGATTTTGAGAAGTACCTTCTTCATTGGTCCATAAAAACAATAAACTGAGCAAAAATTAGTGATGATAGGATACTGCTTAAAAACTAGATCAATATCTTATTTTTGCAGTAATCCTCTTTTGCCTATTTTGATTCTTCTTTGCCCAGAAGGGTAGGGTGTAATTAATGACATTTTTTTTAACTTGAAGAATAAAGTATTAACAGTTTGCTATTGTAAGAAGAATGGAGCAGCTAGCAAATTTGCTGTATTTTTAATGTGCTAGACCTCAAGCAGTCTCTTGATTAATTAGAAGTCCCTTTATTAGTGTACATTTGTCAAAGAATACACTGGAAAGTTTCATGTATTTGTACAAAAAATACTTAAGTATTTTAATAAATTTTAGAGTCCAAATTTCAATTAATATCTTTTTGCAAAATACATATATTTTGAGGACACCACATGCTATGCCAAAACTTTATAACTGTTAGATATGAAAGTGCTTGTTCTCTGCATAGAATAGTATTGTGTCCGTGAAAAGGTGTAATTTTAAGGAGTAGATTGTGGTGCCTTGTGCATACTAGCACTCTTCATTTTCATCTAAATTATGACTCTCTGAGGATGCAATTTTTTTCATGTGTCGGTAAAGCAAGTCCATTACCCTAAACAGCACTGGAAATTGGAGAGAGTTTTGTCATGATACCCACTGGCACATTGGCAGACATTAGAGGAGACAAACTGAGTTTCTTGAATGGAACCATTTAGCAGTACTGTGCCTGACTGAAATCACTGGCTCACTGCTTCAAAATACTATATAAGCACAAAGATAATACAGTAATACGCTGCCTTTAACAAGAAGGATAAATACAGACCTTCTGAACTCTTCAGAAATCCTCCCCTAATTAGTTTTACTTCTGAAAGTAGATGTTTCAGAAGCTCCCTGAAGTCCATTAAGAATTTTGCTATTGATTTAATATGAAAGTGCTCAGATACCCCAGCAATGGATGGCAGCATAAAGCACTGATAAATCAATTAATAAAGTTTGGCCTTAGGGGGGAGGATGTTAGTTCGTCTAATCTCATCAGTCGTATATCACAAGCCATCAAATTTCTCCCTGTTACAGCTGTAATGAACCCAATAATTTATTTGACCCAAGCATAGCTTTTGTCCAGCTAGCCCATGCCTTTCAGAGAGATGTCCCTTCCTGGTCTGAGAGCAAGAAGAAAGAAAATGCTTCCCTTTGCCTGTTTGTTGCAATGGTCTATTGTTCTCACAGAGAGGTGTGTGCCTCATGTCTCATTTGCATTTTTTCTGCTATTAGGTTTCAGCCGTGGATTCTTTTTATTCCCCACTAGGGTGAAGAGGTCCTTAATATCCTGCAGTTTCTTCTTGTGGTGATACTTAAATGCAGTAATCAAATCACTGCTTAGTTTTGTTTTGGGTAAGTCAAAAAAACTGAGTTAATGAACTTCTACTCAGACACATTTCTTAGGTTTTGTGGCTTGTTTTAATGCCTTCATCAGTTTTCCAGAAGCCTCTTTAAAATATGGGCACAGCATAAAATATGGTATATAGGAGTTCAGTATAGTTAAAGATTTGGTAGTTTTAATACATAGATAAAATTTTTCCTAGTAATTTCTGAATTTGTACATTGAATGCTCATGTTAGCATACTTTCCATTCCTGGGCTTAGATCTCCATTCCTTGCTGTGTCTTTGTTAAATTCCTTGCATTTGTCTTTGTTAAAATGAGCTCAGCCTAATGCCATTTCATCACAGTAATGCAGATTCAGCTGTGGAATTGCTGCTGTTATCACTGTTTATCATCTTACCAGGTATTGTCATCTGCAAACTTCAGCAGCCATGATTTTATATTTACTTCCAAATTACCAGTGAAAGCTTTTAATAATGTTGTCCTTCATAACATCACTGGAAACAGCTCTTTGATAACGATTCTCTATCAAATCTTATTTGTTGAGAGTGGCCAGTTAATCTTGCTGGTTTTTTGTGTTTCTGGTCTTTCTCTGCATAGTATAATTTTACTTCATGGAACAAATAAATATATTCAGGAATAAATACAATATTTTTTATACAACCTTTATTTTCCTGGAAAGCACATTGATTACTTCTGATTGTAGTATTTTCTTTTAGTTTCTTTCCAGATAATTGTATTGCAACTTTTAAAGTATTTTTTTTTGGTGTAACAATAGTCTCATAGTGTTAACTAAAAGTTACTCAGTATTTTAAATAATATTAAAATTATTTAGGTTGTTTTGTGGAGTATTATGGGAATTCTAAGATTTATTGAATGTATTAACAGCAGCATTATTCCAGAAATTCTTTCATGGTTTCCTACTGTAAATTGTCTAGAACTGATGATTTCAAAATATTAATACTTGGTCAATGTTTGCTTAACTTTCTTATGGTTTCCTAACAGACAAGAAAGTATTTCAGTAGTTTCATGTGATGCAAACATATTTTATTTCTGAATGCAGAAGACTTACATGCCTTTAACTTATCAACAACATTTTAATTAGTAATGAGCACAGTTTTAATTTCTTTTTTTCTTAATTTACTCCCAAAATTACAGCATTTTATCCCTCTTAATTGGGAAGGGAGGTGGTGGGAAGAAGTGTTGCTTTTCAAATCAGTTCACTGGTAAGCACAAATACCATCATATCATTTTAGAGCTGGTATCTTGGAGATTGGAGTGTCGGAGTGATGTCTTGCCAAAAAAAAGGAGATACACCAGTCATTTATTTGCTTTGGGGTCATGCTACAAGGTTAAGAGAGGCTGTGATACAGTATTGAGTCAAACAAAAAAATCAATACCCCTACCCCTATCTCTTTCTCTCTTTGTTCTGTGCACAAAGTTGCCTGTACATGTGTAGTACAAAGACACAGGGAAGAACATTCCTTCCCCCATCTTCTAGTTTTTAATACCCAGATTCAACATAGAAATGAAAAAGTAACTTCTGAAACTTGAATGATGGATGTTGCACCCTCTTTTCATGCATGTGAAATAGCTGGTAAACTGAATAAGAAGTACCTTTCAGAGCATAAGCAGCAGAACTAGTAGAGTAGCTCCTAGAACTTTTAAAAACATCTTAGAATCACAGAAGGATTGAGGTAGGAAGGGACCTCCAACCCCACTGCCTGGGCAGGGCTACACAGAGCTGTTTGCTCAGGGCTGTGTCCAGTTGGTTTGTGAATATCTCCAAGGACAGAGACTCTACAGCCTGCATGGGCAACCTTTGCCAGAGCTTGGTGACTCTCACAGTAAAAAAAATGTTTCCTGATGTCCAGAGGGAACCTTCTGCATGTCAGTTTGTGCCTGGTTTTGTTGTTAAAATTGTTGAAAATCAAACTCTTCAGGGAATGTACATAATGCCCATTCTCTTCAGACAGCAACAATGAGAAACCTTACTGTCCAGGCTAGTACCTGGTTCAGAACAGAGTTTGTGTGTTGCAGTTTATTTTCTCCTTAAAGTTAACAGTCTAGTTATATCATCTTAGCATATTACTAGGAAATAAACAGAATGTGAACTTTGAAGGAATGGAGATGTTTTGCCATGCAAACATTTCTGCTACTAATAGTACATTCAGTTTATTTCCATCAGAGTGCTCTAGCTTTTGTCTCTAGTCTCCTTGAACTGGCCTGTAAGTTACTTTTTATATAGCAATCCTTTGAGCTGCAAACTTGTATCGATACAAAATTATGTAATTATTGTTAATGGTCTTATGCACAGCTATATTGCATAACGGTTCTGAAGTAGCTCATAGTTATTTCTGTTACATTCATGTAAAACTTAGGTGCAACTCAGTTCTTTTTTTCACTGTAATAATATTGAACCTCATATATATGTATATAGACAATATACCTGGTACTACTTTTCAAATGTTCTTTGGTGCTACCTGCTAGGATGCACCCCTGAGGCAGATTAGAGCACATCATCCTGCTGCTTTTGCAATTGTTTGAGTCATTAACCTTTAACATTTCAGTCTCTCACACTGCCTAATAAGGGACTCGTGCATCAGGAAATTTGTATCTCCTTTACTTAAATCATGTGTTGGATTCATAACATCAAAATTCTCTGAAATAATTATTCTAGACCACTATTTAAAGGAAATTCTGTAACTTGATTTATCTCATCCTAAAGTGGACATATAATGTGAGTCAAAGAAATGTTACTGTAATAGCAGTTGTTTTTTCCCTCCTGATAGAGACTAGGAAGTTAGCTTAGAAGCAAGTGCCACAATGCAGATTCCTAATGTGAGCTAAGATGAATCCCAGCCATAGCCAGATCCATCTAAGATTTATTCCTTGCCATTCCCAGTATTTGTGAATATGGAAAGAATTTTTCTTCCTGAAACACTTTTTTGAAATTATTTAAATGCTAAGTGTTGGCCTGTGGTTAAAGAGAAATCAGTAGATGGTAAGTAATACGTGTTCTGCTTCCTGGCAGGGAAGCATCCTGTGTCAGGGTTTCTAATGCAAATACAAGTGTAATTCTCCATTTTTTTTTTTTCCCTAGCTAATATATCTGAAAAATCCACTCTGTGTTACTCTTGTTAGTTACTCATGTTAGTAACCTCTAAGGTGATCTAACAACAATCAGTGAAGTTCAGATTGGGCGTTAGAAAAAGGTTCTTCACTGATCCGTCACTGGAACAGCTCCCCAGGGAAGTGGTCACAGCCCCAAGCCTGCCAGAGCTCAAGGAACATCTGGACAATGCTCTCAGCCTTTTGGTTTAGTTAGTCCTGTGAGGAGAGAGTTGACCACAATTATCCTTATGGGTCTTTTACAGCTTGAGATATTCAGTGATTCCAAAACAAATTAGCTTCAGGTAAACTGACTGTTGCAGCGTCTACACCTTACATCTGTAGACTATTGCTGATCTGAGAGTTTTGGCTGATGTGTGAGGTATGGTATCGTCTACATCTGCTCCTCAGTCAGCATTTCTAATTCTGCCTGCTGGTTTGTTTCCCAAAGTCCTTTTGATCACAAAAGAAGGCCTAAGTGTAGGTAATGCATAATTAAAATAAAAAATACTCAAGTTCAGAGACTGATCGAAGGCCCTTCTGCCTTTCAGTTCTGGGAAGTAATCCACCTATGCCAACAAAGCTAATTAGGAAGTTTCCACAAGTTACTATCTTTTCGTTTGTGCTCTGTGTGTGCTCATAAGTACTGGCTAGACAGCAGCTTGAACAAGTTTCTGCCAAATACATTCAAGATCTGCTTCATTTTCAGCATTGTGGAAACTGTATTCACTACCTCCCTCCTACTGTGATACAGGGTTGAATAGACATAGAAGGCCAAGTAACTAAATTCCTGGCCAAAGGTAACTGCTGAGGTATCTCCAGGGAACTACAAGTTTCAGCCTGACCTTGGTGCCAGGGAAGGTCAAGGAGCAGGGTATATTGAGTGCTGTCATGTAACATGTACAGGAAAACCAGGGAATCAGGCCCAGCCAACAGGGCTTAAGGAAGGGAAGGTCCTGCTTGAGCAACCTGAGCTCCTTTTGTGACAAGGTCATCCACTTAGTGTGTGGGGGAAAGCCTGTGGATAACATTTACCTGGACTTCAGTAAAGCCTTTGATACTGCCTCCCATGGCGTTCTCCTGAAAGAAACTGGCTTCCCATGGCTTGGACAGCTGCCGTCTTCAGTGAGTTACAAACTGGCTCGATGACCAGGCCAGAGAGTCATGGTGAATGGAGTTACATGGCAGCTGGCAGCCAAGTACCAGGGGGGTTCTCCAGGGCTCAGTATTGGGGCCAGTCCTGTTTAGTATCTTCATCAATGATTTGAGCAAGGGGATTGAGTGCCCCCTCAGTAAGTTTGCAGGTGACATCAAGTTCGGAGGGAATGTTGATCCGCTGAGGGATCTCAACATTCTGGATTGATGGGCTAAGTCTGATGGTATCAAAGTTCAACAGGACCCAGGACTGAGTCCTCCAGATGGATCACAACAACCCCACAAAATGGTACAGACTGAGGGGAGAGTGGCTGGAAAGTGGCCTGGTGGAAAAGGACCTGGGGGTGCTGTTTGACAGCAGCTGAACATGAGCCAGTGTGTGTATCCAGGTGGCCAAGGGCCAGTGGCATCCTGGCTTGTATCAGGAGTATGTGGCCAGCAGGATCAGGGCAGTGGTTGTCCCTCTGTACTGAGCACTGGTGAGGCTGCACCTCAAGTGCTGTTCCCAGTTCCCCCTGAGAAGGAAGGAGCAGCAGAGACATACGAGGAACTGACTGCAGCCCCTGTTCCTCAACCCCCCCGGACAAGGGCAGAGGAAAGGGAGAAACCAGGGGTGACCTTGAGCCTAGGAAGAAGAGAGGGATTGGGGGAGGGTGCTTTTAAGATTTGATTTTATTTCTCACTGCTTTACTTTGATTTAATTGGTAATAAACTAAGTTTTCCCAGGTTGAGTCAGTTTTGCCCGTGACAGGAGTTGGTCAGTGATCTCTCCCTGGCCTTATCCTGACCTACAAGCATTTTGTGCTGTTTTCTCTCCCGTGTCCAGCTGAGGAGGGGAGTGATAGAATGGCTTTTGGTGGGTACCTGCTGTCCAGTCAGGATCATCCTACCACACTGTGTTAATGAAAAACAAGGTCTAGTGATAGTAGCCCTTCCTCACTATTTCCAGTCCTGAGTTTTACAAGGAGATTGTGGGAATGGTTAATGAGTGGACTAAATATTTTTTTTCCTTTGACACTGTCAGGCATTTTGTTTTCCCTGGAGCCAGCTCTGCTGAATTCAGAGCTTCTGCCCCATGGCCATGGCTCTCCATGCAGCTCTGCACACCCCACACACTTTGTGCCCCACTCCTCTCCCCCATTACATGTGGGGTGAACCTGCAGCATCCCCCAGCCCACCTGGCTCTGATGAGAGTGCCCGGTGTAGGCCACAGTCATGCTGGAGTGAGGCAGGGTGTCAGCACCAGCCCTGGATCCAGGGGTTGGCATGAAACCCCCACAAATCATGGCTGTGGGTACTGAGGCTCTCTGGCTCCAGTAATGCCCACCAGATTTCCTCCACATGGTCCTATTTATCTGGCCCATCATATGCTTGAGGGCATCACTGTGGGATCTCACAGAGCAAGAGAGTTTTATTCTCTGCTGTTCCTTTTTCATCTGGAGATTACAATAAAACACCAAGGATATTTTTTTTCCTCTGGAAGATGTAGCATTTATGTTTCGTCACTGAAACAGTCATTATCAATGCCTCTTTGGGTCTCTTTCTGCTGGTCTGTTGGGTGTCAAACCAGCTTGCTTTGCAACAGCTTCTGCATTGCTATCTTGCTGCTTTGAATAGCAGGGTTTATTTGCTTTGCATTTTTCAATAATGAAAGTAGCCGAAAGTCACCTTTAGTACAGTCCTTAAAAGTAACTAATTTTTTGATACCCTAGGGCTTTCAATCAAGGGTTTTAAATAAACATTTTCTCTATAAAGTTACAGTTTTTCTTCACCCTGCACTCTGTGGACTGAAAATCAGTGGGGTGCATTTGGGAATTGTAGAGAACAAGGCATAGGCAAAGAATTATGTGTTCTGTTCTTTTGGGAAATGCATGAAATTAAGGAAATTAAGTGGCACTCTTCTCAATAAAACCTCTAGTATTATCATTGTTTTCATGCAGTTTTGTTCTTAAATATCTCCTGGGCACTAATTGAAAAGGAAACAGAAATTTATTTTTCAGGATGCAGTGAAATCTCAAACAGCAATTAAAACACAGAATGGTTTGGCAGTCTTTAATAATGTAATTGGTTCCGTGGACAGGAAGAGTTCTCAAACTACTTTGCATTTCTTTCACATTTGGTCTTAATTTTAAGAGACCATTACTGGTTGCAGTCATCTAGGAGCCCTAGATTCAGCAGAATCTCAGGAGAAAGGGAGCACAACAGTGCAACTCTAATAGCATCAGATGTATGTTTATCTCAAGCTTTTTAGTTAGATTTCTAAATATTAAGAGTACTACTACAGGCTGTGTTCTTTGAACTTCTTCATTTATATATTTTTGAGGGGAGTTACTTGGTGCAAAACTGATTTTCTAAGAAAGCACATATTGATTTAACATAACAGTTTCTTTTTTTATGTGGGTGAATTCAAAACATTCCTATGGTCTGGAATAAACAGAAAGGACATGGCCATATTTTGATGCCCAAAGCCCTCATTTTGTTAAAGGTTTTCATTATGGTTTTTTTTTTTTTTTTTCTGAAAACAGTTGGTATAATGCTGTAGACTTTCAACTGGTCACTCACTCCAGTGAAGTGACACAAACTAAGAGAAATGAAAAAACACCTGCAATTCAATAGCTATGAGAAATAAGATGTTTCTAAAACTCTTTTGCTTCTATAGCTACAGAATAAACTGAATGATACTATTTTGATTTTGCTACTTCAGCAGAAGGAAAAAAAAAGTTTTCATCCAGATGTTTTCATCCCAGACTGGTGTGAAAGATCACAATACTGCATTTCTCCAAGGAAGAAGGATGACTTTTCCTGTATTCTCTCTTGGAATTAATGAACCCTGTGAATGTGCCTAGTGAAGGGGGAGAGACAGAAGGGTGCTGAAATGGTCTGCTTCCTTTATACATTGGGGTTTCAGTTTTTGGGTGAAATCTGCCTGCTTTTGCTGGTTTTCTTTTGGTCTAGTTGTTTTCACTAGTCATTGACAACTTAACTGTTAAAGTAAAATCCAGATGTTAGTCTCCCCTTGACTGTTACTCTAGTTAATCTCCTCTCTGGATTTAACTGTGTATTCCCTTGTTCCCTGACTGGTGGGTGCTGCTGACTGGGCCACTTCCACAGTAGGCTGCTCTGCCTGCCAGCATCCTCAGTTCTCTCCACCTGCCTCACACCTTTACCTGTGTGTTCCCCAGTGTGGTCTGTCCGTGATACATCCCATCCCATCCTTAGGGTCACTCTGATGGGAATGTTTCCGCTGGTTCTCAGCCTGTTTGCTCAGAGTGTGGGAGGCTGTGATAGAGGCTGCAAACCCACCTGTCTACTCCCCTCTGCTCCTCATTTGTTTCAACCTCGTGCGTTGCCATCAGCCCAATTCACCAGTTCATGGCAAAAGACAGCTCTTTACTGCTTCATACTATTTCAGCTGCTGGGCATTTATTCTGAGATAAATCAACTACCATATAAATGGTATCTTGACACAGCAGCAGCCCACAAAGTCCAAATGAAATGGCAATGACAAAAGCAGCTCTGTCCAAATTAGGATGACGATGGCAGCTCCATCCAGTTAAGGATTCCCTACAGACCAGACCGTGACTGCCCTTTCATTCTGGGGTCTTATCCAGGTGCTTTTGTAAACTGGACCAAACAGTGGATTGTAGATCTCTGCAGGCTATTATTAGAGCTGTCTGACTTGATAATGATTGATATGAAGTAACTTATGTGAGGAACTCTAATTTCTTATTTACAGAGGCCTGTAGAAGGGCAGTGACAGTGGCAAAGTACAGCTTTTTCCTCTAAGAGAAGGAGTCAGAAACAGCTTGTGTTTCTTCTGGTTGGTCAATGCAATAAAATATCCTTACACATCATGGACACGATTTAGAGCTCATGGAAAACAAAACTTTTCTGCTGCTCATGGAAAACAAAACTTTTCCCTACTTTAAAAGTAGGGAAGGATTGAATCAGCCTTTTTTTCTAGGATCACTGAAACCATGCTAAATGAATGACAGGGATGAAGTGGACAGAATGTTGCCAGCCTTTTCCACGAGGTCATGGAGATGTTTGGTCACTCTGCTTCCAAGTTTGCATTTCATTGGTATCTGTCCACCTGAAAAGCTGCTTAGATGGTCCTCTTTTCTTCATTCTTATCCTCTTGTGATGCTATAACAAATATATAACTCACCTCTACTTATCACACTGTTAGTTTGGTGTTGGAGATTTTTTTGTGCAGGTTTTGTGCAACTATCACTTTGTTGCCCTTCTCTGGACATGTGCCAGAACCTCAATATCTTTCTTGTAATGAGCAGCCCAAAATTAAACACAGGATTCATGGTGTGGCCTCACCACACATGGTGAAGGGTCTTGAGGGGAAGCTGTATGAGGAGTGGCTGAGGTCACTTGGCCTGTTCAGCCTGGAAAGAGGAGACTGAGACCTCATTCCGGTCTGCAACTTCCTTGTGAGGGGAAGAGGAGGGGCAGGCACTGATCCCTGCTCTCTGGTGACCAATGACAGGATCCAGGAGAATGGCCTGAAGCTGTGTCAGGGGAGGTTTAGGTTGGATATCAGGAAAAGGTTCTTCCCCCAGGGGGTGGTTGGGCTCTGGAACAGCTCCCCAGGGAAGTGGTCACAGCACCAAGAGTTCAAGTGTTTGGACAATGCTCTCAGGCACATGGTGTGACTCTTGGGGATGGTCCTGTGCAGGGCCAGGAGTTGGACTTGATTATATTTGTGGGTCCCTTCCAACTCAGTTTATACTGTGATTCTGTGATTACTGCTCATTTGTATTGCCTATTATTTAGTGGGCAATTTAGTAGAGCCACAGTGACTCTTCTGAGCAACTGATAAAGGGAGATGGTGTGTATCTTGGGATGTCAGGCTTATGGGGATTCCCTCATTCTCTTCAGGACTGAGAAGGGGCTGTTACACACCTCATGTGCTCTTAGTTGGTGTCTATGAGGTCTGTAGTCTTTAAAAGAGGTAGCTTTTCCTTATCTTCTAGGTCATCATCTTGATGTTGATTTGGGCATTTTGAAGTCTGAAATGTGAAGTTTCTTTTCTATTTATATGACAGAAATCAATCACTTTCCATCACTCTTGTACTGATCAATGGTTCATGTTGGATGTGTTGAAGACAGGTTACCCTCAGGCTTGCTAGGTGCTTCAGGAGTCATTGGCATCACTTTTCCTAACTCTCGAATCCTCTGCAGTCTGTGACAGGCACACCTAGGCCTGATCTGCTTTTTGAGATTCCCTCAAAGAACTCTTGCAAATAAAGGCCCTTCAAAAGGCTTATCTTCAAATGGCTGCTGACCATGATGAGGATTTGCACAGAGATGAGGCCCCTGAGCATCTTAATCTTCCTTTTCCTGAGGTGTAGGCATACTACTAGCACAACTTCTGAGTGGTTTATCACAACAGTGTTTTAGCCTGAGCTGGGGAGTCTGCCAAATTTCATGTCAATATAGTAGCATATAGATATAAATATAAAGGCTGTCAAATTCTGTACTTTTAAAACTCACAGCTATGCTAGTCTCTCCAAAGAAACAACAGTCCATGCTTTGTTTTCTCCCTGTAGCTTTTGACAACTCACTCTGAACGCTGGGTCTTTATGCATCTCTCTGATTTTTGACTCTGTCCATCTAAAGCCCATGATCATGCATTGTTGGATGACAGTGACCTTCCATAAATCCTAACTATTTGGAAAGCTTAAGATAAAGAAGGTTTTCTTACAGCTTTTGTTCTGAAACATTTGCAGGGCTGTACAGCAGATGGTGCTCTGTTTCCCTTTCTTCTGCAGGCTGTTGTCATCAGCTAAACTTTTCAAACCAAGGCTGGAGATTATTAATAATGTTTTCTGCACTGGCTGAGCAATTGGAGCCACATATTTTCAGAGATGGTTTACTTAGCCATGCGCTGGTTTTGTTTTAAGGAGCAAGAGAGCATAAAGTCTGTATGTGGGTTAATTTACAACAGTAATCTATCTTCCCAGTGCAGTTAGAGCAGAGAAGTGACTTACATTTATTAAGGTATTCTTTTCATGTTTGCAAAACCAGTACTTGTTTTACATGGGTAATTCTTCACTAAAATGAATGAATCACAAAGGAAAATACAGGTTGAGTTTAAACAATGAATCTCTAAATCCAGCAAAGAGTTTCACAGCTTAATTAACCAAAATGTTTCTCCAGGTACCTGAAGTTGGATGAAATAAAAATGTGTTCTCTGTTCTTATGCTGAATAGTTGAATTCCTGCCCTAGCTCTTTCAGCAGAGTAAATGTTGTTTTCTGACACCTCGCACAGCTGGCCCAGGCTTCCAAGGGCTTGTTTCACAAGTGATAGCTCTTAGATGACCAGAAGTGGTGTGGAAAGTCAAATCCTTTTTGAGGATTTGGTGAGATACAGCACCATAATCTTTGAAATATTGCAGGCTGCAGTAATACCATAGTAATCTTCAACAGCATTAACAGCTTAAACAGACAAGTCTATATAAATTGGTTTAAAAGCAATCAGGTAGAGAACTTCACTAATTCAAATTAATAACTCTATGGACTGTACTGTGAATTATCACATTTTGCAAATTAGGAAGTAAAAGCATGATGCAGGGCTCATGGAAATCAAAGTAAATACTTTCATTAGCATTACTGTGCCTACATTATCCCCTTACCTGGATTTCTGTAACAGGCACCAAGAATACTGAAGCACAACAGGTGACTTGCTCATATGGACAGTTTTGCTGTATTTGCTATTATTTTATGATATTACCTGTTTCTCCCTATGACAATGTACTCGATAAAAAAATGTATTGCTCTTTATGTGATATTAGAGCTGAGCACCCCAGTCATTCACCTGAGCCAATGGTAGATGCTGTATAAACACAAACTGAAAGGACAGTGCCTGACCTTACTGCCCAACATTTTGCCACTGGGAGGCTATCTTGTGAACAGTCTATTGACAGGAAATTTTTCTCGGAAGTTCTGTGATTCTGTATACTATTTCAGATAGGCATCTCTACATTTTTAATTCAATCAGAAAGAAAAGCCTTATAAATTTGTTAATGGTTTTCTTCATTTAGAATCTTGGACTCAATCTACCTGTGAAAAGATAAAGCAAAATTCTATTTCTGTTAGTTGATCTCTACTCATTAGTAGAGTATATATCTCTTAAATAAATCCAAAGTGTCTTTTTCCCATAGAAGATTTTATTTTCTAAAAATAAACAATTTTTTTTTTTAGCTGTGAAGGAAGGGCGGTATGAAGATCATCAATGAGAAAAGCCTCAAAATCTGTATTTGTCTTTTCAAGACTATAAAAAAATTGCTGAATTTGTTTTTCTAGCTTGGAGAACATTTTCCCAAGCTATTACCTAAGAAATGTGTCTTCAGATTGATGGAAGGTGAACTGTTAAATATAAATGTATTGCATCATGTGGTTTATCCCTGAATTAGAGATATGAGGAACAAGACATACAGAGCAAAAATAAAGAGAAGAGATAAATTTCTTCATTTTAACATGGTTTCATGTAGACTTATAATTATGAGGTGATGTGTTACACCAGTGTATAATTTCCCCATTCTGGGGAACCAGGACAGTTGACTCACACAACTCAGGTTAAGGTAAGATCTGGATTGGCAACAGATGGAACATGGGGAAGAAAAGATGGCCTTTCAGAGTGCAGGAGGTGGCAGAAATTAATCAGGCATGGAGTTCACTGCATAGGGTTTAAGACTGGGACTGAAGGGACTTGGATTCTCCTTAATGCTCGGCCTTCATTAAAACCAGATGAAATACAGTAAAAGTTACATATCTCACATACAAGCTGTACTACAGCCCTCAAAGAAAGTGTTAAATGGATAGATTGTCACTCATAAAGCAAATTTTGTGGATGTAGAGAAGGGAAATCTGATTCTCTTTGAGGCCCCTTGAATTCAATGCCAGTATGTTTTAATCCCGCAGAAAATACTGATAATTCTATTCCTTCTTCACTAGTTGATAAAAATTAACTTTCAACATTCACAGCTGATCAAATTACAAGCTAGAATTATGTGCAAGCATGAAAAAGATGATGTCTTATTCCATAAATACATACTTGGCTGTAACTTTCAAATTATGTTAACAGCATTCACACAGTATTAGTCAAATCCCTGTCATTAAGAAATGGTATTTCATAAGAAAACTGATAATAGGATACGAAGATCCTAAAATGATTAGATGATGACTTGTTAATGGGAATTCCTTTTTGTGATAACCAGTGATTTTCAGTTTCCTATAACAAAGATGATCTCTCTGATGAGAGATGGTAGTATAATAAAAGTCTGGAAACTGTGTAAAGAAAATAAACTAGAGATTGAATAATATGTTCAATGATTTTGTACCATCAGGATGACTCAATTTTAAAGACATTGTTGGGGAAAATAAGGTAATTCTCAGGCAGAACCTGTGCCACTACACCTTGCCTGTCTGTTAAAGCCCCTCTCCTGCTCTTTTCTCCTGTGGGCTTGCAGTATCTCTCTTTCAAAGCATCACTAAAATCCAAACAAGGCTTTGTGCAGGAAGCTTTCTGCCCCCTCTGGAGCAAGAGGTCTGGCTGGTAGTCTGACCACACTTCAGGCAATGGCAAAGGTCTCAGAGAAAGTTCTCTTGCAATTGATGAGAAAACTATTGAAGTACTAAGATTTTTTCCAGGGATTGAAAGACCATTTTTCACCAAGTCCAATTATTTGAGCCGACCAATATATCAGCATACCTCTCTCATCAACATTTTAATTTTAGCTTTGTAAGTCTAGGTCAGAATTTCTGGGTCTTGCCTTTTTTTGTTTTGGGTATACTGCATTAACTAAATATCAAAAGGTCAGGTTTCATCGACAATTTTCATGTGTATTGTGCACTGGTAGCATAACTAATGTTTGTGAGGGCAAAAGAAAGGTACCTTCAGATTGCCATAGGAATGCTCCCCACTCCCTGATGTCCCATTGCATCACCTACTTGGGCTCAAGTTATGGGTTAAGGAAGGGCTTTTTCTTTATAGCCTGCACACACAAATAGTGTTGGTACACCTGTCTTCCTCAATGGAAGTTACCCACACTCCTTTCATTAACTGGCTTTAATGTAGGAGAAGGAATGTCATCTAAATGATTTTAGCTCCTGGGTGAAAACCTATATGATTTTTGAAAGAAAAACACTGTAGTCACTGAATGTCAAAGCTGTGATTAAAAAGCAAAAAGCTGACATGCTGACATGGATACCACTGTAATAGGGTATGTCTCAGTGGGAACCCACTGCCACCATCAGCTTTTTACAGTTTTTGTATTGCTAATATGAAACGAAATGCACTACTAGGAATACTGTTGCATATCAGACTATCTTATTTCATTAATTATTACTATATTACCCTTTAAATGTCCCAGTGAGTATAGCAACATCAAAACATGATGTAAAAACAATAAAACCAAGCAAACAGCTATTACTGAACAGTTAGATATATATAGCAGTTTTTAAATTCCTTTCTCTTTATTTTTATCCTAAAAAAATTAACAGTTTGCAACAGTTAGGGTCATTCAACCACCTCTGTGATACCCTTGTTTCTGAATTGGAACAGGGTAGCTAATTTCTACTGGGAATGTGTTGTGACAGGCTTTAAGAGTGGGTAAACTGGAGAATGACTTTTGATATTCAAATTTCCTCTCATTTCCATATTCTGCTGCTGGCACTTGCAAAGAAAGATGTATGATGTGTCTCATCATGCAATTGGAAGGGCTGAGAACTCAACACATCTTCTCCCTTCTCAGCCCTCCATCTACGAGACAGTTGGAGCAAACTTTATGCAGGAAAGATGAAAAAAATGTATATATGAAAAGTCGTATTTTCTCATTTTCAGGAAATCATGGAGGATGGTTATTTAGAAGCCATAGCCTCTGTGAGAAGAAGGTTTATCAGTCTGTGCTTGTGTCCTTAGCCTGACTGAATCTGTGGCCGCAGAAAACCTGACTATTCTGTTTCATGGGAAACTCTGCAATTTAAAACAAATTCCTATTCTGAGAAAATACATCAAAACAAATTTTATAAAAATAAAAATGCTAGATACTTTATTTTTTGAATTGTTTCTTCCATAATTTTCCTTTATGCTGGATTAAAAGTAATTTTAAATATTTGAAAAGAAGATAATTAAAAAAAAATCTCCTTCAAAAAATTAAGTATGTTCTGTTGTCCTTATCAGAAAGTATTTTCAAGGGAAATTAGAGTCAGTTATTGTTGAAATAATAAGTTACACCATTCACCAATCAGCATTTTCCAATGGAGAAATACTGTATCATATGATCTATGAGTGTATCATTAATTCAGAATAATTTCAATAAAAACAGGAAAGTTAAGATTTATATGATTTGTCTGAAGGTGAGAAGTTCTATATAGAACTGTGTCAAAGTTAATTTGGAAGATACTGTCTGATCTTTACAGATAGACTAGAATATAAATAATGTACTGGCAAACAGTATTAATAATGTCTGTGACAGAGATATCATTAATAATCGTAGTTTATATGGCTACAACTCCAAAATAAAAGGTTATCATGATGCAATAAACCAAAGAAGTAAACTCAACTAGTTTATGACTTCATTAAAGTGGTGAGATGTAATCGAGACCTTGCAATCAGCAAATGCAAATGCTCTATTTGTAGTGCTGTCATTTTTATTTAATGTGTAACTCTCTCTCTTCAGAGAAGGGAAGCTTATCCTATTTTTCTTGGATTTCAGTCACTGAAAGTTTATTCTTTGGAAATATACCAATAACACAGAAATGGAATGAGGATTATGAAGTATCTTCTGCCCTTTTTTTACATTTATGATGTGCTTCAAGCAATAGCACTGCTTGTAAAGTACAAAAGGGCTAAAAAGAATGTAGTTGTCATGACAGTGTATGTGTCCAGATTGCAAGCCAGAAAACTGTCACTGATAGTTGGGATATCATTGACCACAGTGTATGATAAGCACATTACTGATTGATTAATGTGACCTAGTTGTATTTGAAATGTCAAAAGGAAAATTGAGTTGTCATTTTATATCATGTTCTTTTTTGAGTCGCAGATAAATAGCGTAATTAATGACTTTTCATGAAGGTTATCTAAAAAATTTAGGGAATATTAAACACCACATTATTCACAGTCACTGTAGATGAATTTACTATTGATGAATATTGATAAATCTTTGGTTATATGAAACAGGCACCAAAAAAAGTTCATATACTTTAATAAGACATCTCTTCTGATTACATTTTTAAAGTCATTTAACTAGGTGAATTGACTCAAATCACCAAATTACCTTTACAATTTAGTTAGGTTTTTTTTGTCTGTGGCAAACTGGAATAATGAGTTTGAAGGTTTAAGTTTGCTTCTGTTGAAGTCAGTTGTGAAACTGTTGCTGTCTAGAAAAGGATTGAGGGCTGACACATGCCTTGATACCTTTTTGCACTATTTACACAAAAGAGCCTTGAATTTTCTCAGGTAGTTGAAAAAATGTGCTTTAGCAAATGAGTTTGCAAAAAATGTTTTCAGCCTTGAAGTAGATCTCAAAGAATCTTTCAAGCTATTACGGATAGAAAAAAGCCAAAAAGTATCTGCAGCAAGACACTGAAATTTTATCACTCACCATCTGCCTAAAGTATACCTGCAAGGGGAACTCCCTGTCACTAGGGGACTTCTTTGCCAGAAAATGCAGTCTCCAGCATTTGAAGGAAAAGGAAAAAAATTCAAGAGTAAAAAGTTTAGCTGAATTGTTTCAACCTTCATATTTGATTTTGGCAAATTTGGATTTGTGTCATGTCTTTCAGGTCTGATATTGTTTGGACTTCATAGTAACATAATAAATTAAGTTGATGTGATACCTTATGATATTCTGTAAAGTCCCTGAGTGTCCAAAATTCTTTCAATAATTTGACTTCTTGATATCAGTTCAGCTGTGTAAATGCAGGATTCTTGTGCAAGTTCAAGTGCCCCAGTCGTGGGTGTGGGGTTACGGTTGTGACAGAGCCCAGGGAGATGTGCACCCTCCAGGATCAACACCCAAAAGGCAGCTGGGATCCCCAGGGCTCCTCAGGTACCTCTAAGCACCTGCATTCAGGGACAGAGCTGAGCCCTAGGGCGTCTGTAGTACAGTGGGCTTAATCCTGCTTTTCTCATTTGAGTGTTTTGACTAAAACTGCAGAGATAAAATGGAAGCTTGGCCACCCAGTTCACACATAAGTATGTATTTGCAGGCATCCAGATTCTCATGCTTTAATCTGGAGCTGAATTTCAACCTTTGTTATGTGGGCAAACATTTTTCAGACTTATATGAATCACTGGAAGAGTGATCTGTTTTTTTCTGGGATAATTTTAAAAAATATGGGGCTTTTCTCCTTTGGCAGTATCCTTGGGAAAGAAGTGGGCTTCATCAGAAGAGTGAGCTCATTAGGAAATAAGCAGAATTCACCACAATATAATTTAATTTTTCTTAGATTATCCATTTCGCAGAGCAAAAAATACCAGGTAGAGGCTTGCTAACTTGTTCTCTAAAAAACAAAGCCCAATCAGTCTGCCTTCTCAAATCCTTTCAGAGTTTTGACATGCTAGGTCACACTCCATCCTCAAGTTCAGTATTACACAATTGATACAGTCTTGAGTTGTGGATCTGGGAGAAGCTTCATTTTTCACCTGGGACTAAACAAGGAAGGACTGAGCAAAACCTTAGCCTGTCTCAACTAGTGCAGCAAACATGGCACACAGGGCCAGGCAGTAAACAGGAATCAGCTAACAGTGAAATAATTGCTATTTTATCTTCTATCCCCCATCAGGCTGGGACATAAGTATGGAAAGCATTGTTATGGTCCAGGAGTTATGTTGTCTGGTAGGATAAGGCCTTTCCTTATCAAAGCAATGCCTAAAACACAGCCCAGCCTACAGGTTAAGGTGAGGATCACAGATAACTGCTGCACTGAAGCAGAAGTGCCACTGACAGAAACCAGGGAAAAGAGCAAGGGCCAGGTCTGTTTCTCTTAACCCTGAATCACCTCATCATCACCCCTCAATCATCTGTAGCAAAGTCAAAGGAATTGTACCAGGATATTGTCCAAAACAGCTGATCGCATATTTACTTCTCTATTTTTGCCAATAGTGGGACATTTGCATGCAAGCACATGTGCAGGAGTGGTCAGCAAATGGAGCACAGGACTCCGTGGGTGGGAAGGAACATCAGAGGGACACTTCATGCAGCCTCCTCTCAGGTGAGCTGGTGAAAAGACTGTTGAGAGCAAACAAGTGCTGATTCTGCCTCTGAACTTGATAATCAGGAGCCAACCTGCCATAAAGCCTCTTAATCTTCCACAGAGTTGGAAAACAAAATCATATCTTTCTAAAGGACAACCAGTTGTTTGACACAGTTATACACTTCAGGTAATGTTTTGAGCAAATGTTTAATTACAAAAGGATGGTGCCTCAATTGCCATAATTAATCTGAACTTGTGCTAGAGTTCACAGCATCCAAGACTTTTTACACTGGTGAATCACTCTCATTGAAATACTCTGTGCTTAAATAGCAGGAAAAGCTGCTATTAGAAATGTCTGTAATAGCTTTTATGAAAGCTATGGCTAATTTAGAGCCCAATTAAACCCAGAAATCCAATTATTTCTGAATAACATAATTGCAAAAAAATAACTAGCATGGTAAGTATGCACTAGCTATTATGGAAGATGCTTTAATAAAAGAAAATCAGCTCTGAGCCACTGAAAAGATACGTTCTTATCATAAGGATGGTCTGCAAATTTCAAAGTTCTTCAATTTTCACTGCTTTGCATTGAGGGTATGTAAACCTTGCTCTGTAACTGCTATTACATGCATTTTATGGGTCCAGTTGGAGAGCACGTAAGAGATACTAGAGCAGAGCCATTTATATGTGTGCTTGAACCATCTCTGTTGAATGAGACAGATCATTAATTAGCTACGGGTGTGATTGTGAGTTTGGCCACCTACACACAGAGAAAGGTTAGAGAAAATAAGGCAGACCAAGCTCTTGCCACAGACTGACAGTTTTGCTTCTGATGGGAAAGAGAGGCTGCCCTTGGCTTTGCTGTTGTCCTGGTGAGCAGTGGTGGAAACCCACCACAACCCCCCCCTGAACTGCTGCCCCTGTAGCCTTTGGCTGCAGGTGGTGAACTCATGGGGCCACCGATCTTGTAGCTCGTTTGCCTCAGCTCTGCAGTGCCTTAGCAAGGGTAGTACTGGAACACACTGCTGCTCCTCAAAAGCCCTCGTAGGCAGGCACAACGGAGAACTTCTGCTTTCTCAACACTGTAAGAGGCACTACCCACAGTTTTGTCCATTCAGGGCTTTGCATGGATTATAGGCACGGATGAGTGAGGAGGAATTATGATGGCATTGTAAAATACTTCATAAACTCAGGGACAGACTTTGACATTTCCATGGAGGTAAGTAAAGCAGAGGTTCACTTCACCTAACCTAGCTATTTGCAATAACTGTACATTTTTTACCCCCAAAGTAAGTTTCAATTACTATTTAGGAAAAATTTCCCTCTTGAATCAAATGGAGTTTTGCTGGAGTGAATATTTTCCTTGTTAAAATTTAGCTTGCTGATTTCACTGCAATCTGTGTTGTGAAAAAGAACATGAATAAAGTGCTGACCCTAAAGGAAGACAGAAGGAGGAGAAAGAATGGCCTGCTGAAGGAGTAAGTATTTTCAAATTGCTATATATGTTAATCATTTCATCTGCTCAGTCGTATGCAAGGAAAAAAATATTTCATGAAATGACTGAGTTCCATTACACAAATACTTGTTAAAAAAACAAATAGCTTCAAATGAGTAAAGGGCTGGTGCAACAAGGTTATCAGCTCAACACTGTGCATAAAGCTTTGCACACAGTATCTCCCAATTTGATGAAGCTCAAGGTCATTCAAGATAAAATATTTAGTTTTTTTAAAGACATCTGAGTTATGAGAACTTAAAAAGCTATCTGAACAGAGCTGACAGAAGGAGTTTATTATTTCAATTCTGGAAACACAATAAAATAAATGAAATAAACTCTAACTCCAAAGTGTAACTTAAGAAAAAAAAGTGCTCATTTTCTGTATAAGCTCCTGATATTTGGCATGCTTAGACACAGTAACTTTGTTTAATAGGTGTTGAAAAATAATTGCCCTGAAGGGAATCAGATAAATAAAATGTAAGGCACTAGTTTTACATTTTGATTTTAGAAGGTTAGTAGATGTTTAGTATTGAAAAAAATAACTTATTGTGTACTATTTAAGAACAGAGCTCATTATCCCAATTTGAGACCATTACAGTGCTAGAAAAATATGGTTTTTTTAATGATGCTTTTAACATGAGGGAATATTCAAAAACCGCATTTGCAAATACCAAGCTTAGATGAAGGATTTCTTCAAAAATTGTCAAATTGGTGATCAGGAAAAGATGTGCAGATAGGGTGCATTAACATTTGTTGCCTTGTAAAATCAACTAAAGAAATCATCTCAGAGAAATTGAACGATTCTGCTACTGCAAAGCACAATGATTTGTGTGGTTGGAGGAACTCAGCCAGAATCCAGTTTGAGTGAATTATAGGTCTTTATAACCCAGTACTTTGCTGAATTTTTTTTTTTAATTTGGTTTTGCTATCATGTCAAATTTACATGTTTGAGGTATAATTAGCCAGTCTGATTACAAAAAAAAAAAAAGACTATAATTTAAAAATATAAATTAACATAAAATGACAAGCATTAAAAGTTAATATCAACTCAATGTTCATTCTTTTGCATTCAAATGAGTCTTATTAAGTTATTATGTCCATCTAAATATCAGTATAATTTTCAAGTAATACACAATGTGTTCCATAATCTGCCTCTCTCCCTAGTCCATTATCTCTATTGTTTCTCTACAGTTTGTTACTCCAATAAACCATTTTAGAATTACATTATTTCATTTTTCACATGAAGTGCGTTACAATTTTGATGTGCCCTGGACCTTCAGTGACCATGTGTTGACTCTAAATATACTGGTACAGCACATGGCCTTTCTTTGAAATGCACATAAAGAAGCAGTAGCTGAATTTCAACAAGCAAATCAACCCAATTGGTTTAGAATTATGATGCTTGGCTTTCTAATGCATATTCAGAGTGGTAGAAAAGAAAGTATGAAATTTAATTGTACCATAAAACTGTCATGAGAAAATATATACTGAATATCAAGCAGGATTACATTTCTTCAGTAGTGATCATCTGTGGAAAACTTTATTTAAAGGACTGCTGAATTTCTAATGCTGTATTTTTGGTCAGAGAACAGTTCTAAGAGCTTCATCACTGAAAAAAGTGACAAAATCTGATGCATTTGGTTCATCCTCTAGAGCTGAATGTTTCTGCACAAACTCTGGTACCAATGTCTGTTTAGTACAAAAAGCAGAATAGTGAAAAAAGTAAAGCAACTCCTAGAGTGTTTTCTGTTTTTACAACAGTAGCACAAGCCCAATAGCAGTCTGGAAGCTACAAAACCAGAGAAGTATTGCCTGATATCTGCAAGGCAGATACTTTCAACAATTTGTATTATTTACTTGCCAGACACCATAATCATAAAATTTATACTCTACTCCATTACATGTGAAAACACACCTTATCATAATTTCTATTACACTGCCAGCAATTCATTTTATGCACACACATGAATTCAGCCATTGAAACTATTTTTTAAATTTACACCTCTTTAAGAAAGTAAAATGAATGGCTGATGTATACAAAATAGAATTATTGCATACAACATGGCATATGTACACATATGTATCCACCAAGACATCTCTGAAAAATGAGTTTTCATATTTTAGTAAAGTGTTTTTATATCTGTCAATGGACATGCTGCATGAAACTGACTCAAATGTCTTGGAGTCCAAATAAACAATCCTGAGATAACTTGGATGGTCTTTAAGCCGAGTGCTGCCTGTTACTGCTGATTTCACCAAGCTGAAGATAGAGATGAACCCATTAGGGAATCAATAAGTTAAATTTACTGATGATGCTTCCAGTTATATATATTTAATTGCATAACTAGTTAGTGCAAATCTACTATGATGACAACTAATGATCCAAAACCATTAAAGAAAAATAGTATTAATGATATTGTGCCTTGTCACTGCACCAGAAATAAGTTTAAAGAAGTGAAGATACTGTTCTCCTTATTTTTTCTCTAGGCATTTTTTTATCAAGCAAGAAACTCTGTTAATGGAGTCAGAATTTTTAGGCTACTTGTTCTTTCTTATTTCTCTTTTCTTAAGAGACAGATATCAATCCTGTACAATTTTTGTGTATGATAGTATTGAGAAGATGTTCTTTACTGCCAGTGCTTTAATCTCAAAAGCACAGAATTCAGTTTGAAAATCTGCCCAAGTAATCTTTCGTTATGTGATACCTTCCTCCTCTTCCCAATATGAAGAGGTGGCAGTGGAGAAGGTGTGTTTGTTGTGTCCAACTCTGCTTCCAGAGCTGATTGAAAATAGGAGGTGCAGGGGTGCATAAAAATTCTCCCTGCTGTTCACAAGGAAGTAAAACCTGTACTGAAGTCTTTGGTCCAGCTGGTGCTGACACAGTGAGGTTTTCATCAGGTAGAAACAAAAATCCCTCATGAAAAAAATTGTTACATGAATTTGAATGAAGACACTTATGAGGAACTCTGGCATCTGTCTCCAGCTAAGTCTTCTCATCACCTGCCAGTGACCTTGTCGATGACCCCTGTGAGCTGTGGGAAATATAGTGAATATCCTGATAAGCAAAACAGGCTGACCAATAGAAAAAGAACAATTTAGTCAGTGATGATCTTGACCTCACAGACAGAGATCAGTATGTTCATAATAAATGACTTAACTAGTTAGCATAACTTTCTCCTTGCAGTGATTAGTATTACTTGAACTTGAAGGCTGGCCATGCCTAATCAGGTGCCTTGGGTCTTTAGATCCCTGTGGGAGGTATTCAGTGGTGAAACTTCTACAGTCTTTGCTTTTCAGTATGCCAGAACAGAGCTCAGTCTCCCTGTCAAATCAATGAAAAATAATACCTAATACTAGGAGACATGGGTGCTTCTACCCTCAGGCCACTGCTTAAAATCCAGCACAGTGTCCAGTCCTATTCAGCTGCAGAGACTGTCACCAAGTGACAGGCATCTGATGGTATGGTTTCACTGAGCAAGCTGTATTGGCCCTTTTCTAGGGACAAGGTGCTTACATGGCTGCTGACATCTCCTTCTCACAGCAGAAATACGGAGTACCTGAGGGACCCCAGAGAGTAAATTGCCATTTCAACCCTGAAGCAAGTCCTTCCACAGCATGTTTTGTATGAGGCACAGGGCTGTGTGCCGCAGCCTTGGTTATCCTATGCTTTTCCTGGAGGATGACCGGACTCTCAACAGGGCATTTTGTGAGAACACTGAATAGATTTTGAAAGAAAGTCCTTCCACTTTTCCAACACATACTAAGGAAATGGTATCATATTACATCTATGTAATTCACCATTTATATTTCTGATATCTTTTTGCCAATATGAAGTCTTAAAGGTTTCAAGAAGACCTGTGGTCTCCTCCAAGGAGGTGAGAATCTGAGAGAAGCAATAGGCACTGTGAGAGAGACAAGGAGAGCTGGGAGCTGGGGAAAGACCAAAGTGAAATAATCAAGTTGCAGTAAGTTGTGTTCTGATCATATGTCCTGCTTCCTATTGTGAACATGGTTTGGGGTTTCTTTCCTTAAACAAATAGACCGTTAGCAAAAGTTTCTCTCATCTGATAGGTGGAGATTGAACCAAAGACACTGGGGAAGGGGATATATAGAAAAAAGTTTACAATTACATAGTGTGGTGTAGGAACATACAGAGCACATGTGCTAAGAGAGGTGTTGTAGAACTTGCCCAGTACTTCCCCAAAGAAATCCATTCTTGCTCACTACTTTCAGACATTCCTCCACTCCCCACATCTGTGAGAGAGGACACCCACAAATACTCATTTTTCTTCCCATACCTAGACTAGGATGCCTTTTTTTTTTGAGCAAATCTTCATCATGAGTTTCAGCAGACTCAGGACAATGTAGTGTGCTAGTGAACCAACATACTTGTTAGGTGGGAAAAGACTCCCCTTAAGAGCTTCCTTGAGAGCAAACCCCAGACCATTACCAGCACAACAGTGTTACAGAAACTCCCTTAGTTGTTAAAAGGGTGGTAGTGTGCTTGATTACATTTACATTCATAGTTAATTGCTGGCACTGCTGAACATATGAAAAGATAATTATGACAATGGTGCTGGTTATTTTTAAATGGCTATATGAATACACAATTTTTAAATGACAATGTTGAGTGCATGTCTTTATCAAATGAAAAATGTATGTCTGCTATTCATTCATTAGTGAAAAAATTGCATCCACAGTAAAATATTTAGCTTTGACTGAAAGAAGGTTCATTATGCTTCTGAAGAAAAAGTGCAGCATGAAGTGGAAATACTCTCTGAGTTTTTGTTGGCAGTGTGCTGAAACGGTGAGAAACACAGCTGGGAGTGCTGAGGACCCTGAAGATTCCTAGTGCCTACAACCCAGATGTTGTTCATGCCTCTGCTACTCCCGTTAGCAGACGGCAAATGCGTTTGTGTAAGGAAAGGCCAAGCAGACCACTCTGTGTGTACTGAATTTTTAAAAATATATAACTGAAAATATACACTGAGACTGGTTTCAAAGCATACTAGCAGGACACTGAAAGTTATGTTCTGAGACTCTCTTAAGCTCCTTACTTCCTAATCTGCTGTCAGAAAGGTTGCTAACTGTCCCTTTGGTGCAATGCAAGTGTTAGAAGGTTGAGTGATAAGAGTTCTGATCTCTCTGTCACAGATACAGACACTGACCCAAAGGCAGAATGTGTGAGTACTTAGCTCAGGGAAAGAACTTCATTGTCCAGTAAGAAGAAATGAAGAAATCTGTGAATATGTATGTTTCAAAGAGTGTAATTGAATTTTCTGTGACTCTCAGGCAGGCAAATTAGCAAAATAGAAGAGATGATGTATGTAGGGTGGGGGAACATCATGCTGGAAGATAGGATGGAAAGGATCTCCAGCAGTGTGATCTCTATTTGCAATGCTAATTTCCTACTCTGGAGCCTCTGAGTAGCAGTAACTCTAAAAATGTTCTTCAAAAATCTCTTTCTTCATGTACACTGAACTGACATGGGGCAGGGAAAGTGAAAAACAGTTGCTCTTACACACTAACTGCCAGCATGCAATGCACTAGCACTGTTGTCCAAGAACACATGTCCTTCAAGTCTTCAGTAGTTTGCTGGTTTTGAATAATTCTATTAAAAATTGTATGCTGGGGGAATTTTTAGCAAATTCCAATTAAATATTTTTCTTTGTGATTTCCTTCTCCAGTCAGTCCTGTGATGTACTTGGTGAGGCAGCTAGACCCCAGCATTGAAAATGTGGGTTTAATTAGTAACGGTGAACTTCTCCTACAAGCTGTCACTAAGCTCTCTCTGTGGTGCTTTACTGGTAGTAGGACTGCTTTTATCACCAAAAGGATATGTGCAAAGCCCATTGAAGTGAGGGCACATTAACAGGCACAGTGAAGGCAAAAATGACATCCCTTGAAATGGGAGCTAGTAAGAAACTTCTGAAGCTGTCATTCTGTGTTATTTGCTGAAAGCTGAGACTTCTTCAGACTAGGTGACAGTCCAGAGGGAACACATCCTTTTCAAAAAGTTCTTCAAAATTCATTTCTATATCATGTAATAATAACAATAACAACCTTCCAGTGTATTCTGGCTTACAAGTCACTTGCAGTCTTGCTAGTGACATTCAGTGGCAATTGGATCATCCTTACAGTGAAAGAAACCTTACAAAAGCAGCTAAGGGAAATAAGAAGAATGAACACTTCTAGTCCCCTAAGACTTTAAATCCTCCAAACATTTGCTTTATCCTTGTTCTCTTTTGGAGGTGAGTGGAATTCATCCTTGTTCCTGGACTTACAGTAGAGCTCTGCTGCCTGGGTGACTGCACAAGGGATTTGGAGATCAGTCAGGATCCAAACCACGCCTCAGCATCTCAGTTCCTTTCTGCAGTAAGTGATTCTTTTATATGAAAAGACAGAAAGCTATACTGTTGAAATCAATGACAAAACTCCGACTGCCTTCATAGAGGCTGACATTCATTCTAAAAAGAGATAGTATGTTCAGTGCTACTAAACAAAAAGTTTCAGTAGGAATCTCCTAGTAAACTACATGTTGTTGATCCTGGACACCATCTTGAGAAAAAACGTTTCATGATTCAGATCACAAAGAAAATCAGGTGAGCTTAAAGATCCTGGGAACTGTAAAAGTAAATAAATACATGCCCTAAAAGCAGTCACCTGGCACTTGAGCTATTCAGACTCACATAGCTACCTGCTGAGAATGCCCACCTCACTCAAGAGCACTATAAGCTTGCTTATCCTTCAGAAATAAGGAGTTTACTTTCAAGCAACAGCATGAAGAATTAACACTCTTAAACTAGAGTTAAAATCGTGATGGCTGGCAGGTCACAAACCTCCAGGTAAATAAATAATTTAATGTGTGCTTTCAGTTGTGTTCCTGATCACAGGGAGGGGAGCAGGAGCATTGCGTCTCTGCTCCCAGTGCTGATGCTTGGCTCTGGGCAGGAGGAGGGAACCAGGCCCCTCATGAGGAGCAGGTTCTGGGACAAAGTACCTGGACAAGCAGGATGTGCACATGAGATCCTGAAGGACAAGGAAGACAGTGAATAAGTGTGGGCATGTGGATATTAGCAGGACAGTGACATCTCTGTGAGGCTTTGGGGAAGCAGGGCCTGAAAATAGATGGGGCCAAGGCCCTGCTCTGAGTATTACAGGACAACGAACACACGGATGCCGGACACACCAGTTAAATGTGTGCTTCAGTAGACACAAGGGCTGCTGGGGAAAGGAGACAATCTAGCTGTGAAAGCAAGTACACTTGCTGATGATTGCACATTGAAATCCACCTGAAATGTGAGAGGTAGGGCTCTTGACACAAGCTGTGTTCCACTCAACACACTGCCTGTGCACACACTGGAATGTGCTGTGGGCTGACCCTGGCTGCAGCAAAGCACCCACACAGCTGCTCACCCACCCTCCTCTCCCAGCAGGGCAGGGGAGAGAACAGGAAGAGAAAAAGCAAGAAAACTCATAGACCAAGATAAAGACATTTAGTAAGTGAAAAAACCCAGGCAAAAACCAACTGATGCAAAGGCACTAATCACTCATCTCCCACCAGCAGACTGATGCCCAGCCAGGCAGACTAATGCCTCTGAGTAACATCAGCCTTGGAAGCCAAAGCCCCTCCACCTCTCTTTTCCTCTAACCCATTGCTGATGACATTATATGGCATGTATCCCTTTGGCCAGTTTGGGTCAGCTGTCACAGCCATGTCCCTTCCCAAATTCTTGCCCATCCCCAGCCTACCCACTGCAAGGTAATGAGAGAGCAGAGCAGGAAAGAGAGAAGGCCCTGATGCTGTGCAAGCACTCCTCAGTAACAGTCTAAACATTGGTGAGTTCTGGACATTTTTTTAGCTACAAATCCAAAACTTAGCACCATACAGGCTAAGAAGAAAATTAACTTCCCTTGGGGCAGACCTGTTACAGTATGACATGATGTTTAATTGCATTATGTTGGGAGTGAGAAAAGTCTTACTGAACCATTATTAATTCAGAAAAAAATAGAAAAAATCATCTGTTCCTTTGTAGAATAAATAGAGGAAAGAGTACTGTTTTACCCCAGAACTCAACACTACCTTCACATCTGGCAGACATTGAGCCAGAGGATCTCAAGTGTGGCTCCTGTGTGTCGCAGGGATTTCATGGACTGAATCCATGCATTGCTATTCTGACACTTTCAGTTCACAACATTCTTACTGTATGTACATGAACCATCTGTGTACCACCCATGTCATTAATTTGGTAGACCCTGGGGCTGCCAGATTTCTGGCTAGTCAGATGAAGCTACTGTGCAGCTTTGTAAAAGCATATGGTATTCCCATAAGTTGCCACATGTCTGGAAGTCCAGTAAATGCAACAATCTCTTTCCTTCCTCAAACTCTTCCCAGCTAGCATTTCCAGAAAATAACCAAATAAGCCAACAATCTGATACGGTAGCCATGCTTTCAAGAGCATTTTCTGTTTTACAGTTTACCATTTCAGGGGAAGCAATTTATAAAGTCAGTAAACCACTACATGACTCTGGATTAAAATTAACAGTGATATTTAGAGAACACATTGCAGAGTGGAAAGAGGGCTGGAGTATATATTTGATCATGCATGTATTCATAGAAATAGGACAAAAGTCTTGTTTTTTTCCCGTTAGAATGACTTAGACAGACAAATGTTTCCCTCTTTAATTTCTTCTGCCCCTAAGAGAAACAATCCACCAAACCCTTGACAATTTGCTAACAGTTTAGGCTAGCAATAACACAGCCAGAGGCAGGTTTTTTTTTCCCAGAAGGCCCTGAATCCATGCAGTGCAGAGGATAATAGTGAATCAAGGCAAGAAAAAGTATACATTTTGCCTGAAAGGGTTGTAGTTCATTCATTAGTCTGGTCATGCTAGACCTCCTGTGATGCAGGTATGATGCTTAGCATCAGATTCACCTTGACTGCACTCACTGGTTGATTGGGCTGTAAAACCCTTCCTCTTGGCTTCTAGGAGTTGGAGGGGGTTTATAAAAAATCATAGAGCAAGGTCTTCCAATTGAAGCTGCAGCATGAGACACAGGCAGAAGGAAGGATAAACTGAGGTTGTAGGGAAGTATCATAAATCTCTTGTTTTCTAATTTCTACAATTTTTTTTTTGTTAGCATTTTTGTAATGTTCAAACACCACTAAGGGAATGGTAAAGAAGGGGAGAAATGACAGACGAAGAGTATCCAAAAGTTTGGAAAAGTCATTTAGGAAAATTTTCCAGAGCTTAACATCATTGGTAGCAGGTTGAGGGCCAGCAATTGACAGCATCTTTCTTTGTGCATGAAAGTCAACAAACAATACTCATACAGTAAACCAGTGCTTTACTAGATGTCTGTATCTTTGTTTCCATGTATTTTTCATACTGCTCATGAAGGTTCCATTTGAAACCACTTTTCAAAAGGATAAAATTTCATGGCCATAGAGTACTATTGTTTCATACCCAGTGAGACAGTGTTATTGATTCATAAAATTAGGTCTTTTGATTTCACTGAATGTGAATGTGTGTTGATTAATATTTACACACTCCTCTGAGGTGCATGGTGCTGTGCACACTGCAGAGATTACAAGGTCCCTGCCCTAGGATGCTTAAAAAACAGACAACACAATGAATTACTTTGGCTAAGAAAGGTCACAGTGGAGTAAAAGAGGAAAGGAAACAACAGAAAGCAAAAGAAAGGGAATTTGTTTCATGAAAGACTCATTATTTACAAAGCATGGCCATCAGGTAATTTGAGTCCCTTTGGCTTTTATTTTGAATTTGTTTTTCACTTTATTTTATTAGGTTTAATGATCAGGCATGGGTGAGATAGTGCATAACACTAGAGCTGAGATTAATGATGAAAGGCCAAGAGAAAGCTGTGGCTCTTGAGAATGGATTTCAGAAAGAAAAGCATTTGGTTTTCCACTCATTAGAAGCAGGCAGACTCAGGCACAGAAGAGTTTCACACTTGCATGAAACTTTAAATTAACCACATGTGTAAGTCTTTGTGGGAATACGGGACTAATTGGGTAGATTAGAATACAATTAACTGTGAAGTCTGGCTAGCACTAACTGACAGTGTTTAAAGAGTGGAAAAGCTGATAAAATCCTGCCTAGCTAAAAAAATAGCTATAAAGACATCGGGGAAGGAAAGGTGGCCCTTTGCTATTACAGGATGAGTACCAGCAACAGAAGCACAGATGAACTCGATGCTCTCTATTGTTGCTATAGCTTTACTCAGATACACTGATTTTTTTCCAAGATTCTTTTCAATTATCTCATGTCAACTAAGCCCACTGCTGACCTATAGAAACCTTCATCATCCTCAGACTTCACAAACAGGAAGATACTGTGGTGCTGCCCCAGAGCTGGCAGGGGAGGGATGGCTCATAAGCGCCTTCTCCAAAATCTAGCACCGCTTCATCACAATGTCTCATGAAAGGTACTAAATGCTTTTAACTACTACTACTACTACTTTAGGACATGATCACGTTACCCAAGTGTTAAAACTTTGTGGGTATATTTCCTGAGCATTCAGTCATCTAATGAAATACAGATAGAAAGTCCTGCCAGAACTTTCTAGGAGATAACAGGTAGTTTATTTGATTCCTACATAAAATTTAGTGATACATCAAAAAGGAATCTCTTTCCAAGGTATACGTATTCTACCTGCCAAAAATGTTAAAACCCTTCATATTCTTGAATTGGCTCAAATTTTATTAATTCTTAAATGAAAGGTTGTCTTTCCTAAGGTTATCCATCAGATAATATGATTTAAAAATACAGTTTATATGCCTGGTATCTGCAGAAACCTGGACTTCATGCTGATAAGTCTTACATAATTTGCAAAATAGTAGTGAAAAGTGTTTAAACATTTTATCTTTTGGAAGGATAGCATGGAAGAATTGGACCCTGTATTTGAATCTGTTTGACCTTCAGTGGTTAATTGCCCTTCACAATGCAGTGTCTGAAGCCCTTTGTGTCTAAATGGGATCTCTGACTGAAGGAGTTTTGGGTTTGCAAAGCTAGGTTTTGATGTGTGTGTGGGGGGGGGGGGCTATGGGGTGGCTGCTGTGAGAGGCTGCCAGAAGCTTCCCCCATGTTGGAGGGAGCCAACAGCAGTCGGGTCCAAATGGATCCATTGATAACTAAGACTGAGCCTATCAGCCATGGTGGTAGTGCCACTGGGATGGCAGATTTAGGAAGGGGAGAAAGTTCCTGCACAAGAGCAATTGCACCCACAGAGAGTATTTCAGAGAGATAATTGTGCAGATGCCAAGGTCAGTGGAGAAGGAGGGGGATGAGATGCCCCAGGTTTCAGAGCAGAGACTCCCCTGCAGCCCATGGTGAAGACCATGGTGAGTCAGGCTGTCCTTCTGCAGCCCACGGAGGCCCATGGGAGAGTATTGATCCACCTGCCGCCCCTGGGGGGCCCCCACAGTGGAACAGGTGGATGCCCAGCTGAGGTTGTGATCCCATGGGAAGCCCACACAGGAGCAGGCTCCTGTCAGGACCTGTGTCTGTGTGGAGAGCGAAGCGCATGCTGAAGCAAGTTTTCTGGTAGGGTTTGTGATGCAGCTGGGTGTGATCAGCTCCACTGATGGTGGAGCAACCTGATCCTGAAAGACTGCAATTCATGGAAGGGACACACAATGGAGCAATTAATGAAAAACTGCAGCGTGTAGGAAGGATTCATTTTGGAGAAGTTTGTGGAAAACTGTCTCCTGTGGGATGGACCCCATGCTGAAGCAGGGAATATGAGAAGTCCTCCTCCAGGGGAGGAAGGAGCAGCAGAGACAACACGTGATGAATTGACCTCAGCCCTCTTTCCCCTTATGCCACTGAGGAGAGCAGGGAGAGAATTTGGGAGAATTTTGGCAATAGAGAATTTTGGGGAAATGACCCCAAGAAGAAATGTATGAGGGAGATGTTATAAGAATTGGTTTTATTTCTCATTATTCTACTCTGATTTGATGGGCAATAAATTAAATTAATCTCCCGAAGTCAAGTCTCTTTTGTCTGCGATGGTAAATGCTGAGTTATTCCTCCGTTTCCTTTGTTGCAGTGCATGTGGCACTGACCACTTCAGCAGAGAATTCAGAGGACTGGCACCCACGCCACCAGACCACAGAGATCTGATTTCCACTCCGTGGTTACAAGAAGTTCCCATGTTCCTAGGGGTTCTTAGTTTACATGCTTTAAGTTTATTGGTTCAGGAGTTCTCCACCCAGTTTTATGTATGAATTCATGTTTATGTATTTTCCCTAATTGTCTATGTATTAGTTCTGGAAAGTTCTCCCTTTGATGCCCCATTGGTTGGTTCCTGTAACTCCTTCCGCTAAGTTATCCCTATTGGATATTCCCCTGTTGTCCCCTCCTTCTCAGTCGATCCCCGGTGGTTGTTTCTCCTTGTATAAAATAACTGCGATCAGTCTCAGTGGTTGGTATGTGTCTTTTGAGTTTCCATGGGCTATAAATTGGCCAGAACCTACACAGAGACCCCTCTCTCATCGTTTGCCTCTGCCAGTGCTTTTACACCACCTTTGTTTGGGGCCCGCTCTTGCAAAGGATCCAGCCTTCCCTGCAAGCTGCAGCTGACAGCCTTCCCTGCTTGCTGCATCCAACCCCTACTTTCTGCATCAGAAACCAAGAACGTCTGCAGCCCCAAGAGGGTCAGTTCTTATCCTGACCTATGAACTTTTCATTCTGTTTTCTCTCCCCTGTCCAGCTGAGGAGGGGAGTGATAGAGCACTTTCAGCAGGCTCTTTGCACCCAGCCAGTGTCAGCCCATCACAAGGAGGAAGGCAAATGTTGCAATGCCTCCAATGGTGGCAGTGCTTGAATTGAGAAAGTTGTCAACTCAATACTAATTTTAGATGCTTGGAGTTGAAAAAGAATAGCCTCTGTAGAAGTTATTTTGAGCGCTGTATGTTAAAGGCAATTTAGGTATTAGTTCCAAGGTAACAAAAATAAAGTAGTGCATATGAATGTCTGACCAACACAACTCTAATGCTTTTTATAGATTTCTGATTTCTGTTTTGCCTTTCTTCCTAGATGTGCATTCAGCAGCATATATGACCTTACAGATGGTCATGTACACAAGTGTCATCAAAGACCACCATCTTCTGTTCTTATATCCCAAGTCAAGTTCAGAACTATAATGCATCTAAAGAGAGGACTAAATGTCCCTGCATAGAATTTAGATAATCTTGAAAACAATAGTTATGACATGTTTTAATAAAGCACAAAAATTGCATCATCTGAGATTCAGGGTCAAAATTACTTCTGTTGTCTCCTCTAACCTCACTGGAAAACTGACCAATCCATACAGGCATTTGAAAATCAGTCACTCCAGTTTTGCTGAGGGTGTTAGAAAAATAATTTGAAAAAATATTTACAACAGGGTTTCCATTGTTTCTGAAGATTTTTTTTATAGAGAGTTAAAAATTTGGCTTTGTCAAACTCCCCACTGGACAAAAAACATCTTTTATAAATGCGGAACTCTTGAGTGTTGTGTATTAATGGTGCTTCACCCTGACCTTATTGTATGCTGTCAGATGAAGGGCCAATTTCAAGAACTTCTTTGCCCTGTCGAGTACTCACCCATCTAAGAAATGTAAGTGAAACCAGGGAGCTTCCTGCTTCAATACAGGCTGAGCCATAAAGCTGTGAGCTCCATGATCTACTCCTGAAGACTAGTTAAGAAACAGAAAGGAAACAAAGTTTTCTTCAGTGTTATCTGAATTTTATGATGGTTAAAACTCACTTAAGAAGAGTCACCTCTGATTTTCATGTACAAGATATAAAGAAATGTAACAATATGATTATGTTTGTATAACATAAGTTAAACACATTCATGAATGCAATATCCATTCATGTAAGCTGCTGTTGAAGTAAATGCTCTTATTTTAGTATATTTCTGTTGCTGTGTTCTTTCTGATTTCTTATTCCCATTTGAGCCTGCAAATCTCCATCCTCTATGCTTTCCAAATTAAAGTAACTTTTTTTTTGCCAGAATCTTTATCATCAGTCTGCTTGGTCTTATATTGCTTTAAAAAAGCTCATGCAAAAGGTTAATCTGATACTAATGGCCACAAAAGACCTGAATATATTGTGTGTGCTGTAGAGTATAAACCCCTATGTGTAAATATTTCACCACTGGATTAATCTGTAGTAACTTATATAGAAGCTGGGTGTGTTCTCACTTTAAGCACAGCTTTTCCATTGCTGTTAACAAAGGGCAAGATGTTTACAGCTGGAGTAGAATTCTTGTCCCTCAATTTTTCATTCATTTAAAATATACAATTTTTTTGAATGTGCCTTTTAACAATAGACATTAAAGAACTCCCCAACCTCTGACAGTCTTAAATAGGACCTTTTTTTCTTTTTGCTGATATAAACATCAGTTCTTTATGTGGATTCAAGCATTTGACTAATTTAAAATTTATTTTTAAACTGCTGTGAGGTTTATATTTGAAAACAGCTGCTGAGCATGGCCCTGTAGCTACCTTTACAAATGTTTTATTGTGTTGACTAAGCTTATAATGGTGATTCTCTGCTCTACCACTGACATCTTGATGGCTGCCTCACCAATACTGATGTTGTAGGAAGTATGTGGGACTGACTTTTACATCTGTAATGATATGGTAATGTGAATCATTACACTGTCAGTGGTGGTTTATTGGCATTATGGTTTAAGATTATGAGGGTATTATAATGTCAGTGCAAACAAATACTGCTGCTTTTAAAGTAAGCAGATGAAAGACAGAAAAGTGCTAAAATAGTTGTAATATTAAATTCACAATAGCAAGATAGTGTTTGCTTAAGGCAGCCCCTGCCCTAAATTCATATGTTATCTGCATAATTCAGCAATGCATAGTGTGCAGTCATCTCCTGGAGATTCCACAGCATCAGGCAGAAATAACAAATGACCCAGGGTAAACATGTTGGCCCATTTTGAGCATTATAGAATTCACCCTAATTTTAGACCCTATCAATTGGAAGATCAGAGCCTGCAGTCAGAAACTCTCTGATACTGGGGAGAATATGTCTGATTTTCCAAAGCAAATAGTGTATAAAACAAAACTGTATTTTTTTTTTTTCCCCCCCTCATCTTTTTCATTCCAGAAGGAGGATGGGTAGAAACAGAAGTAGGAAACAGCAGAAATCAGACAGCTCTGTCTGATAAGAACTTTTCTAGATCTAGGCATCAGATCTGTGACCACAAACTCTGGTAAGCCTGAAAACTGATCTGAAATTCCCATACTGAGGTTTCCAGGGGGAGTTTTGAAATGCATTTGAGAAAAGTCTGTTCCTATGGAATCCCTATTTGTATGCTCAGGCTTTCTTATCTAAACTCTTCCCACAAAATAAAATGAAAAAGAACAATTTTCAATAGGCTTGATAGTAGGTACTTTGATAACACTTGGCAGGAAATTTGTAGTAGGCATAGTAAAAAACTGCTAAGAAACGACTAAAAATAATCAGTTTTACTTAGATATTTTTGTTCTGAGGGACAGAACAATGGTAATTTCTATCTGATAAGAACAAGCAGGTTCATCTACATAAGCAATAATGTGGTGCAACAGGAATAGATCTATAAAGCAAATCAGTTGGTGCTGTGGATCCAGCAGTCTAGCCCCATTCTTCCCATTTTGGAGATTTGCTGCAATTTAGTTTGTACCAGGCTCTTCTGGCCTCAAGGACTCAGCAGCAGTTGCTATGGGAGAGGATCTGTGTACATCTAGATTGCATCCTCTGGTTTAGTTTTATCTGAAAGGAATCCAGTTCATGCTTGTATAGCTCTGCACACAAACACCTCTACATTGGTGCAACCAGGGGATTTGCTTAATAGGTGTGTTACTGGTCTGTGCTAATGGCTCATAGAGATCACAAAATTGCAGAGGATTCTGAGCTGGAAGGGACCCACAAGAATCATCAAGTCCAACTCTTCAGTGAATGGCCCATACAGAGATCAAACCACAACCTTGGTGTTACTGACATCACTCTCTGACAAACTGAGTTAATATCAGAGGATATGCATCAAGTGAGTTCCATGCTCCTGATCCAGTCCTACCAATGTTAATTTTCTTTGTGGCTCTGATGATTCTTTTTCTTGGTGTCCTCATATCTCCAGTGGAAGGTGTGGAAAATGAGAGCTGATGAAACTATCTCAGCCCTGAATTGGAGGACAGGATTGCTTCTGCATAATGCTCCATGTGCAACAGGAGGCAGCAACCATTAAGTAGGTATGGTGATGTATAGATCGAGGGGTAGAGGATACAGATGAACATTTGGTGTTGAGCCCAGTTACACTGACCCTACAAAGCTCTGAATAATCCTGCAGTAGAGCTGATCGTTAGCATCTTAAAAATAACAGAGGTGTTTATTATTTCCTCTTCTTTCATTCAGAGATATCAGAAATCTTCTTTCATCCTGCTACCAAAAATCCACTCCTCTCACATTTAGAAGCCTTTTAATTTCTGCACGAAGTTTGTTCAGGTAGCTATATACCCATGTAATCCTAGGTCAGCCTTGTGTCTGTGGAAAAAAGTCTGACACTGGTAAGTCCACCAGAATGAATTTTCCTTACTGGAGCTTGACTGTGCTGGAAATACTGGTACACCTGCAGATTCCTCTGGGGTGTTTTATTGCCACAGTATACTGGCACTTCACAGTCACCAGGTACTCACCTAGGATATACAAATCTTTCTCTTTTCTCTTCCTTCTTTTTCTGTAACAGAATATCTTTACAGGCATGACTTTTCATGTCTTTTATTAAAGTCCCTCTATTACTTAAATCTTTAAGGTTACACAGTCCCTACATGGATACTCCACTCTGGACCTTTTCTGCAAAGAATGCCTGAGAAAATTTTAGCAGTGTACCTTTTTTTTACCCCATGCCTTGTTCATACTTAAAATTCCCTCCAGCACAGGATTAATTTTTTTATTACAAACAGGATTATCTTTCCTTCAGCTAGTTAGCTATGCAGTGTAGAAATCTCATATTAATGTCCATCTTTTACTCTTTAATAAATAATTTCTCATTTGACATTGAAGCTTATAATTTCTGAATACTCTGAATAGCTCTGTTTAATCTGTCTTGAAAATACATACAATTTCTAAGAGTTTAATATGTAAACTTCTAAGCAGATGATACTAAAAGTTGAGCTACTTTCAGTGGAGCAAAAACATAAGGCCTGTGCATAAATCACCAGTTCTAGCCATGTGTGTTAGGAAATACATAGTCTTCCTCTTAATCAAGGCAACAGTGGACATTTTACCACTGAAATGTTTTGGGTAACCAGAAAGTTTGAAGAATCTGGAGTCCCCCAAAACCAGAAGCACTTGGTGGGCAGTTTGGTCTGAGGATGAAGGAGATGATGAAGTTTTTGCATCATTCACCTATACTGTCAGGGTCATTTCAGGTTCTGCTTATCTTCTACACTAGATGTCCAATTTCCAGTTTTCTGCATGACTTATTACAGTGAAAGTAACAGCAGCAACAACAACAAAATCCCCAAAGAGAGAGAGAGAGAGAGAGAGAGAGAGAGAAAGATAGGCTCACATCTGCTTCCCTGTCTTTATTGTCTGGGTTTCCTGGACTAACTTGGCTGATAATCACTGGATGGGTTTTGTTGCTGCCTTCATCTTGACTCTCCTTGCCTGGATCTGGACAATCAAGGACTGAAAGGTAAACTGTGCTAAATTGAGAAAGAATTGGGAAAGAAGAAGCTGATAAACTAAGTACCAAGACAGTAATGAATAGATAAAAAGGACTGTGCTGCATGGGAGGGACTAAAACCAATCTTATTTTCTAAAAAGTGCGTGCAAGAGCTCTTGGGCAAAGTAGAGGGACTAATTAAGCAAGTAATCTCATGCTCTGCAGTTGCAAAATGCATATATGCTGTATTTTGGATAAATCAGTAAAATGTATAAGTACTGTGTCAGGTAGAAGTACTGCGTTAAGTAAGTACAATGTGTATGTGCTGTGTTAGGTAAAAATAAAGTGTGTAAGTAGAGTAACATGTATAAGCAGTAGAAGTTAAGTAAGTAAGATGTATAAGTAGTAAGTTATGTAAAAATAGGTAGAACATATAAGTAAGCAAAATATACAAGAAAGGTATTATGTCAAAGTTAGAGGATGTGTGAGTTCCTGCATGATGCATGTTATAGAGAATTTTAAAGCTTCTCTGTAAACATAATGATTCATTGCATAAAAGTGCTGAGTTCCTGCAAGCAGCTACTTGTTGATCACTGTTGATGCACTCAGCAGTTGCTTATTTGCAAGTAACTCTCTTCAGAAATAGTTTGCCACCATCAGAAAGGTTTTGTTAGTACAGAATCAGCAGTAGAGTTGAGTGTAGGCTTTGCCCAAAGGTGAGTTAGCTGTGTATTGACTGAGTTGGTGGCTTGAGTGATACCTGAGGATGTTGGCTGCAGGATTGCTCTGCAGATTCTCTGGTTTGGTCATTACAGTCATATTTAAAAAGGAGTTAAATGGAAATGGTGCAAATCTGTGAGATGGCACTGAATATTTAATTTTCATTGTTAAATCCTGGATGGACTAGGATTGGAAATTAATCCTTGACACTGGAGATAGTGGAAAAGGTCTGTGGAAAGATATCTTTTGCATGTCATGGTTTTCCTTTTGTCTCCTGTATTAGTTCTCAACTCTTTAGAGGTGCAGAGCGACTAGATGTGTGAACCTCTGTAGACATTTCTCACATACAGCATGTAGAGCCCCTTCTACAGTAAGAGGAGTTTTGCTTTCCTTAGTTACCTATTGCAAACTCTTCAGAAGCTGGGCACAAACTCCTAGGGGTCACTCACTAGCTGAGCTGTGTTTAGGAATGACGGTATTTAAAGTTAAAGGAGCCTGCTTTTCATCTTGGAAGGTAATCCCATCATAGGCTGAGCATTTCTGTAGTATAGATAATAATGAGGATTGTGATAGGAAAGAGAGACTGTGTTACTACTCTGCCAGCAAGGAAAAACAGAATCTGTGAGGCCAGTGAAACTGCTCTCTGAGGATGGCAGGCTGTTACAGTTACCATGAATCCCAAGGAAGGAAAGTTCAGGACAAGAGCAAATTATGGAAAGTAAAATTGTAGTTATTGGGAGGAATTAGACTAAAGGAGGAATGTGGAGAGGAGCAAACGGAGAGTGCATCCTTTTTCAGAAATGTGAGGATCCAAGGATCTTCTAGTCAAGAGGTAGAAAACATACCTGTAACAAAGCAGCTTTGTAATATTTGATTAGCAGTTACATAATTTTTAACAACTCGTTTGTGAAAATATCTATACAGCAAACCTCCAGGTGAGATCTATGGAAACAACAGAGGCAGATGCCAGCAAAATGGAAAAGAGAGGTTCAGAGGCTAGAGTAGGAAACCTGCTGAGTGGTATAATATGCGTGGCATGTAGATACATATGTATAGCTCATCAGGTCTTTCTCTTTGCCTCTGCCTCAGTGAGGGGTAGCTAGTTATCTCACCCACTGACCTGTGGTTGTCAGCAGGCTGCTTGGCACAGGCAGCCAGGAAACTAAATCTTCTCTGCAATGGGAGAGGTGGGAATGCTATGAGGGACTGCATGACACAGTCAGATAAAATGCACAAGCAGAGTAAGAGCCTGTCTGCAATGCCTAGAAAAATCTTCACCGTTTTCTTCAGTCACTGTATCCAGCTGAGAGCAAACAGCCTGAGCTCTGTCAGCTCAGCTGGGGACAGTGATCAGCAGAAACTGCTGCATAAAGTGCAAGGGACAAGGAGGAGGGCATCAGCGGGCTTTAACGTGCCATGTGCTTCTGGGGTGCCAGAACACTGACCTCCTACTCATTTCTCAGAGAAACAAACTCTGAGCTTGGTATCTTACAGTGTCCTTTCAAAACCCCAAGTTGTCCCTAGCAGGCAAACACAGGTTTGCAGCATCGCTTGCATCTGGAAGCATTGCTCTGCAAGCCCATTGACATGATACTGCAGCTAGCTTTAGGAGAAAATTAATTTTCCCTGAAAGACGCAGCTAGCATATCTATTTTTACAGAGTGAGTTGCAGAAGGAGATGTTAGTGATTTTGAGACGTCTGCTGACTGTGAGCAGGTCAGACTGAGAAAGACGAAGCTACTTCCCAGGGATCTACAACCCTCACCAACAGGATCTAGCCTGGGGTACCATCAGGTCATTCCACATACCAGTAGGCCACAGTGAAGCCATTGCACACAGACAATTTTCAATGACTAATAAAATGGATTATATTCCAACTACTGAATTTAAGTTCAAATGCTTTGGCACTCCTCCAGATCACCCTTGCTGTTATTTCTCTGGTGGACATTACATGCATAACCATATTCTCATATGGATAAGCCTGCACAAATAGGTCAAGTGCTAAAAGTACAGGGTCAGCATCCTACTTCATCCAGAAGATGAAGCATCCCTCCATCAGAGACAGTGTTACCCTCGTCTGCCTGACCCTAACTCAACCCAGGGAGAGATGCAGAGGTCAGGCTGTAATGGTACCTGATTTGCTTGGGCATATTGGTTAAAGAGGGAGCTGAGGATTTTCAATGTAAATCTTTTAAAGCCTTCTGGAGGGTAGGGTGCCTAATTCTATATAGTTCTAATAAGGAGTGACTTTCCAAATCCCTCAAGATTACAGTGTTCCTAAACTTCAAAATCCGTTTATAGTTTACTCCTCCTTTAGTCTAATTCCTCCCAATAACTACAATTTTACTTTCCATAATTTGCTCTTGTCCTGAACTTTCCTTCCTTGGGATTCATGGTAACTGTAACAGACTTTCTGCCATCCTCAGAGAGCAGTTTCACTGGCCTCACAGATTCTGTTTTTTACTGCCTGCAGAGTAGTAACACAGTCTCTTTCCTACCACAATCCTCTCATTATTATCCATACTACAGAAATGCTCAGCCTATGATGGAATTACCTTCCAAGATGAAAGTGTTGAGAGGGAATTTTGGCGTGGAGTTGTCATTAGGTTAAGAGCATTTTTTAAGAAAAATATTTACCAATTTCATTCAAATACCAAGCAATTTGTCTTGATTACATTTTGTACATTATTCTACTCATTATCTCCAGTCTACTCCACAGGATTATTAGGGGCTTCGATTTGGGACATTGGATATTTTTATCAGTGATCTCCCCTTATATTTACCTTTGATGCATTTGTTTACCTCTGATCTTTTAGTCTTTAGTTGGATTACAAAGTTTTAGTTTCACAGAGAGTGCTGAGAAATAATTTGTTGCCTCTGGTGAGCAGGGCTTTGTGAGACGGGTATTCCAGGAACAGCAGACCTAGAAGGAGTAGCAGCTTTCTACAGTCCTATACACTGTTCTATGGACTACACACAGTTATTCCATATTGTCCTTGATTGCTGGGAACTGACTCAATTATCTCTTTGACCTTTTGCAGACCTATGCTCCAGTATTTCCATAAATGCATGAAGCTTTTAAACATTTGCTTCATGCCTGAAACAGCAAACACTTCCTGTCTCTCTCGTTTTACCTTGTGAGTTACAGGTGTATCAAATACACCAGTCCTGTAAGTCAAATGATTAAAAGTTCAAGTTCCACATATCAATCTTAACTATGAAGCTGGTGGTTAGTCTGGATAATGGCTGTGTAGTGAGAGCATTAACAAGGTGTGGGAAATCTTGTCTTTAAATATCTTGAGAAAAGACACTAGACTGCTGATAATGACTGTTTTGTCAAGAGTTATTGATAAAAATATTTTTAAGGCATGAGAAAATCACTCATGTGAAGGAAAATGGTTTTTTTCTTCCATAGAACCATCAGTATTGTTGAAGATGATAGTGAAAAATTAGGAAGTGGGTAGCTGGTGCTGACAATCATTTAGTTTTAGGGATACTGAGTAGGGCAGTTGGTGTTTAAGTGGTATGGAAGCTGGTCTGTCTTGTCTCAGAACTCATAGCTACACAGTGCTCATCCTCTTCCTTCTTTTCTCTAACACAAAATTAAGAATAGTAAATTTTTGAATTGAGTAGTTCAAATATTGAATGTGTTGAATTGTTTGAAAAGTTATGTTGCTCTTCACTGTAGCTACATATATGAAGAAGTCACATCTGCAGAATCACAGATTAAGATGAGATGGAAGGGACCCACAAGGATCTTCGAGTCCAACTCCTGGTCCAGCACAGGACCATCCCCAAGAGTCTCACCATTGTGCCTGAGAGTGTTGTCCAAACACTTCTTGAGCTCTGCCAGGCTTGGTGCTGTGACCACTTCCCTGGGGAGCTGTTCCAGTGCCCAGCCATCCTCTGGGTGAAGAACTTTTTCCTGATATCCAACCTAAACCTCCCCTGGCACAGCTTCAGGCCATTCCCCTGGGTCCTGTCATGGTCACCACAGAGAAGAGATCAGTGCCTGCCCCTCCTCTTCTGATAGAATAGATGTGCTGACACCCCGAGAAGTCTGGTTGCTGATACACAGAAGTGTTTTTATTCCTCAGCATTTTCAGGAACAATGGTTAAATTAGAATGTAAAATCTGCGTCTAGAATTCAGCTGAAGGGAGTAGAATAGGCAGCAAACCCAGGTTTTTATTTTATTGAAGTTTTCCAAATTATTCTCCACAGTTCACTCTTCTAGACAACTGAGATAATGTGTTTTTTACACAGAGAGAAATAAGTTGCTGTCATGAACAAAAAACTACGGAAATGATCATTGCAAGTCTCCAGACAAATCCTTCAAGCTGGAGGTGGTGGGAGCTTTTGACAGAAACATATTGGAGAGGGAAGAGGAGCAAAGCTCCTGAGTTTGAAAGCTGCTTTCCATGACCCAAGGACTACAGATAGACATTTGCAGGAAGCTGTCAGCCACCCACTGCTGCCACTTCAGTGGCACAACACACCAAAGAGCAGTGCTAGGATTTGAAAAAAGGACTTTTTCCAAGAAATCAAAGTGGTGATTCCTCCTGTTTGATCTCTGCACTTTTCACATAGTGAGTTAGATTGCATTACAGAAAAATCAGATTACATTACAAAAATCACATATTTGTATTTGGGTGAAATTACTATAGATTATTTAAATCTAACAAAGGCCCAAGTAGAGTTTTGCAGCTGTTATTCACCACAGCAAGTTCTTGCTGTCTAAGAAATAAAGCTTGCATCCCTAATTTTTTTTCTTCTCTGATAAGGCACTCTGACTGACTTGGCAGCAGTACCAGTGGGGATCCTTCTGTCAAGGTATTTGTTCAGAATCGGCTGTAACAAGCAAGTCCAATGATTGGATGGGACAGGAGAGCTGTGCTAAATGGTTAAATCTCTCTCACATCTGAATGACACTTGGCAAACACTGCCACATTCTCTTATTGATGTGCTTACTGACTTCCTTGAATGTTATTGGAAAAGATGTATACTCACTGAGGAATGAAGAAAGACGCATCTCATTTAAAGCAGAACCCCCATTCTTGTTGCATGTAGTCTCACACATCTCTTCTTGCAGCCAAGAGCCACAGGCTTGCCCATGTTTTTTGTACTCACTGTGACTGGGTTTCTCAGGAAACATGTTGCTTAAAATTGTATCTTACTGGATTTCCTTGATTTTTCTTTTCTTGCACCACAGGTTCAACATTACAACTTCAGTTTTCATAGAATGGCTTCCTTGACCTTTCTTTTCATGAGAGCGTCTCAAAGATTACTGTGTAATACTCTCTAGCAATATGTATGAGCAGGGATTGACTGGACTGACTGTGTATCAGAGAGGATTTGGAGGTGGCTTTCTTTGCTTTCAACAGGTTTAACTGCAGTAATGCTTTTTTACATGATCTTTAATTTTGAGGCTAGTGGTTTGTTATGATGAGATGCCAGGGTACATTGTAAAATGACAACTCATTCATGGGAGACCCAGCTGTGCCCATCATCACATGTTTCCTGTTTGATGCAGGCTGTGATCTCTCTTCCACCCTCAGACCTGATGGGCCAGGTCACCATGCCCACTGGTACCGTGATTTATGGAGCATCTTTGAATTGTGAATCCAGTAGGCCTAGATAAGCAGGACATGAAATGAGCCTCCTCTCTGGTGGCTGCAGTGCCTGTGGTCCTTGGGGTCTGCCTTCTTCCCTCCCACAGCTGGCAGGCAGAAGGAAAGAATTTGCAGCTTCAGCTGCAGTCCTTCATCCAGCCTGCCTGAGGTGGGGGAGGAATGCAAGAACCACCAGAGTTTGCTGATATTGCCACACAGCCAAAGAGAGGTGTGGGGAGGTTGGGTGAGGTGGTGCCTTGTCAGGAATGCCTTGTACCCCCAGGCAGGGCAGCTCTAGTAGGAAGCCACAGCTTCCTCCAAGCCATGGTGGGGTCTCAGTCTCTCCCCACAGGTTGTGTGCAGCATGGGAGAGGCATGTTCCCAGGCTGCAAGTCTCAGAATGCAAATTTTCAGTCTAAAAATGGACTCAGATGAGGTAAAAAATGAGGTAAATACAAATAGAATGAGTGCACAGGCGAGTCATGGTGTGAGACTATCTTTGGGAACCTGTGTTCCCACAGAGCTAATTCCTCTTGGTAATATTAGGGGCCCCAAATCTTATCTGTATATTGACTTACTCATTAACAGTTTGTGTGTATGAATAATTCACCATCTACATACTATAGCTCCACTTTAAATGCATTGCAAAGCATATATTAGACAGAAATTGACCTCTGCTGTGGTTAACATCAAGATTTATTGTTCGAGGAAGCTCCAGATATATTGACTTGAATCAAAGCATGAAGGTTCAATTAAAGTTGATACTGTATTAACAAAATGGCCACAAGTCACATTTCTTCTGTACACTGCTTTGTGAAGGATGTCAGTTCTCTTCTTTAAATTTTTTTTTCCACTGGGGCTGGAGTATAACTGTGATCATATGCTTCTTGCCTAGCTCAGCCTGGCCTTCCTGTTTTATTTAGCTGCCTCTGGGATCCTTGCTAGAACATTATTAATGGGATGTCTTGCTCTAGCCTGAAAATAGTATTTGTGTTTTCATCCACACTAGTAAATGTTTTTCTTTCTAAAACCATTATTTCAGTGTAATGTGGCAGATTCTTTGCCTTTTTCACTTCAACCCAGGAAGCTTACATTGAAAAAACATGAAGAAGATCCTATTCCAGTGTGCTAAAATGGAATAGGATTGCCATCAGTAAGGCAGGAGTGGGAACAAAACACTTTGAATTTGCCTCTGCTTTTGTCCCTCAGAGTTGGAAGTAAATGAGGAAAGAACATTTCACAGACAGGCTAGGGAGTATGACCTCCTATCTTGCTGCTGCATCTGATAATGTTCCCATTTCTCTCATGATTATTAGTGTGACCTTTTTATCCCTTTCCTTTTTCCTTTTCAAAAAAATGCTCTAGTATCTTTGCACCATCTCTGCGTGCTGCACGTTTCATTGCTAAGCAACAATCAGCAGTTCACAGCCTGGGCACCACACATGAACTTTTACTTTCATCTCCAAAGCAGGGAAACTTTCACTCTGTATTACTGAAGCTGATCCTTGAAGGATGTGCCCCTGAAGTGGGGGTGTGTGGGGAGCCAGCACTAAAGAGCTGTGTGTGTGTGCACTCCAGCTCCACAATGGTGCTCTCACAGGGGTGTCTTCCTTAATTAGACAGGAACACACACGCTCCCACCTATGCTTCATTGTGGAAGGGATATTAAGACTAGAGTCACATCCAAAGAACCAAGATAACCCAGATTTGAGGATGGGAACTGTCATGGAAAGAATAATTTTTAAAACCAAAGAAGAGAGGAAAGTAAAAGCATTTAAATTTCTTTTAATCCAAAGCCCTCCAAAGGGTGCCAACTTGGAGTTTGCATGAGAGCTTCCTGTACTTCCAGCAGCACAGAGCAAAAAGAGGAAGGGGGAACCAAGGAGTGTTCAATAGGAAATGGACTGAGCAGGATCTTGAAATTATGGAAGGTAATTATGAAATTTACAGTTGTTAAGGAGAATGGGTGGTATTTAGTGCATGAATATAAATCTTCTCAGAGACAACTTACTCCTAGCCACAAAACTCACAAAAGGGGGTGAAGACTAGCCTTTTCATGGCAAATACTGCTTCTTGAAGAATCTATTGAAAAAGCCCCCAACTACAGATCACTCAATGTTTTGAACCTTTCCAGTTTTAGTCCTGGAACAATAGTATTTTCTCTGATCTAGATTCTGAATCTTTAAATTTATTATACCACAGAGAGGACAGAGAGAAGAAAATCAAACTCCCCCAAAAGATTGTCACAGCCTCAGACTCTGACACCCAATTTTGGTCCAGAGACTCCAACATAAAATGAAGGTGGGTGCTGCATCAGAGGCAATGAGAGCAGATCAAAGTGAAGCGAACTTAGTATAAATATCTCTGACCACACTGGTGGCTTCTTACAGTGTTATGCAGTGAAATGTTATTAAGAATATTGTCAAAGTAAAAGGTAGCCAGAAGTTGATACCAGCCAATAGGAATGGGAGAGTTGCTGTAAGCAGTAGTTAGTTATCTACATGAGGTCACTCAGCATTACACTTAGCTAGAGTGCCTGAACATATCCATAAATCTTACTCAGAGTTCAGATCCTGCTCTCTCAGCGTGTGCTTATGAGTCTCAGTGGGAACGGGTGTAAGATCCCTTGTATGGGACTGTAGGGAAAAATTCACCTTCTTGCCCAATATAAAGCATGCAGGAGGAATTCCAGTACCTGCAGGACAGATTCCTGATAATGAAGGGTGTCTGATATATTACTTGTTGTTATGGATGGCTCCAAGCAAAGTGTACTTAGGCTGCTTTTAAGTATCTGCTTTAATTGCTTCATCTTGCACTCAGCTTGTGGCATATGTGGCTTCCCCCTGATTGTACAAAACTAGGAGCAGATAACTGCAAACCACAGGCCATTATCTATAGCTTTTCTTCATGTTGAGGGGAGATGGTGAACTTTTGAATCCATTCCTTCTCTTCTGGCCGTGACATGACCTCGGAGAGCAGGAGTTGGCACTCTCAGCTAGAATTTAAGGGTATGCTAATGGTTCTTGCTTAGTACACCTATGTGACATGTTCTAAAAATCTGCCCTTCTGAAGGCAATGCTCCTCAACACTGGTGAAACTGGTAGATATTCTTTTTAACAGAAGAGACTGCACAGCAACTGTTTGGCTCTTGTCCTTTTCCCAAAAAAGCAAATGCTTTAGTATTTGGCTCATTCTTTAAAAGATGATTTCCCATCTATATTGAGTGTGCCAGTACTTCCGGTCTGTTTATAAATATCCCAGAAAACATGGCTTTTTGCATGGCATGATGCTGGATGTACAAGATGCCATTAGTAGAGTGATGGTGTTGTTTCTATCCCTAGTAATAACTTGGGTTAGTGCTCGTGGGAAGGAAGGAATATAAATGATAAAGTTTTGTTCCTTCAAACAGGCAGCTGCCACAGCAGTTTCAAAGTCATCACAGCAGTAATGTTCTGGCCAAAGAACACTGTTAGCTTCTTCCTTGTTCAGTTTTTAGATGGAAATAACAAATTACTCCCACTGAATTCAAGGCACAGGCATAATCTCGGTTACCTGTTACCTTTGGTGGCACACATCAATAATCACTCCATTACCACGAAGTGCTGTGCAAGCCCCACTCCTAACAGGCTTTGGCACAGCACACACTGGAGACCACCTAACACAGAGATATCCAGCTGGGGGGAGATGGTGGCATAGGGTCTGATGTGCTGGCATGGGCCTGAGGCCATGGTGACTCACTCAGAGTATGCTGATTCTATTAGAAGCAGCCCAGGACATCAATATCCATTTGCCAATGGCTGTGTGGGCTTTGCAGAATCTCAGTTTAAAGTGTGGATGACAGGGAGGTAGCTTGCTGACCTGTGAAGGCGAAATAAACTTTGTCTATCAGGATGTGTCTGGCAGGTGCATTAACCTTTCCCAGTCCTTTAGAGAAAGCGTGAGCCATAACCTCCTGCTCTAAATGTGTGGCTGTGCTTTGTGATTTCTATATAAGATGAGAACCAGGGGCAGAGAGCACGAGGATGCCACGACTCTTCATGGGTCAAACATGCAGATGAAAAAAATGTGTACTACCTCCAGAATGGCCAGCAAACTAAAAGCTTTAAAAAACAGTATTACAGGCTATTTTTTTTTCCTAGGCTCTGAAAAAATTGAGGTTGGAAGATGTCTGAACTAAAATTGTCCAATAGCCTTCTTTGTCAAGCTTTTTCTCTACCCATCTGTTTTTTTTTTTTGTATTTTTTTACTTCTGAAACAAGCAAGCTATTGGAGCCTTGACTTCTTTGTTTATAACAAACACTTGCTGACCCTTGACTGCAGAGGTGCTCTTGCACTGCTGTAGTAAATGCCAGGCATATCTAACATATGTGCAATCCAGGAATTCTCTGGCTCCTTGCCAACAGTCTACTTCATGCCTGGTTTCTAATGCTGCCATGGCTAAAACAGCTGGGGAATTAGATATGTTGTGAGCAGTTTTTCTCTTTAGTGGGTATGTGTGTATCTGAAATGCTACTTGTCTCTACATTTTAATTGTTCCAAATAACTGGGAGTAATATGTTTACTTAGCTTTTTTTTTTAATTTTTATTTGTCTTTCTAAAACTTTTTAGTACTATTCAGTTCTTCCCTAGAAATTAGCAGGAAATCTTGCTCAAGATGTGGCAAAGGATGTCTGTGAGCTCCTGTCCCCAGTGAAGCTGGAGGGACTTTTGCCATAGTCTTTCATAGAGATAGATTTCTCCATGGACCTTTTCTGCCCTGTTTGATAAGCTTTTCAAATCATTGTAGCTTAACACTTCTCTCTGGCTGTATGAAATGGTCTATCACTTAGGCTGAGCTGATCTAAATGGCTGGTGTCTCTCCATCCCCATTTCCTGGTTGCAAGGTGTGCTCTCCTACTGATTCCCAAATAAACAGGCCAGCAAAGGGAAAATACCCTCTACCCTCCAGGTTTCTGTCAGTCCAGTCAGCTGAATGGTCTTACAGAGGCATCTGAAAAAGTGCAGGACCACAAAATCAGGAGCTGGAGAGTAAGTGGGGGATAAGGGATGCTCTCTGAGAGGCACCTAGTCATTGTGGCAGCTCCAGTGACACATGAAGCAGCACCCTTCAATACCTAAAATCAAGGCATTTGCAATGCTTTTAACTCATTCATTTGTGTGAGGAGTATCTGGATGCCTTTAGCTATGTATCCTTTTTTAACTGGGTGCTTGAGACCTGAGGCCAGTGCTCTGGATGCCTTGCTCCTCTCAGGTCTCTTCTGACCCACAACATTGCAAGTGGTGGGCAGCTCCTGAGCTGGTGTGAGTGCTGCCCCTTGTCTGCACTCAGGGTCCTCATTTCTCATGTGCGTGGCAAAGCTGTGCACTGCCAGAAACTCATGGTGTGTAAACTACTTATTGGTCTAGAAGCTGGCAGGTGGCCTGTGCATTGAGTACCATCAAGATACACCTGGGACTTCAAGAAGAGCTAGATCCTGTATCTGGGTGAATTTCACCTTTTTTAGTGTCTATATGCACCTCCTGCCTTGTATCTGGGCTTAAACATACAAGGGTCTGTGACTCTAAGGCAGAAGTCTGGGTTGATTCTTGAGGGTTTATTTAAGGAAAATTTTAAAGTCCCTCTGTGATTTTGTGAATGTTTTACAAATGCTGAACACATTTTCAACCTGGCTGTGAATTTCCTGATATGTTGAGATTTTCAGTCTTTTTCATTGAGGTGAAAAAAGGGTGTTACCAGCATCTAGAGATCTGTAGTTTCTTTACTCTATCCGTAGCTTTGAGCTACAAAAGTACAGAATAGATACTGTTCAATCACCATATATAAAAATACCTTTCCCCCCAGAATTTGTAACTGTCATAACGACCTCAGCCTTGGACCTCTCTTGAAGTTTAATGACCAGTTGGGGTTAATGGCCCAAAGTTCCACCTCAGGCTATTAACACTGTCAGCAGTCATTAATTCCCACAAAATGCTCAAGGTCTTTATTGCTGTTGCTTAAGTGATGCTCAAATGACTGTGAATATTTACACCCCTGCTGTGGATGTAAGAAATAGGCTCAGTGCACAGTGTTTCAGATGTCTCACTGCTCAAAAAGGTCTGAGTACCTGGCAGGAATCTCTTGCACATCTGACTTTAATGAAGCAATTGTCAACTGGCCATTGGCAGGATAATCTAAAATTATAGTTGCTTGTATAGATGTGTACTTTGCTTAAAAAAATGAAGAGTTTACATGCTGATGTCTGTCTAAACATATGCTTATCTGTCTAAACATATGCTTATCTTTATTTAGAATACTTTCAAGAGTTAACAGTCATGTGCTTGTTGTTATACAGGTACTTACTAAATATAAGTCAGTGATGCTTGCAATTTATTTTTTTTTTCATCATAACACCTTATATTTAAAGCTTTTTCTGAGATGAGATGCAGGACTGAGCTGATCAAGCTCCTCACCACAGCATACCCTCTTCTAAGAAGCAATCATAGCGCTTGTTGACAGGTTGTTTAAGCAATCAGTTTTTGAAGGGAAAATGTGTATTAATATGTATTATTATTTAGGAAGAAACATAGGATTGGGACCAACCTTGTGGGACATGAGTCAAGTTTTGTTCTCTTGAACAGTGATGTTAGATCACTGTTAATAAACTGGCTGATTTCAGCTTGAAGAGACTCAGGTTTTCATTCAAACAGCCTTCTCAGTGGCTGTTTCAGAACTTTGCTGCTCTGGGGATTGGACATTTTCTTAAAAAGCCCAGTAAAAATGTATTCATAGCCAGTTTGGGTCTATTTGTACTTGTGCCCCCATTGGCTTTTAGAGTAAACAGTTCTTCCTTTCCCCTATATATTGGATGTGTTTAGAGAGGCACGATATCCTCTGTCAGCTTGTATTTTCCCAGGCTTAACAGACACACTTTTGGCTTTCTGTTCCCTTGATTGTGATCTGTGCTTGCTCCTGGCTGACTCCAGAAGGGTACACAACAGTCTGGGGAGCTCTTTCCAATGCTCTGGGTAGGGAAGCTACAAAACCAGGTGAAGTGAGATGGCAATAACAGATGCAACAAAGCTACGTGGACAGAGAGATGGAAGAAGCAGGCTTACTGATGCGTGACATGAAACAGAGTGTTAGAGGGATAGCGGAAAGGATAGAATACTGATTGCAACTGGAATGCAAGTACTACAGGGTGAATACTCTGAAAGGGATGCAGGAAGAATTGTAAAGGTAATGTGGTAACATTCCATATGAAGAATAAGGCTGGCAGTAGAGAAATGTTAATTAATAGTATGGATAAGAGAGGATCGTCTTGTGTCAAAAATGTGTTGGGAAAAGATCCTGCAGTGGGAAAGGGATTGGGTTCTACAATAAATGTTGAACTTGGGGTTGCTTTAGTATCACGAGAGAGATAAAACTATGTGGTGATTGTGTAGGAGAGTTTAAATCCCACATTTATAGACTGGAGAACAGATGTTACATCCACAGAAGAATCTAGTAATTTTTCAGAGTGGAAGATGAAAAATCTCCTATTTGAAGAAGCCATGGAACTCCCAAGAGTTTATAATATTTTAAGTTGGTGATGGGCAAAGATATTATACAGAAAGTAATAGAGAAAATAATGCACTATCAAATGATGACAGTACCGCTCCAATTCCAATTAAATTAACAGTATCTACAAAGACCAGTTGGTAATTGTGATGTTAGGCTGTAAAGGGGAAGACTGTATCATAGCAACTCAGTCTGAACAGCAAAGACACCCTATTGGGGTAGAGTGGTGGTCTGAAATTTGTATTCTTAAGCACTAGAACCCCAGACCTCTCTAGACAAATAATTCTACTAAAGAGGCTGTTGAAATTTGTCAAAGGATTTTTGAGATCAGAGTCAGAACAGATTGGCCCAGAAAAAGAAACCTCAACTTAGGGGCTTGAAAGTGAAAGACCAGAATGTGAATTGTGAACTGCAGGGATAATTTAGACCTTGAGAAAACAGAAGAAAGAGTTAGAGATTCTGCAGTTGTAATAAATAAAGAGCTAGGGAAAAAACCCTAAGGATACTATTTAAAGCTAGTGTATTGATGGTCCCTCTATAGAGGTCTCTGCCTCTATAGACAAACAGGTGGAACAGAAATGTGACAGCAGGACTGTTTATGGGAAACAGGGTAGTAGGAAGTGGAAGTGGCTCCACAAATGTTGGCTCAGAACTCACCAAGTTGATATGCCCATGTGAGTGGAGGCCAGTAAGAGTCAGTTACAAAAACATGCTAAAGGACAAACTTATTAGCCACAGGCCAACTATTTGGATCTGCAATATTTTGGGGTGAGTGAAATCCCTGGGGAGTAATAGATGATATCCTAAAATACAGTCTCAGCTTAAAAGGGACCTAGTTTTAAACTTTTTAATGACTGATTTATTTTTTTTTTATTTTTTTTGGGGGGGGGAGGGGGGCAAAGGAAAAATAACAATATCTATACCCTACCTGTTCTTCAGTAAAATATTTCATATAATGGTTGGGGTATTCCTTGACACCAGAATTAGTACAAGGAACTCCTCAAAGGGCAGACAGTGATATATTATGCTGACAGGGAAACTAGCACTTTAAAACAACGTTCCTTAAATACTTCTATTAGTGATCAAGAAGTCAATGTGCAATAATTAAATTTGTTGAAGGTACAAAGCATATCAACAGGGCAAATTCAGTAGAAATCTGGTTAACTTGATGCCTGCAATTATAGAATGGAGTTAGATAAGCTAGAATGAAATCCAAGGTGATTCTTTAAAGAAGGAATGACAAGAATGGTTGCTACCCACTGAAAATGGGTAGAAAAAAAGGAAAAAAAATAGATGGGTTTTATATTTTTCAGTCACAGGATGTTGCTGAACCACTGGTTTGAACAAACAAAAAAACCCCCATACACTAGGCAGTATCAGGAGAATATTTCCAGTAGAGAGGGGAAAACACCCATGCATTGTTATATGTTACTTGGAATCACTATGCACATTTATGTTCACCAATATTCAAGAAAGAATTAAAGTGCTGCATCACAGTACAACAGGAAAAGAGAACTCGCAGTACAAGAGTTAAGGGGCTTTTTTTGGGTTTGGTTAGTCAAACAAAAGCAGACTTAGAGGAGGTAAGACTACTGCCTACAAATGCATTGATGTGGTAAAAAAAAGGACAAGAAAGCTGTTTAGCTGAAATGTTCACAACAGCCAGCACCCAAAAAAATCCATAAATAAATTTATGCTACACATTAAAAGAAGGCTACTATTTACCAGGCGAGTTTGTAGTGCACAAAATCCTGTCTTTTTTTAAAGATGGAGCTTGATAAATGTACGGAAGGAATTATGTTGGTAGTGAGACATATCAAAGGACTGGGTATATGACCCAGGAATTCCTTTTCAGTTTATCCACGGATTTTCTAATTTTCTATAATGAATAAATTCTGTGCTTGGAATCTGCACCAGGTCATTGGACCTGGGGAAGGAAGTTTATTAATGGCTCAGTTTAGCTGAGCTTGGTTTTAACCACAGTATAAGCACACAGGACTAAAACTTGCTTGTGTTGTTCTGGGGAAACCATGCAATGATATTTCTCTGAGCAAGGTTGAAGTCAGAAGAATTACTCCATTAGAAACCACAGTTTCTAGCTGCACATCCCCTTGTGTGCAGAGCGCTGTTTCCTAGCAACTACTAAGGACCACTGGCTTTATAAATCAATCTCTGCCAGGATATCACAGAAACCACGATAAATGGGAAACATTTAGTAGTCAGAAAGCTTTCTACTTCTTCCACTTTCTGGTCTGCACAGAAGAGTCTTTTCAAGAAGCAGATAATATCAGCATTTCTTCATAAGTGGACTGAATTCAAATCCTTGTTCAGGTGACTTGTTTTTCAGCTCTGCTGGGGTACATGTCCTCATGTCCATGAATGGTCCCTCTTTAAGATGTCAGTTGCTGGGCTTCCTTAAAGACAAAATTATATGAAACTTCATTTGGAAAAAGAAAATTAAATGCAGATAAGGAAGGAAGAAATGAATAGCACTAGAAAAAACTCTAAAGAGCCCTTGGAAGAGGGAGTGTGATAAGTCAGTCAAAGGCTGCAGATGTGGCTCTTCCCTTCTGTACAGTAAATTAACTTCTGGTGTTACATTCATCTACAAAATTCAAGTAATATCTGATTGACTGCAACATACAGTTAGTTTGGTTTTTTTTTCCTACTAATTTCCCTGTTTGTTTATCCTCCTCATTTTTCGAGTTTCCAGCATCCACTGATGCAGCTAACAGTATGAGCTGGGATGTTCTAGGTTGTTAGTAGATTGGAAAATCCCATTTCCCTTTTGTGTAAAGCACGGGAGAGATGCTCTGTTCAGCAGCTTTCATTAGGGTTTTGTATCAGAAATACTCCAGAGGTTTTTTCACTCTGGTAAGACCAGGGCTACAAAATCAAAGTGCCAAGAAGCTCCCAGTAGTATGTAAGGGAAGAAAAAAAGCTCTCCTAGTACATTTAAAAATAAATATTATTGAAGGGGTCGTTAAATTAGCAATTAATGTTTTAGTCTATAATTTGATTGTTGAATGTTTTAACAGCCTGTTGTGCCAATCTCACTTCTAATTGGGGAACAGTATAGATTATTTAATTTCTAGCATAGAATGGTGTCGACTGTGAAATCATAGCATCAATCTGAGAATGCTCTGTGTGTCATCTTTTTCCATGAACACTAACAGAAGAGGAGCAGTAGGTGAGTTAAAGATTAGTTTCAGAAAAGGAATACTCGGGATAGTAAACTTTGTGACTGATGGTATCATTTGAGAAATCTGATGCTTAGACTGTGAGCTCTTTAAAGCCTGAAATTGCTTATATATCACAGAAAAGAAGCCATGCATTTTTGTGGTGTCATATAAATAGTGTGCAGTCTCTCTGCTTCTGAGTTGGAAGTAAATTTAAGAAGGGATAACATCCTGCATTTCAACCTTTTTTCTTCTGTTTTTAGAAACATTTTAGAAGTTTCTTTTCACTGAACTAATTCTGCTTTTTTTTAGTAGTAATATATTGTTGCAATCTCATGAGTTATTTCCTCTTTTAATTGTACTGTTTATAACTTTGGCTGAATCCCTCTATTCAGAGATGGGTTTGTGTTATACTACCATCTCAGATTATTCTTTGCCTTCTTGTTGAGTTACTTTGAAGAAGATGTGCTTATATCCCCATTGTTTGATCAACAAAGTACACAATTACAAATCTTTGGTCTTCTGGTATGTTTAGCAAATCTTTTCAGAGTATGATTTACCACCTGTGGCTTTTCTTCATCTCTGAAAAATGCTATTATCTTAAATGGCTTTTTTCTAATTGCATTGGGTTTAATTGCTTGGATACACAAGGGTCTGTGTTGGCTACTGCTGTTTTCTGGACATGTTGAGAAAAAATGGGTGTCTGTGTACAGATGTTTCTAGAAGGTGAAAGAATTTTACTGCATGTTTCCTCTTAATAGGAATGGATGTCAGCAGGTTTACAATAACATTCCTGGAATTATTGCCCTCCTGAGATGAATTTCCATTCCAGACCATCTCTATTGGAGATCTCTATAAAGATGTTGCCCTGGCCATATTTCTTGTGCTTGGTACTGTTTGAAATGTGTGGTGTCACTGGAAAACTCTATGTTGAGCCAGGAATGCTGCTGCTGTTTTCAGGAAAGTGTTTGACACTGGCATATGTGGTAATACTTATTTTAAGAAGTGAGATGAAAAAATCTTTCAGAAGGGAGGTTTGTTAACAGAAAACACCTGGAAGCGTGCAAAATTGAACAGTGCATCTATATATTCTAATTATTTTCCAGAAATGTATGGTGTCACCATTATTTGTAGAGTCATGTTGCTAATTTGCAAACATTTGGAGAACTGTCAGATGTTTTTGTGAATATTTATGAGTCCTTAGTGTTTCACTGCTTTTAGCACAGGTGGTCATTTGCCCAAAAATTCCTCTAGGAAAAGTACTATTTACTGTTCACCATTCATCTTTCTACTGCTTAAAAGGTTTGTCATCCAGTTCGGGAGCAAAATAAGTGGGCTATGAGGCATGCCATGGAGTAACCCTTGCAGTGGACAGCTGAAATGAATAGCTTCAGACAAGCCATGTGCAGACTTTTATTTCTTTAAACAACTAAGCAAATATTTATCAACTGTAAGGCCTCCAGGGCACACATTATCTTTTTATTTTCCTATTTATTCACCATCTACTACAATAGAATTGCAAACCTCGTAAAGGTCTTTAGGCATTAATATAATAAAAATACACAATAGCACAGATAACAAATGCTATTTAAGAAATCTGCATGGGATAGTAGATGACTCAGAAATAAAGCTAGATTAGAAACAAATTTCCTGCAAGCAGGCTTACTTCAAAATGAAAATATTGCCAAATCCTTCTTGCTTTACTCACATGAGTCCTCAAGCTGAAGAAAAGCTTCTAAGGCAGATTATAAGATTTCACACCATAGACAGGGAATTTTGACAAACCAGAATGAAGTTTTCAGAACTGTGAGCTGTGTGAAATTAGCTCCTGGAAGTATTTTTAATGATCATGAAAAAAAGGAAATATTTCAGAACACAGACTAAAACCTTTGAAAGGTATTTTGGTGTAATGTTTTAATTCTAGGTTTTGATTTTCATCCAGCCATTAACATTCAATAACTACAAAGAGAAGCAGAAAGCTATTTAAAAATATTTTTTTTTCTGGATTAAACTAACACAGGGAGGTCTGGTGCATAATTCGGGCTTGCATTGTAACTACTCACACACCCTACGATGACAAACCAGAGATTTGGTGTGCCTATATGTTGCATCCTGTTATTTAAAATGTTAATATTTAGCAATATTTACTGAATTAGTTACCACCTGTAGTTTGTGAACTGTCATAGTTCTTTTAGATTTATTCACATGTCTTTGCAGCAAGTTAGAAAATTAATATTATTTTTCAATTTTCTATTAAACTTGCAAGCCCTTTTTACCTTGGTTTGATTTAGAACTGGAGAAATTTTGTAATCTCAGATGGCAAGAGTGATCAGTCAGGCTTTTATAATTCTTCCAGAGAGCCAGATCTCCAGACAAAGACACTTAAATAAAATCACTTAAGAGATAACTAACTTCAACCTTTGCCTTGGCAATCCCCCACTCTTCCAAAGGAACCTATGGTATGCAACTCTTGTCCTAACTCCATTCAGAGGAGCTAATGTTTAGGGGTCTTTGCTTCCTTTCTTTCAGATGTTTGACTGGAAGACAGATATTACCTTTGGTAAGGTCAAAATCCTGAGGCCTCCTAGGTCTGGTAGATGTCTGGTTTTCAGGCTTTCCCCACTCCATCCAATTGTGAGGTGATATCCCAAGGGATTTCATTAAGTCAGTTTTTGTAAATGAGCTGGGTTTGTGATCTGACCGCTGCTGCCCCTGCAGAGACAATGTTAGTTGCACAAGGTCCTTTTCTGGTATGTACCACTGAGTAAAAGCCCTTATGAAATGCTGCTTCTGTGTTGTTTTGGTTTTGTTTGGGGTTTTTTTGGTTTCTTTTTTTTTGTTATTTTTTGTGGTTTTGTTTGGGGTTTTTTTGTGTGTGTGTTTGTTTTTTTGTTTTTTTTTTTTTTTTTCCTCAGGAGTCCAGTTTCTAAACGTGAGTCAATTCAATTGTGTAATCATACACATCTACTCGAGATGCTCTGGGGTACTGCAGGCTCAAGATGGCACCTATGACAGAATGCCTGCTGGGGACCCACACTTCTGGGCTGACCCAGGTTAGAGGCACCACCAACATTATGGACAGGCAACTCAGACAGGCCTCATCAGCACAAGGAGGGGAACGAGAGAGGTTCTTCTGGGTTGTGTTTCTGTCAAGCAGTCCCTGAACCTATTGAATGTCTGGGGCAAACTGAATTGGTCTACAGACTCCCAGGGTCTCCTGGCTAGATCTCCAGGGACTTCAAAGGGAATTTACATGCCCAGGGCATAAACAAACTCCTTGTGCTGTTCCCCAGAAACTGCGCTTTGCTCATTTGACCACTTATAGTGTACGTCTTTGAGATCAGAGTCACTAAGGCTGGAGAAGACCTCCAAGATCATGAAGTCGAGCCTTTGACTGAATACTGCCATTCCCACTAAACTATACAGCAAAGTGCCACATCTATTCAGTTTTTGAACAATTTCAGGAATGGTGGCTCCACCACTTCCCTAGGCAGCCTGTTCCACTTAATTCTGAACCACTATTTCACTGTGGAAATTTTTCCTAATATCCAACCTGAGTCTCCTTGGTGCAACTTGAGGCCATTTCCTCTTGTCTTATTGCTTGTTATCTGGGAGAAGAGACTGATCCCCACCCTGCCACAACATCCTTTCAAGTAATGTGGTAGTTCAACTGTCTGTGTCCTCACAGACATACATAAAATTTGTGAGTTTGTCAGGCCTGTAAGGGTGTTAATGTTGTGCTTATAGTAAATTCTATAGAAATTTTAGTTAAATTTAAATTAGGCTGTTTACTAAATGTTAAGTGCTGTTAAACCCTGTCAAGTCCAAGGATAAATTTGGCAAGATGGTTCACTCTAAATCTTGTAACTCAACAGGAGAATCTCCCTTATTCTTTTTTATCCTTACTCCTTCCCATCCCTACCCTTTTTCATCCCCAGTTTCCATATATATATTTTTTGACTGATTTTAGTTTTAGAATGATGGACTTCAGATTTTGGTCCAATTTCTCTCTGAGTTTTGACCATCTAGTAATTAGAAGACTGAACATTGCTGACAAACTTTGGAACGCTTTCACTTTTATATTAAGCCTGCTTTTGCCGATACTTTTGCTGGTGGTTCTTTGAGCAACCTAAAAATCCTTCAGGTGGTTGTAGGGAGTGATAAGGTCTTCCGTGAGCTTCCTTTTCTCCAGATTAAACAATGTAAATTCCCTCAGCCACTCCTCACAGTCCTGGTTGCTGTTGGCCCTTGATCACCTGGGCACTCTGCGGCTCATGTTCAGCTGGCTGCTGGTCAGCATCCCCAAGTCCTTTTCTGCTGAGCAGTTTTACAGCCACTCTTCCCCAAGTCTGTAGCACTACAAGGAGTTGTTGTGACCCATGTGCTGGACTTGATGCTTTGCCTTGTTGAATTCTATACAGTTGGCCTTGGCCCGTCAATTCAGCCTGTCCAGATCTCTCTGCAGAATCTTCCTGTTCTCCAGCAGATCAGCACTCCCACCCCATTGGTGTTGTCTGTGAACTTGCTGAGGATGGATTCAATCTTTTTATCCAGATGATAAAGATATTAAACAGGACTGGCCCCTAGTACTGATCCCTGGGGAACACCACTGATGACTGACCCCCAACTGGATATAGCCGCATTCACCACCACTCTCTGGTCCCAGCCACCCAGACAGTTTTTTACCCAGCAAAGAGTGCACCCTCCTAAGCCACAGGCTGTCAGCTTCTCCAAGGGTATGATACAGGAGACAGTATCAAAAGCTTTACTGAAGTTCAGGTAGACAACATCCACAGTTTTTCCCTCATTCACTAGGTGGATCACCTGGTCATAAAAGGAGATCAAGTTAAGTCAAGCAGGAGATACTTAGAAAGGGCCCAGTTTTACCTCAAAAGCATAGTAATTCTGCACTCAGTTTAGATGTACAAATCAATACATCAATACCTATTACATGTAAATGTCTTACAAGGCAATTTGTCCTTCATGGCTTCAATTCTTCCACATCCAGTTCCACATCCAGCACTGTGAGGGTCTTATGAGCACCAGCATCAGCAATAATCTTAGTATTACTTAAGTTGCCTAGTTCTATTCTCCTCCCTGTTCCAGGTGCCACAAAGCGATGTTTGTCTTAGGCAGAGGCTATTTGGGATGGCTGCAGGAGCCCACTGGGTACTAGAAATGTGCATGTGGAATGTGCAGGTTCTTCATTCAACAATACTGTTGTTTGCTAAGAAGAAGGACATTGCCTGGGGGTGGGATGGCATCCTTAGCAGTGCTGATCTAACTGCTCTCCATGCTGCCAGGAGATGCACATCAGCTGTGTGTGATACTGTAATGCTTCCAGAATAGCTACTGCTTCTGTGCAGCCTGGGAAAAATGTTACCTTTCTCACTAACTTCCTCATGCTTCAACAGTGCCAGCATGAGTTATTTTTGTTGGAGCTTCTAAATCCTACTTTGGTTTCATGTAGCCAGACTGAAAGTAGGACCCATTTTAATCCACGCATCTTGACAGCTTCAGAGACTACTGCATACCACACTGTGGTTTTGCACAGAAGTGGTAAAATTCAAATTTATGTCTTTTTCAAGGGCAGGGGTTAAAAAGCGATGCAAGGATAAATTTGGAACCAATTTCAAACTCACTTGAATGCGTAACAAAGGCAGGGATGGAAGGAGAAAAGATGTAGGACTTTTCTCACATCTCAAGTGTGATCTCAGTCCCACTGAAACTGATGGAAATCTGACTGGCTTCAAGGCTCATTGAACCTAGGCATACTGAAGAGCAATTAAAGCTCAATATTTTTTTACAGAAGATGATCCTGCCCTGAAGCCAGCAAACAAACCAAACAGAGGCTAGTAAATCCTCTCCTAGATAATAATGGCTCTCTGCTTATCAACCCTTCAGAATTCCTGTTTATCAGCACCAGCTTGCTGCTGGACTTTTTTGATTCTGCTTGTTAGTGTCTGATCAGAGACTGCCTTTGTCGAGCTTTAATTATGTATGAAACCCAAACAAGCAGACCAAAATGGGTAGATTTTTTTCCATTGTTTTGAAAAGGTTTGTATAATCTTGCAGAACAAGAGAAAACACAATTACTGCCTTACGTCAAATGTAAGAAATACAAGCAGATTTGGCCATAAAAATAGATGTCTTTCCATCTTTTTTTACTTTTTTTCATGTTGCTGCAGCTTCCGTTTATAACAATCTCCTGGTGAGGCAGATAAGCTCCTAATTCTATTAATGTTTTTATCAAATTTGTAAGGTAAGTGAAGTTTACAATTTAGTGATTTGTAGTCCTAAGAAATGTAGGTAGAATAGGTCTTTTATGTTCTATTGTTGTAGTGCTAGGTTTAGTTTAGCAATCTGCAGCTTTCCCTGGGAGCTCAGCGTGCTGCTTAGGGCAGGGCAGCCATTCTGTCCTCCCGTTGGCCTTTTTGGATGGCTCCGCAGTTTTGCTCCGGCAGCTCTCAGCTCTACAGCACAGTGACAGTGAGGGAGGTGAGGAGGGTCTCTCCATGAGGGTTTCAGAGGACCTTTAATGGTTACATCTTTTCCCAGGGACCCCCAGAGGCAGAGAGACCTCGTGATCTGGGTGCAGAGGGCTTTTGTCAGGGGCCCAGGGGTGGTACTTGGGCAGAGTTGGGGTACAGGAACCCACAGGGAGAGTCTGAGGAAGTGGCCAGGACTAGGGGCAAGGGAAAGCAGCAGGGAACGCTATGGGATAGAAAAAGCAATGGGTAAACAGATCACCACATTCTATAATCAGCACAAGAAGACATTATACTACTAAAGGAGAAAACTTTCTGCTTACCATATCTACTTGCATGAAACTCTTGATCAAACAAGCAGAACATTTCTCTTTGACTGAGATCACTTTTAAATAATGAAGAATCCACATAAAAAAATTATATAAATATGGACTCTGCTAAAGTCCTTGTGTTGATGCAAGGGCCTGTACTTTTCAGAGAAGTCAGAAATGCATCAGATCTAGAAAATACTGACAGTGTTTAAAATTTGGTCACACCACATTCTCAAGCTCCCCAGTCTGATGCAGGATTAGAAGAACCAAATCTAAATCTCTTTTATACATGCTTTTCAATTCTCTCACATCAGGCATTTGCTAATATAACTCTACTGGTCTTACAAATATACATCAGTCAGATTATAGGAAACAAGGGACTGTTCTTAGTGGATAGCTCTACTGAGCACTCCTGAGGGACTAAATAAACTCCAGGAGCTTTAAAAATCTTTTATTTAAACTTTGGTTAATGAAGAGAGAATGCTAAGGTCTAAAGATTCTTCCAGACCTTGTGATAGGCTTGTCTACAAGAAAGGACTTTGGTTTGAATATTTCAGTTATGCATAGCCAGGCATGTGATCAAGTCAGAACTACTTTGACACAGCCACAGAATCATCATGGGGAATCATAAAGGTTGGCAAAGATCTCCAAGATCATCAAGTCCAACCTGTGACCAAACACCACCATGTCAATTAAACCAAAGCACTAAGTGCCATGTACAGTCAGTTCTTAAATACTTGCAGGGATGGTGACTCCACCATTTCCCTGGGCAGCCAGTTCCAATGTTTGACAACCCTTTCAGTGAAGATTTTTTTTCTGATGTCCAACTTGAACCTTTCCTGTCACAGTTTGAGGTTATTTCTTCTTGTCCTGTTGGTACTTACCTGAGAGAAGAGGCTGCCCTGCACCTTGTTGCAATCTTTCAGGGAGTTGTAGTGGGTGATGTGGTCTCCTCTGAGCTTCTTCTTTCCCAGGCTAAATAATCTCAGCATCCACAGCCACTCCTCATACGACTCAGTCTCCAGACCCTTCACCAGCTCCCTTGCCGTTCTCTGGATACGCTCCAGCACCTCAATGTCCTTCTTGTAGTGAGAGGCCCAGAACTGGACATAGGATTCGAGGTGTGGCCCCACCAGTGCTAAGTACAGAGGGACAATCCCTGCCCTGGTCCTGCTGGCTACATCATTTTGGGACAGGCCAGGATGTTATTTGCCTTCTTGGCCACCTGGGCACTCTGCTGGCTTGTGTTCAGATGCTGTTGACTCCCAGGTCCTTTTCTGCTGGTCACGTGGAGATTAGTCAGATAAAACTTGTTATTTGTAAAGGGTATACAGTGCCTGCCAGATAGCAGGAAACAAGCCCTGATGGCAAATGCTAAACTCATAAATTGGATGTTATCGATACTTGGCATTTTCTCTGGATTGTTGTAAAGTTCAGGAATATTGTTGCAATCCTAGTGCAGTCGCAAATATAATCACAGACATCACCTCTAGGTAGTGATTAGCTGCAGAAACATCTCTTTTTTGTGATTTTGTTGTGTGATGAAGCTGTACAAAATCCAGCTAAATTTGTGCTGGTACTTCCTGCACATGTTGGCATATGTGTTTGTTGACCAAGTTGCTTAAAATGCACATGGGCACACTAAATCTTTGTTTCTCAGCAAGGAGTAAATTAAAAAGTCAGATTTTATAGGGTTAATTCTCTGCATAGGAGGGTGATATTGGCTGATTTTATTTATGTCTATAATTCATGCAAGGGATGCCTTAGACAGTGGATATTTTTTATATGCAGGAATCCAACCTGTGTCAATTGGAGTAGATGTAAAATATGGTCCCCACTATTTGTGGTCACTAAAGGACCATTTTTTACAAATCTGCTGATGCAAGTTTCTCCTTGGCTTTATAAGTGGCCTGCCTTAACTGTACCTTTCATGATCACAATTTTCTAAATTATTTCCCAACATTCTGCTTAAAAAAAAATCTACGACAATATTTTGGAACAACTGTTCCAAATATTATTTAAACAATAGTGAGAAGATTCCTGTACATGTAGCGCTTTGGGACCTGTGAGATGGGAGGTACTTCAATAACAAAAGGCAGTATTTTTATAACTGTTAATGTTTTTTTTTAGATGGGTAGTATTACCATTTCAGAAAGTTCTGACTTTTGAGATGCAATATGACCACCTTCTGTTGGAATGTTATATTAAATAAAACCACTTTCAAATCTATAATGCATTCTTTTTTTAATGGGATCCCCATCAAAATAGAAAATGAACACTTTAAGAACTGAGACAAGGTAGTATTACTTATGAACTTGTTCTCATAATTCTTATGGCATTTTTTTCTGTGTCTCGGTGAGGTGACTGCAAAGATAAAATTATCTTTTACAATCAGCATTACTTAGAATCTTGAGGTCTATGCTATATTTATTCCACTGTACCACCAATATACAATGATTTAAACATTTGTTTTGGCTTTTAATCTTTGCTCATATATATACACCTCCAAAATAAAAACCAGTGGAGTATGCACACCCATAAATCTGTCCAACCTTCCACTCTTCTGAGATATTTCAGTAAAGGCTTGACGCTTGTAATCAGAACTAGGTTTGGATGCTGCCTTCAATTCATTTAACAAACACCCTTCCCCCTCTTCTCTATATTCCAGCCTCTCTGTTTCATTTTTAAACCTGAAGGTTTCAGGGAGCAGAGAACTCCTTTGAAGGTGCCTGAGAAAGAAGCTTGGCAGCAGTAAGAGGTATGTTCTTAGACTAAACATCAGTTATTTTCTTTTGCACCATAAGCACACTGATTTAGTATATTTAATGTACTCGTGCTGTAGCGAGTCGAACATTGTGTATTTTTTACTCCTCAGAGCTTCCCATCTCTAAATGCTGTGTGATGCCTACTCTGTCCTTTCAGCTGCTGCTACCTCATAGTACCTTCTTAGCTCTGCCCTGGGATGCTTTGTTGGGCTAGTCAACTCTGGTGAGGTGTTGGGACAGCCCAACAGCTGCCTGCAAATACTTAAAGCCGGTTTCAAAGATGGTGATGATTTCCTCATGAAATAGTTAATGATACAGTATGGGCAGTGGTCACAAATCACAGCTGATTAGGTTTGGTCTGGACATTGGGAAAAACATCAGGAGAACATTGCTGCACTGAATACATTACCCAGAGACACTGTGAAATTTCCACACCTTGCCTCTTAGTACTGGAAGAGAGCAGAAGTATGAGGCAGTACCTTAGCATAACACTCAGCTCTGTAGGCAGGAGGAGACAACCAGTGCCTCGCAGGCCAACTGGAGACACACTGCCATGCCAGGACAGTGTGGTTAGTGGTAGAAAGGGTAGTAGTTGTGGACTCGCAGGGATCCTCTGGATCATGTGGGGTTTTCAAAGCTATTGGATGATTCAGAGATGTGTTTGTCTGGGAAGGATGGGGGTCACTTGCACAGGGTTTATTTTTTCACAGGGTTCTTCCTTGCAATCTCACATCCTTGTATTTAAATAGTATTGAAACCAAAATAATAATAAGAACAAATTTGTATTCCACACAAAGATGGACAGCATTTAAAACAGTATAGCAATTGGTCTGGCTAGGCAAATGCTCAGTTAAGCCAATGTTATGTGGTGTGTTAAGTAAAGAGAGTTCATGGATAGAAACATGAAACTGACCTCTGTGTAATCTGTTTGTGTAGCTCCATTGGTCAATAATTTCTATTTAACCCAAAGAATATGTCCCAATTGAAAGGAATTATTTCAGTTTAGTTACTCTGGTTTTGAACAGTGTATCTGAGATCAGAACCTGGCCCAGAGGCTATAGGAATAAATGGGATTGTGAAGATATATTGTTTTGAAAAGGAAAAGGTAATTTGATATACTGGGCAGCAGGAGAACTATTACTGTGATTAAAGACATTTTTCCTTGTAAGTGTGTTTTTGCAGGATATATTATTTATTGCTGGGATGTGGCAGATTATTAGATTTTTCAAATCATTTTGGTATTTGATTATGAAGCCACGTTTCCCTTTTGAGATTTTCCTGGATATAGTGCTTTTTTGTTCAGCACAGAATTTTCATTGGTTTGTGTTCTTTAAAAAAATAGATGCTTTGTTGCTATTATTACTGATATTGAAAAATGAAAGTTATATTGTATTGGGAAATGTTTCCTTCTAGGATGACAGGTTCTTACTCTTTGAAAGGTAAAGGTAAAAAATAAGCCCAGATGCTATTTTTTCTGGTTCACAAAAATTTTAAGTGCTAATTAAATAAATGATCAAGAATTAAAAGTTTTCTTCTTTCTGTTTTTCAAAGTTGTAACTTCTTGCCTCCTATTTTTTTTCAGATTATTTATTCCATATCTCATATTTTTCCTGGAATTTGGTCATACCGCAGTAGATTCTGCTGTAATGGACTAATTTTAAATGACAGCTTAAGAATATCACTAGATATTATTTGCCATCACAAAATAAGCCTTTTAAGTTCTTGCCAGATGGAGAAAACAAATCATTAGAAGTTATCTGACAGACAACACTATCAGAGAACTTTCATTTGTATTTGGTTTAAAAAAAAACTCCACAGAACATTTTCTGTCAAAGCCTGCTTTGACAGGACTGGACAAAACCAGGTTGATGAACAGTCTTTTCTCAGAGATCAGTTCCATTTCCACAGAGAAACACTCTGTGACAACCCATCCATTTCTAGTGTTATTTGTGAGGAAATTTTGAAATGATGAGGTTTGACTTTACTATTTCATTTTGTGGGGATTTTAAGCTCATGCATTTTACTTTGCAGATGAAGTGGCCTAAGAGTGTGCATACAGTCGTGTCATTGCTCATTGGACACACAGCACCTGTTTAGGCCATAGGAACTTGATCGTGTGTAGTGATCTCAGAGCCTTTGTCTGTGGTTTTGCACGATAAGGGCTTGAGCTATTCTCTTCAGAGCTCCCAGCACTGACTGTCCATGAGTGTTCAGGACTTGAAGTGCTCTCTTTTCAAAGAGAGGAGAAGGGCAAGTCCTGTGTACTTGGGGAAGGGGACTGGCTATTTGCCTTGTTTTCTGTCATACTGCTGCTTGGTGCTGGAGCCAACCTCTTCCCCCATATGAGAAAAGATTTACCGGTGTGTGTTCCTCAGTTTTAGGTGAAATCACCAGGAGATAATTTGGAACTTTAAATGTACTTCCACATAAGGGAAAAACTTCTAAACCTGCTGTTTGAAGGGGAGTGGTTAAGGCTGATACTGAGTTAGTTGTACTAGCCCTGAGCTGTCTGCCTGTGCTGAGGAAGGCAGGAGAAGGATGCTGGCAAGCTGTCCCAAGCAGCAAGTCGGCAGCAGACTGAGACTGTGGGGACAGCTGTGAACAAGCAGGCCTGAAGGGATCCCACATGTTGGACTCTGGAAAGCCCGTGATACTGCTGTCACTACATGCAATGGTCTGAGCTGCCTATGTGGTTAGGCATGGCCCTGAGCCTAAGTCCCTAAATCCCTTGCAGAGCCAGGGAGCCTCTAGCTAGACTGTTTTCTCCCCAAAAGCAGAATTTGCAATCTGTTCCATGTTCTCTGTGTGTGTTTGGAGAGAAAATGGAGTGAGCAAGATAAAGGAAAGCAATTAGATTGGCTAAAGTGCTACTTGCACGCAATGTTAGGGTCCTGCTATCTCTTCATCTATTTCTAACCACACACAAATTCATGCAACATTTAAAGAAGAACTCCTTGCCTTTGATACAACAATAATTTATTTTTTCAGATATATTTATAATGGAAGTTTCATCTGCCAATAGATCTTTTCCAAGAGGCAGAAGGTACAGGAGAGAAAAGGACAGGTATAGTCATTGGAAAAAGATCACAAGGTTGATAACAGAAAAAGCTGCAGTCAAACCTGTGTGTTTACACACTAAAGAAACCAGGAGTGGCATTTGGCCCTGTGCTTCAGAGATCTTCATTGTGTCTTTGTCCATTCAAAAAAGAAGTCTGTGTTACTTCTCTCAAGGCACATCTGCAGCCTGCTGTTTCACTGCAGAATGTGAAATCACACCAGCACAGAACAAAAGAGAAAAGGGAAGGGGAAAGCTAGGAAAGAAAACATGGGAGAGGTGAACTGAGAGAATAGCAGCTTCAGTATTTTCCTGGTTCTCTGATCCACTGTTTTCTGCTCCCCCAATGCCCCAAACAGGCCTACATTCAGCTGTGGTGGTTAACAACCTTTAGCTTTATTTTTCCTTTTATTGCTCCCAGAATTGCACCCACCTGTTGGGTGCTTGTAGTGGGTTGAATCTGAGTTGATAGACAGATTTTTAGCCCAATAGTGTGTCTCACAATTTACACATTTAAGCCGCACAGAAAGGTGGGAGTTCCTCTTCTTCCAGCCTGCCTGAAGGAGGTGGGGGGCGGCCTCAGAGCCTCCGGGCCAGGCTGGGTCAGGCTGAAGCCCCGGCCCCCTTCCCCTCTTCCTGATGCCACAGCACGGACTCTGGGTCGCTGGGGAAGGAACCATCCCAGAGCCCAGGCGGCTAAACCCAGCCATGGACTGCTAAACCCAGCCATAGTCTGCCAGAGAGCTGGACCGAGCCATGGACTGCCACACAGCTGGAATCTTTTCCAGACCGGCTTCTTAGGACCGGTGCCCCCCCCTGCCCCGCCCCGTTCTCCACATGGAGCCGGTGGGGGCCAGTGGGAGCCTCCTTTCTGCAGCCAACAGCACAAAAAGAGCGAGGCTTTCTTCACCATAAAGCCTGAACAAGAACATTCTTCAGCGTAGAGGTTTTGGAGTCAGAGAGAGAGTGAGCCATGTGAGACGGAGCTGAAAATGGCGATGGAGAAAAAGGGGTGGTGCCACGTTCCTCCCGCGGAGCTTAAAAATACTTCTGGCATGCGGGGGTAAGAAACTGTAATATCTCAAACTGTTTGTCTCTTTAATCCATTTGAAGTGCATGAGGGGATGGAAGACTCTCGTGTGGCCCGTGAAGTTTGTGAAGAGAGAGTGCCTATGCCAGGATATATAGAAACAGTGAGAGGCTTTTAAGGATTTGTAGCAGAAAAAAAGCCTTTGTGTTCAGGACAAAATAACCCATCCTTAAAAAAGGTTGATAACCCCATGCGATGGCCCATGTGTGTGGCAGTGTGAAAAAACTGATATTTTTTCATAGAAGAGATGTATTACACCACGTCAGATTGTTTCTTTCCAGGTGAGTCTGTTGTTGGGGGCAGCCTGAGAAACCATGTGAAGCAAGAAGAAACCCTTTTTCCTTAAGCATAAGAAAGACGTTTTTCAAGAACTGTAACACTGACTAGAATCCTATGTTGTGTTATCTTTTGTGCTAGTTAAAAAGGAAGAGTAAAGCGCTGAGAAGGGAGCAGGGGAGAGGGTCTGTGGGTTTTAATTTCTTGTTATATCTTTTAGCTTTTAATTCTGTTAGTAATAAACTTTTTCTCCTGGTACTGCAACCGTTTAGCTGTGAACCTGTTTTTTGCCTCACAACTATCTAGTTTTCCTCAATATTTTCTTATTTTGTTTTCCTTATAAAATAACTGATATTTTAGATACTTGATGCTCAGTTGTGTCAAACCACAACAGTGCTTGAGGTGCTAATGTAGTTGTTAATGCTGATGTTGTGCCAGGGGAAGGGGGCAGAGGGTAAACAAAGCAGGGCTGTGCTTTTGCCTGCATCTGTATGTGCATCTGTCTATACTTATTTCTATATGCTTTCAGGTATCTATTATCTATGTCTATGCCTATATCTCTATCATCTATATCAATATATCTAAATCTATATGTATATCTAGATGAGATTAGCCCTGCTTGTTAGCAAAATAACAAAAAGAGATTTGTCCAGCCAATGCAGAGAATAAATGATGAAGGCAGGACCTGCTTTTTGATTGCCTGAGAGGTGGGACATTTTTCATTCCCCTCTCTCAGTACCTGGTAGCAGCACTGCACTCACTACAGTTTCCCTGCTCATCTCTCTTCTGAGTGTGGCATTGATAGAATTAATTAGACTAGTTCCCTTTCATGGGGTACAGATTAATTTCTTTGCCTTCTTGCATCCTTGCCTCCACTAGTCATGACCCCTGCATCATTCCTGCCTTCTTGTTCTGCTGATCCCACTGATATTGCCACAAATTCATCCATGTGACTTCCCAATTAATTTCACTTTCCTGGTTGTCAAGCCAAAGCAAGAGGGAGTGAGTTGAGTGACCCATTGCTGATTTTGCCATGGAGTCAGAATATGAGATGAAAAGATTTCTGATAATAGATAGTCTGTCAATAATTAAATATTGTCTGGTCATACATCCATCTTAGCTTTGGATGACTGTGCAAAGGAGACTACTTTTGGCAGCAGGTTTCTGCTTCACTTGTCCTTTCTCTCAAGTGCTGATTGATGTGTTGAGTTACCACTTCCTGCCTCTGTGAAAGGACTGATGGTTTCTTAGTTTAACTAAGAATTGCCCATTCATTTAGGCCCCTATATCTGAGGCCCACCATCACAGATACTTATTTTGCCAGACAATATAAGCTAACAAACTGCTTTGCAGAAATACCTTTGTTTGCTATGGGAGGCAGATGTGGGGGTCTAAAAAAAACATAGGCATTGGAGTCCATACCAGAAAGACCTTGGGAGAAAGTGGCATAGTTATGGTTATATGATTTCAGCCCACAAATCTACAGAACACTCAGTAAAGTAAATTTTGAAAATTTCTTTCATATCAAAGCGAATGATGTGGCATGATTTTTCCAGAACTGTATTCTTTAAGAATGAGGTGCAAATGGTGTGGATGTGGAGATCAGGGGCTTTCTTTGCACTTAGAGTGACATATATTAGGTGCACTAATTATTTGATGAGGTGGGGAGCAAACCTCCTCTCTGTAGAAGTGGCGAGCACCTCAGGCTGACTTACCAGCCAACGGTGGGCACGGTTTTATTGAACCTATGCAGAGAATGAGCAATGAGATGAGTGGACTGTGGCAGGGTCAGTGGTATCATCAGGAGGCTGGATAACCCACCCAATTGAAAACACAAGTTGGATTTTACGAAAGAGAAATGCAGTGCTACTCCAGACTCTCTTTGCAGAAGCAAATAATCATCTGCTATTACTGGCTGGGTAAATGAAGCCAGGACACTGTCCCTGCAAATGATTTTTTCCCATATATCAACACCACCACACAGAAACAGAAATTTCTGACAGTGTCTGTCCCTGAGACAGGTTTTTTTTACGTCCAGCAAGGCAACCTCTGCCTTTGCCTTCAGCCTCAGAGTGGGTGTTTGCTGGTAGCCTCAGCCCTGATGGCATGTGTTCTCCACTGCAGGACCTCCTCTCCCAGCCCTCTGGAGCTGGATCAGTCTGAGTGTAAAAGCATAACCAGGGGGTGGAAGGAGAAGGGACAGGCATTCAGTTCACCATGCATTAAAGTTCATCTGTTATGTTTTCCTGCTGCAAATTGTGAGTGTATTTTGGATTAAGCTTTGGAGGATGACACCCGTTTTGGAGTTGCATTGACTTTCACTCCTATGTTCACATTTGTGAAGGGTCCAGGACACAGTGGCTCTTAAAATTTAATTATCCAGTGTTTTTCCAGACTTTTTTTGTAAATTAAATTATTGTTATGGAAATCTAGAGCATGACTGAGGCATTGCACCCAGAAACACATGGAAAATGCCCCCCAAGACTGAATTCCCCATCTCCTCCCAACTCTGAGACCTGTGCAGTATGTAACTAAATGTTTGAGTTGAAGACAGAACACCAACAACATTTTAAAGCTATCTTTTTCCTGAAGCAAGTGTAGAGTTACATGCAGCAGGTGTTCTAGAGCTTCCACTGTACAGGAGAGCTGTTTACCCCAGTAGGTTCAGAGTCAAAACTAGCTGTGTCATTGTATTATAACAGTACATCAGATTCCTAAAGCAGAAGTCTCAGTAGGAAAACCTGGAACTAAAGAAGTTCATGCTGAGGTAGCTTTTGTTCCATCCTCATCCTTTTCAATCTCAGGATGACTGGTGTTCCTTTGCAAACTGTTATGCCAGTTAGAGACAGCAGCATCTCTCCCTCCTTATAACCATTCAATGGTTATGTGAATGAGGCTTCCTCATCACTTCAAAGAGAGCTGGGTACATGTGCTGTGTTGATGGCTTGAGCTAATAATCTTGACTACTCCTAGGTGGATAGAGTGGCTTCTTTCTGGTGCACAGCAAGGAGATCTGGTGGTTGAACTTTCTTTTTGCCACATCAGCTAGATCTGGGAAAGGATATGCCAGTCTGTGGTGTCAGTCTTAATTTCATAATTATTAAAAAAAGTTTTCTTAATTGAACTTCTCTTACCATTGCACATGGGCAAGAGCAAACAAAATAGCAGGCAAGTCAAAAGAAACTTGTAGCAGAGTAAGACTAGACAGTCCAGACAAGTGATGGGAGAATTTTTTCTAGTGGCACAATATCACACCGGGGCCTTATCTCAGTCTGTATGGAAAAAACACTCTGCATAGGCAAGACCTTGGTCACTGACCCTTCACAGCACATTTTTATAGAATATTCCACTATACATCTCCACAGAAACAAGTTTCCCTTTCCCGTGGTTAGCCTTTTCTCCTTACTGTAAGGAGATGCACATGGAAATGTTATTCTTTATTATTATTTCCCCTGAAAGCAGTGCACAGAAACTCTGTAGCAGCAATTTTGTACTGAGTGCTATTGACTAAACTGTGACCCGATCTGCACTTGGTGTTCTGCAACAACATAGGATTTGCAAGGTATGTTTACCACAAAGCACATTTCATACCTAAGATAATCCAAAGTGTTTCAAAATTGTAATATAACCAGTGCAGGGATTATATAGGCAATACAGCATTATATAGATTACAGTAATCTATAGGTCCATAGATACCCAAAGGAATTAAAAAGTTTGAGTCAGAAGTTAGCACATTAGTCCCTGACAGTACTCTTTTCCAAAAAAATGCCCAGTAATTAAATTAATTAAAATGTGCACATTTCAAAGTGTCCTGAATTTGCATTCAAGTAAGAAGCATAGGTTTTAATGGAGTAGAGCAGTGCCAGTGTCAAAGCAGGCTCTGTTTGCTTTTGAGCTGCAGACACTGGGTTTAACCTCTCCTATGTGTAAAAGAACTGTGCAGGAGATCTGTAGAGGAACTGTTTCCAAGAATAAAAATCCTCAGATGAAAGGCCAGGTAATGGATAAGTAATTCAGGTGTACATGATGTACAGAACTGAGTGCTTCTCACTAGACTGTGAAAACTACATTTCTCATATGTCTTATACCATTTATATGACACTGGTCATTTAATATCTAATTTTTAGTAGGAAAAGCCCTTGCATAAAAAGCAGCCTAATTATGCATTTTCCTCCCCATGAAAATAATTTCTTTCTTTGTATAATTTCAGCTATGCAGGTGAACACTGCAGAAAGCAATGTAGCTGTTCAAGGAAATATACAGACTCTTTTGCAAATACCTTTTCTAACCTGAATTTTATTTCCATGGTCCCATGTCTCTTCTACATGAAAGGATCTCTTTAGAAAAAAATAAATTTTTGAAAATATATTGCATCAATAAATCTTGAGTTTTAACATTTCTAGAGCTTGACACTGATCTTTGCAAAGAGGGAGACAGGGAAGGAGGAAGAGAGAAGTAAGAGAAGGAATCTTGGTAAGCCAAAGCTCCTCTGAAATCTTGCTTCAAGATTCACTCTTCTGCCTGGGCTGGATCAAAGCAGCTTTTTTGGGTGGGAGGGGGGGGAAGACAGTGGGGAGAAGCACAATAGTTTTGTGTTTCCCCAGTCCCGAGTGTCATAGTATTTTAATATCTAAAGTCTTCTTTTTTCCTATCCCTGGATCTCTTAAAAGCAGAGCAATTTGGTACAATGTTACATCCTGACCTAGAGTGGTCTAAGAAGTGGTATGTTGCTTCATTAATCATTTGACTTATGTACATATTAACCAACTTTATTCTATATATAAACAAAGACTGATAACAAAGACTGTGTATTATACAAACACTGCTCTACACTTGATCACTTTTAGATCCCATTAAAACAAGCTGTGTTTTTCCTGTATGGAGAATTGCTCTCTCAGAAGACTCTATTTTGTTCATTGTATTTGGCAGTCACAGCCACATAGTAAATGATCACATTATATGCAGCATCCTAATGTGCAGAATATAAATGCTGAGGAGGATAATGAATAGGGCAATTGGAGAACAAAATTACATTTCCTGCTCACGGCTCTGATCAGCCCTAGTTAACATGCTCATAAGTAAAGAGTTAGTTATGGGAAGGTGGTTGGTGATTAAATGAGTGAAGAAACACATCCATTTTAACTAGCAGAAGATTGCTAAATAGATGTGTGCACTAGAGCTCCCAGTGGCTGGGCTGCACAGGTGAATGTTGTCTGGGGTACTGAATAGCTGTAGTTCCTTGAAAGGTCTTTTCATTATCAGAGGGGTTTTTGCATACCACTCAACACATTCTCCCCATGCATCTCCAACAGAATTCAGATCTCCCACTTGACCTCCACAGAGAGTTTTTGTAAGACTCTCCATTTAATCGCATTTCTTTGAGATACTTAACTTCTGAGTTAATGTGGAGAATCAAGAAGTGTCAATGCTGTTCAGGGAGAAAAAAACTAAACTGACTCCAATGTTATTTTGGTATTGTTATCTCCAAAATTACTCTCCCACCTGCGAATCAAAAATGTCTGCTGATTTCTATCTATACTGTGTTTTTGTGCATGTACATGTATTTGGGTTTTGGGGATGTTTTTTCCGGGTTTTTGCTTTTTTGTGGTTTTTCTTTGTTATTTTTTTCTTTTATGCTCAGTACATGGTCCTTCCAGGTTCTCCAAGCTTCTGAATTCTTCCTGTTCATATTTTTATCGAGAACCAGAAAGTCAGATGTAAGGTAGATCTTTGAAAGGGGATGAGAGGCATGGTTCATAAGCCAGCTTCATGTCCTCATCAACAGCTACTGTGCTGCTACAGCAACAAATTACACATTCTCTCAGATGTGACTTTGTTCAACCAGTAGCTGCCTTAGTATGGGTTGGGGATGAGGGAAGGAAACTGAAGAAACCCTGAAGAGTAGTTGTTACTATTTTTCATCCCAGCTCCAGCAACCACAGCTAGTTGTGGCACTGCAGTGAATGTGATGGAAGGTTTTTACTGCATAGTAATCTCCTACAAAAAATTTATTCCTCTCAAATACCAAAGGACTGCTTTTCAGATCCAATGAAATATGTGTTATAGGTGTGTAACACTGGGGCAGCAGACCTTGATGTGCACCACTCATCAGGAAGAGTTTTGTACTTAACCACCCTCCATAACCCTGCACTGATGGTGCCTAAAATGTGTTTTCATGATGTACTGTTCCCTGAGAGCTCCTCTGTGTGGGAAGACCTAGAAAAGTACATATGAATGAAACAATAGTATTGGTTAAAATAGGTTTGTTAAACTGCATTGATCCTCATTATAGACATTCTCATTCAGCATTAAAACAGCTCTAATTCAATTTTGTTTGATCAATTTTGGCAGGGAAGTAGAGAAAACTGACTTGCATTGGTTAAATGTCCAGATACTGCTGAATTCAGGTACTGAGCCTGTGCAGACCTCCTAGACATCACCTGCACACATTTAGATACCTCACCCAGGCTGAATATCCCTTAGATCAGCTTGGGCCATTTCTCTGTTTGAAGTGTCTGCTGGGATTTTCCACTAGAATGTCTTTGATGATTGCCTGTTTGCATCAGAAAAGATTAACCAGTTGAACTGCTATGGCTATGTTATTTATCTTACAGACTGTTTTAGCCTCATATTCTTGTGAAATATGCACCATAGAATATTTTTTCTCCTGATTATTATAAGAAGATTAGAGTATTCCTATAGATGTTTATATTTAAATGGATAAAATGCAGGCAAATTATTCTGGCAGAATTCAAGACAAAGACATCAAGAAAGATCATGAAACCTTCAAATATCTTGAGTCTGTTAAGACATTTTAGTCTACCATGGATAGTTCTATCCCTTTACAAACACACTACTGTGAGAGAACTCCTCTTATGGTGGAGGACGTTGTGCTAGAACACTCAAATCACCCTTCATGGGATCACCACTTGTCCCAGCACTGATTTTCCTCATCCGTTTTTCTTAGACCCCTATATCATATGGATAATATCTGGGTGGTAGTGCTGCTCTTCTCCCTCATGTTGTTGCAAAAGAAATAGAGTTATCTTGGCTGGAGAAAACAACCCCAGGAAATTAGACATAATCCACTTCCAGTCCGTTCCTCGCCCCAGCAGTGGAGCAGGAACATAAAGGTAGCAGCACCCCTGCTATCGATAGAGGTTCTGGGGTGTAATGGAGGCAAAAACACAGGAAGAGAAAGGCCAAAAGAAGTGGAGTGTGATGGGTTGTGTTACAGAAGATAATGTAGGATGGAGTATGAAACTAACAGTTATGATATTGCAGTGTTATTGATGTTAATTAATTTGGCTGTTGTTTGGATTCTAGCAATTTAGAACTGCTGCTACTATGGAAATGCTTTATAACTGTATGAATAAAAATACCTAATTTCTCTTTCTGAAACATCTAAACAAATAAATTCAACTCAAGCATGAGAAGATGCTATTTTCAACTGAAGCTAGCAGCTCTGAAGCAACTTGCTTTTGCTGGTAAATTAGTGGCTGCTAATGTAAAAACTTTTGTGGTCTCCAATACTCCTTATGTTTTGTAACAGTAATTGCACTGCAGATAACAGGTAATGCCAAGATGTTAACTAATTGCTCTTCTTCTGACTTGTATAAATTAAATTAGGCACTTCAATTTATATTAACTTTTCTGCAGAATTCTTTCCTTTTTCTAAAATGCACAATCTGTGCTCATTTTTGCTGCTGTGATCTGACAGCCACCCCTTTCGTGGTGCCTTTGGATTACTGTTTTCTCTCCAGTGAGTGGGGGCTGCTGCTGTTAGATTGTCTGTGTTCATAGAAACTGCATTCACACTTCATCAGATAATGCTCTGTATTATCATTTCATGGCTAACCAAATAGGAAATGCAAGATAATCAAACTGCAAAAACAGTTGCAAATTTCATTCATTTCCATAAAGAAACAAAAGACAATTAAGCATCATGGGCCTGATCCTGCCTCCAGAAAAATCAATGGATTCCTGGTGATTCTGAATTTAAATTGACTCCTACTCCCCACCTTTGTCTCATCTATGCTTCCTTCCTGTGCGACAATGAGAAGTGGGAACTCACTTGACTATACTTATTCTACTTCTTCTGTTTAGAAAGAAACTTTTATATCTCCTGTGCCTGCAACAGCTCCCTTCAGACTGAGTCCCATCAGAGAGTATCACAAAAACACTTTTTGGTGTTTGTTCTCAAACTTATGAATAAGTGTCTTAGCCACTAAAGGGACAACAAAACTACTAACAATACTATTTTTCATTTTTCTGTTTTTGTAAATACATTTGTCCATTTTCCAAGTAATTTTCAAGTGGGTGTATATCTTTTATCTTTTAGAGTTCCTTGTACTAAAGTGATGGAAAAAAAATCCTGGAAACCATTTTCAAATGTATGAAGGGCTAGAAGCTGATTGTGACTAATCAGCATGAATTTATGAAGGAGAAATCATGCTTGATTAACCTGATAGATCTCTGTTATGAGATGATTTGCTTGGTTGTTTATCTTGACTTTAGTAGAGCTTTCTGCTCTGCCATAATATCTTCATAGAAAAACAGGATAAATGAACAGTGAGCTGGGTTGAAAACTGGCTGAACTGCCATGCTTAAAGAACTGTGTTCAGCTGCACATGTCCAGGTGGAGGCCAGTCCCTAGCCCTGAGACCCTAGGGGTGGATATTGGGGTCAGTACTGTTTAACAGCTTCATTAATGATCTGGATGATGGAGCAGAGTGCCCCTTCAGCATGTTAGCAGGTGATACAAAGCTTAGAGGAGTGGTTGATAGACCAAATGTCTGTGCTGACTTTCAGAGGACCATGGACAATAGAGAAGTGTGACAACAGGAATGTCCAAAGTACAGAAAAGAGACATGCAAAGTCCTGCATGTGGTGAGGAATAACCCCAATAGTCACCAATACAGAGTGGCTGGAAGCAGACTGGCTGAAAGGTAGGTTGGCCAAAAAGCACCTAAGGGTCTGGTGGATGCCAGCTTGAATGTAAGCCAGCAAAATAGGCAACGAGGAAGGATAAGGGTATTCTGGGCTGCATGAGGAAGAGTGTGTCTAACAGATCAATGGAGATGATCCTTCCCCTCTCTTCTCTGGTCGGGCCACACTCAGAGTGCTGGGTCCAATTCCAGGCTCTGCAGTAGAAGACAGACACGGACTTACTGGACAAAGTCAAGGAACAGGCCATAAAGGTGATTAAGGGACAGGAGCATATCTTCTGTGAGAAAAATTGGAGAGAGGGGTCAAACTTTGGAACAGGTTGCCCAGAGAGGTTACGGAGATTCTCCCTTTGGGAATCTATAAAACAGGTCAGACTAGATGATCTCCTAAAATTCCTTCCAACTTCAAATATTCTGTGATTAAGGGATTCTGTCATTGTATTTCATATGAAGAAAATTTTCCTGTAAGGTACATTTTTTTTTATTCTGTCTAGGTCTGATAATCCTAAATTACCAATGATAAGCCTACTAGAAGACACTTTTTTCCACCAGACAGAAATACAACTATGGTTGCCTAGTTGTTAGATATTTGGTAAAATATTTTGAAGAAAACAATGACTAAAAACATAAAAGAACATGGTTCCAAATAAACACCTTATTCACATTATGAACAATAGCATAAAACTTTATTTTCTGATATTGCATGAGTCTCTGGCATTTTCTGATATTGCATTGATAGAATGTACACTGTTATGCAGAAACAGGAGCTGAATATAAGGTAGGCTTGTGATGGACTGGCTATAGAAGACCGTGCCAGCACTGTCACATTGTAAGTAAGTACCTCAACATATCTGAATGCTTTTAGGATTCTCAGCTTTTAAATTGGACAATCTCAGATGTTCTTGACAAATCTTTAATCTTCTCACTGTATAACTGAATTTCTTTTCTCCATTCAGTCCATAAAGTCTCTCTTACTCATTTACACTTTAACCTAGAGTCCTACATCTGTTCAAGCCATCTTGACTACAGTCATCCCTTTCTGCCTCTCCTGCAGTATCTTGTGGCAGCTTGTAGGCAGAACATTTTCTGAGCTCAGCATCTCTTGCTTGACTTAATGGATGTTACTGTCCCTGATCAGGGAGCTGAGAAATGTGATAAGAAGAACTTGCTCCACTGAGCAAGGTACTGCACTGTTAAGATTTAAATGGCTATTTTTGGGGGACTCCCAAAGATGAGCCAGAGAGAAGCTGTCATGTTGGATTTGACTAAGCTGGTACCCAGGAATGAATTGAGATTGAATAAACAAATGGTGGCAAACATTGCTTCGCACTACACTAGCTGAATTAAATTACATTGTCAATTTATTTGTCTGCTGGTTGCTTTTCTGATCCAATTAAAGCTCTTGTCATGAATTAAAAAGAAAGGATCACCTTACTGAATTGTGGGAGACATGTTTTTTTACCTGAGTTATTAATAATGCTTTATATTATTAAATCTGGAAAAAAATTTTGTTAACTAATTCGCTATCACCGTGGATGCTCCAGCTCATCTATTTTATCAGTAAATGAAAGTAGCTCATTTCTTCTTGAGCTTGATTCTCTCTTGAACTGTTCTTTTGGGCCAAATCCATCTGATCCAGAAATCAGGTTTAAAGTTCTGTTGTTCTGAATGGATTCTGATCAGGCCAATGGGACTACTTAAGACAGTATGCAGTTGTAGGATTAGTCCCTTTTTTGGCTTGTATCCATTGGATCAACACTGTTCTTTCTTCACCAAAGTACATCCTAAAAACCCTATTTTCTATGTAATTTATACTTATTCTCAAGAAACTGAGAAAAAAAATCCCACAAATTAATTTTTCACCAAAAGTAATTTCCAGAATTAAATAGCCCTGTCCAAATCTTTTTAGTTGGTGTTTTAACAATATCTTTCTGCTTCTTCCAAATTGCTTTTTTCCCCTTTCTCAATTTGTGTTGAAAGTACAACACAGTTAATTTTTAAAAGATGTGGGAAATGAATGTGACCTTAGTCACAGGGAAAATCTGAAATTAAAAAAGGAAATTTAAAGCATAACCCAAATTAACTAAACATTAATCTAAGGAGGAAAACATTAATAAGCCTTTATGAAGGATGTATTCCTTCTGTTTCTAAGCTAAATCACAGGCCTATCTAGTTGGAAGGTGAAGATGGCTCATATGTTAAATAGCTACTGGAGCTATCTGATACATGATGATTGATTATAATATGCAAAGTTTGTCCCAGGTGTAAAGACCTCATAAAGCTGAAGATGACACAAGTGCATTATTAGCTCCCATCATAGTGGTAAAGTAAGCCAACTAGACCTAATTATCTCTTTTTTATATATATATGTGATTATAATGAGTGTTCTCACAGTATGGAAAGACAGAATTTAAGTATTCATGTTTTTATCATTTGGTTCAATTTGAAAATGTAATGCTTGATTTGCCAGCAAATCTAGAAAATATGGTTCCAGATTTTTACTGTATTACATACTGAGGCTGCCCCTGGGAAGGTATTTATTTCTTTTCTCCTTGTCAATAATGAATGACCCTACAAAGCAGAAACCTTATTAGAGTCTATGTTTAATGATTGCCCTAGTAATATGAGTGGTCTGGTAACAAATTGAAATGTCAGACACTCTATGACCCTCTAATAATATTGAAATCTGCCAGCCCTGCTTAGACTGCCTTCAGACTATATTATCCTGTGGTAATAGATCAACTACTTACCCTAACGAATACAGTTATCATGTGGGACACTGCAGCATGATCCTTTCAATCAAAAGTCAAAAAAGGAGTAGAACTGTAGGTAAAAATGAAGTATTGGTGTAATAATAAGATGATGAACCCACTTCATTTAGGTAGAAATTTACCCGTAAAGAAGGCTGTGATTGATCTTCATTCTGGTGTGTCATCCTGTTAAAAGAAAAAAGTAACTTTCACATTTGAATGAACAGGATTTTTTCTCTCTCATCCTCTCCCTCCCACTGCCCATGTTTTAATTAATTATCTTCCTTCATAAGCTACTTTTATGGGTCCAAGTGCAATCCAATATGGCCTAGTACTGCCATAGGAAAACACCCAAGAAACAGAAACACTTTTTCATCATTATTTCCAATAACTCCTCTGCACTTTTACATGGAGTGCATGACATTATTTTTTTTCCTGTTTCCAGATACATACAGTAAGGAGTATAAATAAAAAAAGTGATCATTATTATAACAGGGAAACCAAAAGAAATAGCAATTGTAACAACTGAGAAAACAATATTACATCCTTCTTCCTTAGGATTTGTCCTTTCCTTGCTGAATTATATTAATACATAGAGGTCATATTTACATGGCATCATTAAGTGCACTTTTGTTGGAGATTTGCATGTAGATTTATCCATAAGATCAGAATGACAAACAGAACTCTTAGTAATCTCAGACTGTCTTAAAGCACTTCTCTTGAAGCTAATGAGAAACTCTTTCTATTTTTGAAGGCTCTGAATTGTGCTTGTCTGTGGGATTCTCTGCCTCATTCATTATTATGGAAAAGAAGATGAGGTTAGATAGGGAGTCTTCCAAATTATAGTTTCTAAGGTCCTCCACTTTTTAAAGGGATACTCTTCTGAACTAGGGTATAGCTGGCCCAAAGTCGTCTTTCAAACCTTATGACTTTCCAGCTGAAATAACTCTGGAACTGACTCTATAACTACTCTTTTGTACTTCATAGGATACCCAAGCGCATGCTTATTTGCCAAGTGGACTCCTCCTGTGACCTTGTGTCTTTCTTCTCCTCATTTCCAAATACCATGTCAGCTGATGTGAGGCAAAGCAAATACATCTGTGCTCTTCCCAGGGGAATCCTGAGCAGAGCAAGAGAGATAGGTGGGAGATCTGTGCTGAGTCTGAGTTCAGGTTTGCACACAGCTGAGTATGGGAGCATGCTGGGCTTCAGCACTGCAGGCTCTGAGCTCTTAAAGTCTCTAGACCATAAGCCCCTAGATGAACAATCAGGATTTATACATTAATGATATATACGTATATGAACACCTACCATCTGTGTGGAGAAGAACATCAGCCCGTTTCTGTCTTCTTCCCTGTGCTGCTGCAACCTTCTCTAGCAGTACCTTCTCCTATGTGCTTTCTACCCTGCCCCAGTGTCTCATCATGTACCTCCATGCTAATGATCCTCTAATCAAACTACTGAATCATAAATCTCAGTATCTTTTCTCTAGAAACCATTTAAAATCACATCCTGTTGCAGAAGCAGTGGGCTCTCTAAAGCTCTTAGTTATAACTGACCCTAATTCATGGCTATAACAAGAAAGATAAAAGTTACAGCCTGTCTTCCCTGCAGGAGCAGAAAATTGGGAGAAGATTTTGGCAGAAGCTTTGTATGAGGTATAGTTAAATTCAACTCTGTTCTGAAAAAAAAAAAAGACTTTGTGAAAATAGCTCCACATTTATTGTGTTTTCATCAAACAGGCCTAGCTTGCAAACAAAAAGATGGATTTTGGATCTGCCATTCCTGCAAAGTCACTGGGCTTTTACTGTCTTCTCCCCATTTTACCTACCATCAGCAGCAATAAAGACCTGCAGGCCAAATTAGTCCCCCTGAGATGACTGTGCAACACACTGACTTATAATTGTGCTCTTATTGACACCCCTGCAGCCCCCTTAATGTCAGTGGTTTTCTGCCTGAACTTAGTGAATATTTCACTGAGGATATACAAAAAGTGTAGTAGCTTGCAGCTCTTTGCTGCCTTATTCTGTAGGGAAAGCAGTAGGGGAAATGAAGTAAGCTATAGAAATCAGTTATATTTTCATTGTCATGAATTCTATTTCATATTTGATGAATTCTGTAGAAATTCTTTCAGTTGTTTAACAAGCTTGAACTGCTTCTATCTGAAAAATACATAAAAGCTTGATTTGTTTCCCCCCAGGGTCAGCTTTTGATCGTGACCTGCATCTGGAAAGGCCCTACCCTACTGTGAAATGTGCCCGAGGACAGGGAGGGGCAGCATGGTCTCGCTGGGGGCTGGGACCTACTCGGATGTGACAGAGAAGCGTTCCTCAGCTCTGTTCCACCCGCTGCCGGGAGCTCCAGTGAGTTCCCCTCTGAGCTGAAGGCAATGGACCACTTGTCAGGCATAAAGGTAAGCACATGCATAACACAAAATCAACCTCAAGGTTCACATACTTATTCCATGGAGTGCAGATATGCAAGTGGCTTGGGTTTTCAGATTAAAATTTCAAATCTCCCATCCAAGATTATTTGAGGCAAAATGCTTATGATAAGTTTTTCCAGCTGAGATTTGCTTGGGGACATTTTTTTCATAACATAGGGTGTGTTTCCATTCACTTCTGAATCCAGAAATAGTAAAACAAGGCATAAACAATGTCAGACAAATCAAGAATACACCCACTAATGGATACAAATTTTTTTACACTATTTGGTCAACTTCACTGAAACTCTTAAACTGAGTAAAGTTGAAAGCCGTGGAAAAAATTATCTTGCTTTCTTGTCATGAACCTGATTAGCTTGGTTAGAAACCAAAGGATTTCATAAACATTCTTTTTTATTTTTTTATTTAGCATTTTGTTGTTGAACTGAACATACATTAAGTGTCTTCTAGACTTTGTCAAACAGTTTTCCATATAGCATAATTTATAATTCTGAATGGCCTTCTGTTTCAGTGTAATTTCCTTTTATCCCCTGTGGTCATTTTCACTCTTGTAGTATCTATTGTGAGATGGCATATGCAACCTCTGGGTATGTAGATATTAATCTATCTGTGATATCATTCCCCTGTGTAATCTCCCCACAGCTTCATGATTTTCCTCCAGAATGAACTCTGAAGCAATTCAACATCTTTATTTTTATTATTGTGATTGGTTCACTTTAGTTTTAGTTAACAACATGAGGTCTGCAAGGTGTTTTTTAATTTATTGTTTTCTTATTTTTTTAAACATTGCTCCTGTACTTAGATGCTGATTCTTCAGAAGTTTCTTCTTCTTTTTTGCTTTTATTTTTATTTTCCCGAATCCCTGTTTGCTTCACAGAAGTAAATATCAGAATACACAGCTGTGACACAGATCTTCTAAACTTAATATAGATATCAAAGAAGGAAAAGACTTTTTCTATCATCATCATCATCCTAACAGTGCAGGACTGCTTCTCCAAAGTTAACTTGCTCTTCAGCTCTACTCAAAAAACATTCCACAAGATCTTCCAGATATTATAACTGGTTTATGCTGCTAAGTATTAATTTTTTTTGGTTTTGCATCATAATAAAGATGACAACCGGACTACATGTGATTCTTTTGCAGAATGTAATTGCTCTTTTTTCAGGCATTTGTAGGACTTTCCTTCAGTGTCATACACAGTTAGGTCATGGAACTTTCCTTTGTCGCTTTTCACCATCCTTGAATCACTCTTGTCTCTAAGCTCACTCCACTTTGCCTGTCTTCAGATTCTGTATCCCAATCACCAGAGACAATTGACACACCAGAAGCTATCTGTAGGAATTTCACCTCACAAATACATCTGATTTAGAGGGTTGTCACGTATATTTGTCTTGAAGCTAAATTGGTATCCTGCATAACAGCTGATGGCTTGAATCTCTCTGAGTAAGAGCCAGTGCCTCTGCATTTGAAGCCCACAATTGTGCTACCCTTTGCACCCATCCTGTCGGGAATGCTCCTATGTAATTTGTTGCCCACCGCCGCCTTGAGGCTTTTGCCTTCTATTGGATTTGTGGCTTCCTCCAGCCCAAGTTATTCTTCCCTTGTGGCATGCATTAGCTTGCATTTTTACAAGCTGAATCTCATTTTGCTATTCTCAGCCTGTATTTCTCTGAGCTGCTTTATATTACATTTCTTGATCCTGACTCGTATAATGTCTCCTAATTTAACATCATCTGCAAATTTAATGAATGTGGCTTTATTTTGCAATCTTCATAACTGTTAATAAAGCTGATAAAGTAAATATTCATCCTACTTTAGGTCTCAGTGGCTCTGCACTTCCCCCTTCACATCCATGCCTCATTCCACTGCCCCTCAAGCTCTCTGGATTGCAGTGCCTGGCAGTATTCTCTCTACTCTCTCCTTCATGGACTTCCACATAAATCTAGTCCATATGTTAATTTGCTGTATATCTGCTTCACCAAAATCCATATCTGTGATTTAGACTGTACCTCAGACATCCAGAGATTTAGGAAATATCACAGAATGCAGTGATGAGTTAAATCTCGTCGGTCTGCTACCCAACTCTCATGTAATACTTGCATTAGATCACAGTAGTGCAACTCTTGTCTTGAAACTGGTGTCAATTAACCAAGTTTTGAGTTCTTACTGGTTTTGCTAAGCCTGTGAGGTATTTTCCCCTTACATATAGAAGGGAGTTTTTAGTGTGGATTCAAGTAGACCACGTTAAGGGTACCCCACATCATCTGTACAGTCATTCTTCCAGAGCAGGCATCTTGACATTGCTACACAGCAAGAGGTAGACAGCTGGAAGAAATTCCTTGTTTGTGTCTGACTTAGCTTACATTCACAAGTTTGCTACCACAACTGAAAAGTCATCTCACTAAGCAGCACAGAATCCAAGCATACATGGAAATTCACTGGCAGAATAAACCATTTTTACAGATACTGTCTTCAGAAAGTTCATAGAGGTTATGGCAGAAGACTGAGTGGGAAAATGTTTGGGTTTTTTTTTTTTCCCTTTTGCAAAAGTTGTGTCTTTCAAAGAAGGCTTTATGCAAGGTTAATAGGTACTTAGCAACTTTTTATCTCAACAAATATCTCAACGGATATTTAAGCCAATAATAGAAGGAAAAGAGAGAATGAGTACTGATCAGCAATGAGCACTGCTTCTGCTGCAGTTACCGGTAGTAGGATCACACAATTTTAAAGCTGTGGGAAGCACAAAAGAAAGAAGAAATTGGTGCGGAAACCGGAAAAAAAGGCCGGGTGATCTAGAAGATGGGTCACTAGTTTACATCTTCAGCAAAATATATCCAGATTTCTGCAAAGCCCCAGCCTACACCCATGCCCTCTGCACATCACACAATCTCCTCTGCAAAATGAATCTGTGTCATAAAATCATAGAATCATGGATTGGAAGGGACCTTGAAGATGCCATCTAGTCCCAACCTCCCCACTATGGGAGATGCCACCCTCTACATCAGGTTGCTCATAATCACAAAGTAATTTGAGGCCTGCAGATAGCAGCATGGACAGGCAGTAGTTTTAACTTGAAGCTATCTGCTAGCTCTTCCAAATTAAACATAGCTCAAGTATTTAGTAACTAATGTCTTCCCTTTCCTAGTAAGAGAAGTTTTAAGAAAGGCAACTTACTTAGGGATTACACTGAAAGGCAATTTACTTAGGGATTGCATTAAAATTATGCAGAGATAGATTTCTAGGCACTTTCTCCAAAATATTCAGTCCCACAGTCACCCTCTAACTGTGGTGCAGGCTTCTGCATCAACCAAATACTCACGACTGGTAGAAAGTACAAAAAGCCAGCAGAATTTTATGCCTGTGTATATCCTTAGCTTTCCTACCTATTATTCTGTTGTGAAAAACAGATTAAACCCCTGCAGTATATTTCAGTCTCTAGACATTTTTGTGCCTGGTTATTTTTAAAACAGCTTTTTCTTTCTTGCTTTCTTCCCTCCATTTTTTTTTTCACTGACATATTTATAAATGTTCTTTTCATTTCCTCTATACCTGTAGCTGGCATTTACCCCAACTTCTTCTGTTCTCAGCTGTGGTCGAATATTCTTGCTTCATTGCCTCCTTCCTTCTTCATTTCCAGTTGACAACATCATAGTAAAGGTGAACTAAAAGGAAAATTAGAAATTCTGTTTACTTCACCACTATGCACTGAATGCCTCAGCTATGCAGTCTCACAGAGAAGCTCACGATGAGAACATGCTGCAGCAACAGACAGGTCTGTTCTCTGCAGGTCTCAACATATCTTGCAGGGACAGCTAGTGTTTAGCATTGGTGTTGTGTTGCTGTGCAAAGGTGGCCTTGAGCAGATTGATACAGGACAAGATTCACTCTATCACATATGCATTTCAAATCTTATATCTTATTCATCCCTACTTTTCGCCCTTTTTATTCCTGAGGTAAATCCTGATCCTTTCCCATCAAACATGTAATGCTTTTTCTGACTAAACTTAATGGATATAGTGAGTTGAAAATGACTTCTGGAGGTTAGACCTCAGAGTGGGTTGCAAGTATCTGTCATGGATTTTTGTTCTGTTTCTAGGGGTCTGTGCCTGGGAGACTAAAAATCTAAGGATGTGTCTGATGGAGGTCAGGTGTAAATCATCACAAAAATATCCTCTGCTTTAAAGTCCTGCTTCCATTTTGGGAGTATTTCTGGAGGAGGAGGCAGAAAGTGAGTAAATAACAGAAGGAATGACTTCATTTTTGCTCATTCTATAAGATCTGTATCTTTCTGAGCAGTGAGAGTTATTCTTAGTGAGTTGCATCACTGGCTCTTGGCAGCCATGGCAACTAAGATCCGCTTCTACTCAGAAAAAAACTGGAAAGGAGAGAAGCCAAGCTTCACTGTTAGCCTCACTATGCTGGTTTCTGTCCCCCCCACTGCAACAGGTTTAAGTTTAGTACAATTGCTTTTGGAGCCTAACACGTTGCCCCCCACATTCCCAGCTTCACCATAACCTGGAGGAATGAACTCTAGCAGTGAGGCTTCCCCATTCTGTATTTTGTTGTGTTGCCATCTGTATTTATTCTATATGATGATGGCTTTCTCAGTCTTGGATTAGCATTTCAGTGAGACATACACAGGACCATGGGGTGAAACCATGGACAGTGCTATGGCAAGTGCCAAGTGCAGGCTTCTACTTACTCATCCAAAAACCATGGCTTCTTCTCAGTGATAAAGTTTCTAGGTTTGAAATCATAGGCTTTTTGCCATAAAGTATTTCCTTTTAAAAAGCAGAAAAACAGATGCATGGGAACGGGATGAGCTGTGGTATTTCCTAGCAGAAGAGGGAAGAATGAAGGAATTATTCTGTATTTTTTTCCACTTCTATGCGTGTAGGTCTGCCACTGACTGCTTGTCAACACTTCCTTGTAAGCCACCAAACAACTTGTCCAAACAGGAGGAGGTAATATCCTTTAGTCTCTATTGACTCAGAAGAATTGTAACTAACAGACTTGAAGTGAGATTCCTTGTCATGTTACCAGTGTCTTAAATCACCCTTTCCCCCCTGTGTAATAATTACCAGATAGCTATACTGACTGCTATCAGTTGATTTATAAACCTCTCATACATTGTCTGTTATCTGTGAATGTGTTTCTGTGAATAATTTCTTTTCTGTATGAAAATGAAACTATTATCTTTGCAAAAAGCGTTCTTATAAAGGACAGCTAGAGGAAGAATCGGAGAGAGGCAGACTATGATAATTGGGAACAAATAGAGAGCTTAGGAACTGTCTGAACCTGTAAGATCTGGGTTACTGATGTATCTTTAGGAAGAAGCAAAGCATCAAAACCTGGACACAATAAAGTTGTGAATTTTCCTGGCAGACAGTGCAATTACCTGGGCTTCTGAGGAATCATGAAAAGCGCCAGTGGAGATATTTGCACTGTTTGTATTCAATGTCAATTCCATTTCAAAAGATCAAATATACTGGTTCGTTCATGCTTTTATTTTCTTGGATAGTACACTCATAATGCACACAAGCAGTGCTTTGAAGGGCAGATGGTGCCAATTGATTGTATATTCATTATTTGTGGAAGAGACTTAATGCATTCTCACATTTTTGTGTGAAATCATCCACTATGAGATATTGAAGCGACTGAGATTTTTCAAATGACTCCTCAGCAGAGTCCCTCTCACAGTGCTGCTGGGTTGTGTTTGATAGCATTTCCACCCTCAGGAATTGCCAGGCCCAACACAGGAGACATCTAGTGCTAAAACATTGTGGGATGGAGCCTCAATAGAACACCTGCCCACCAGAAGATTTGTTGTTCTTGACAATGCAGAATAGTGTCAAAGAGGAAAGGAGACATTGTTGTGTCTCTAGAAATAGAAAGCTGTTACAAGGACTGTATATATATTGGATAAAATGGCCATTTATAAAGCCAAACTATAATTTAATGAGGGTGGGAAAGTGAAAATAGGAAAATGTGAGAAAATGATGTTCTTTGCCTTGATGCTATCTGCCTGCTTCTGGACAGTGTTAGATCCTGTTCCTTTTGCCTATGATACAAGTAGAGAGGCCAAGATTTTGTCTGTGGCCTTTTTGATACCTTTGTTGAGTCAAGGAAAGGTTTGACTGCTTAAAACTCTATTTCCAGTAGAGGTTTAGAGATGGGAATTTGGGAGTGTCATAAAACAGATGCCATTTCCTTCCTGGCTAGCCCGATAGGATCAAAGTTGGGAAATACTGTCTCCTGAGGGAAAGTGATCTCTGCTTTCCAGAGGGATAAGAGGCTCTTTATGTCTTATCTTTCTTATCTGTCTTTCCTATCTCTAGCTATATTCGTATGAACATGATATAGACCAGGGACTATTCTCATGAAATATACATTTTTGTGTCAACTTATTTCTCCAGAGTTATATGATTTAACTTTGGTTGGGAGATACCTGTAAAATAAATTCTAGTATTTTAATAGATACAGAGGGACAGAGTCTAAATATTAGGCTTACTCTGTGTACAGGCACAAAAATAATGTTGCCTGGAGTAAACTATATCTCTTTGCCCCTCAGAAGCTCATCTGAGAGTAATTGTACATACCCAGCTAAATCAAAAGAGAGCCACAGTGTGATGCAAGAGATTGGATTAGAGGATATGACTGAAGTATCTCAGGTCTCCCTGATCAAGGCAAGCTGTACAGCAGTCATCAGGAAAAAAAGAAGGCAGGTGACAGAAACCATGACTGACTATCAGCATTACAGATATAGTAATACAGGCAGAGAGACCTTTTGCCTTACACACTGTGAAAAAAATCCATGCAATATTGTGTTATGTGCCTGTAGAAATGCTTCTATTTCAGTGTGAATAGAAATAGCTATTCCAACAGAGGCATTAAAAAGGATCAAAATTTAAAGTTAAAACAGACCAAGCTTTTAAGAATATTTAAAATCATTAAAAATAGTTTATTCAAGCAATAAACTCCTTAGAACTGGTTATTACCACTATTAATGACTTGCTAGTTAAAATATTATGGGATCATAACCAAAAACTGCTGGCAATGTCTGATTTCAAGGGGTATTATCTCTTAATTAATGATACTTCACCTATCTGCAGTCAGTTTTGTAAGTATCCATTTTATTGTGTATTGCAGTGTTCTAAAACCAGTTACTACAAATGAAGGAGATATTACAAAGGGAAACAAAATAGATGCTTATTTTCTTGGTGTTTTGCATTTTGTGGCCTGTCAGCTAGCTTGCATCTGAATTTACTTCTCTCTTATTAGTATATGGCTTCTTATTAGGAACTTTATGTGCATTGAAATTGCATGTTGGAACTGCATATTGAAAAGCAATGCATGCTTTTGGGAGAGGTTGGTAGATAGAAATTTAAAATATTTATTTTAAATCATTGTTTTATAAGTCACCTCTTTTTCAGCTCTGATCTGAATGACCATTTCTTTCACAATATTCCATTTTCACCAACTGTTTTGTCATATCCTGTTTAGGAACCTTGTTTGATATGTTGATACCATGATTATTTTAGCTTGTAATTTGTATACCACATTCATCACAAGTAGGAATATAACTGGTGAAAATGCAGAAAGGCTAGGAGGCAGGAAGTGTGGAAGGTGTGGTAAACATATGATATGATTACTAAAAATTCTCAGACTTCAATTTTGTGTGACTTGCTGGGCATCCATTGCTCTCTGTGCTTGCAGCTGTTTTGCTTAGAAATAGGACAGAAAGCAAACACTCTGTAACAGGCACTTTCAATACCAGTACCTAATTCCTTCTTGTCCCTGTACTGCCTCACACACTGAAAAACAGAAGTGAGAGAACACTTTCATACAGGGGTTTTACTTAAGTACAAAATTTACTGTCTTTGCATTCAATTCTTCTATGACTATGGTTTCTCAGGAGCCGATCCTATAAACCCTTACAAGTTTAATTTTCTAGTCCTGAATGCTTCCAGGTCACAGGAGCCGAACTGTTCTGGGGACTGTAAAGATGATAATTCCATTGATCATAAATCTGACTGTAAGCTCAAGCTTTTAGATACTCAGTAGTGCTTTCAGTGAGCCATATTCTCTAAAAATTCTTGGAATCATTGACAACATTTCTAGTGTACTTCTGTTATTCATTCTTCTTTAATGGAATATTTCAGAAAATAGAAAGTTTGAGTGTATACACTTCACGTTGAATAGCTCTGTAACTTTTCAGGTATTAAAATTTTCCTTTAAAGTCAATTTTGATCAGCTCTGCTGAACATCTCTCCAGCCTGCCTTATTTCTAGACACCAAGTCGAGAAACTAAGAACCTTACTAAGAGCACAGGGAGGAGTTCAGTAGACACACAGATGGTAAAACCTCAGATGAAATTAAAATTTAAAAAATATTTAAATTAAAGATAATCTTTCATTGTCTAAGAAAATTAGGGTAGTCATACTACAATAAGGTTGTTCCTTGCACTCTTGTGGGCTTTATTGCTTTCATTTAAGCAAATTTTGGGCTACCAAAAGATGATAATTTTAATTTGAGATGAAGGACTGCCATCTGTGAATATAGTGGACTCCTTTCCCTTACGTATTATCTATACAAATAACATTCATTTTATTGTTTGGGGAATGTGATGAAGATAATAAAAGGGAATAGAGACAGGTGCTGATCAAACAGATGTTATTTTAGTCTGACTTCTTCTATCTGGCTCATCAGTGTTTGTCAACGCAGAAATGCACCACTGCTAATATTTTAAGAGCTGCTCCTACTGGCTTGTATTGTGATTTACTGGGTGAACAAAAAGGAATAAATAGACAGGATCAAATTCCAGTGGTTTGTGTTACAGTTACTTAGAGGTGAAAAGCTACTGTAAATTTCCAGTAGGCCACTTCACCTTTGTCTCTTGCAACAATGAGACTTCCATGAATATCAGCCTTTAATTTTTTGTCTGTACTGATATTTTCAAACAAGTGAAGTGAGAGGAATGGCATACAGATATTGAGGAATGTTTTCACAAGCAAGTCTGCTCTACAAAGCCAGTGTTACTGCACAATCTATATCTCATCTACTTCAGATACAGAATAAGTTATCTCAATATAACCCATGTGAAATGTAGGCTAAAGCTGATTTTAATGCTAAACTAAAAATCTTTTGAATCCATTTCAGTGACAAAGTTTAATTAACCAGACCACTTCTAGCCCCGTGTACTCAATGCAAATTAATGGCACTCGGAATATACATTCTCTCAGTGTCTTGCCTGCTGTTTGCTGCCTGCAAAGCCTATCTCGCATCCCACACCTTGCACTTGCACAAGTGATTAACTACCTCCAGAACTCATTTCCTCCTAAGTGGCTTCACAATATTTTTCTTCCATGGAAGGCAAATATGGTGAGTGAGCCAGCATAAAACCATTTTCAAAGGTGTCAGCACTACTGTGATAGAGTATCATTTCTAATATCTTATGCTGTAATGTTCTATACAGAAGGAATGTTACATTATTTACTTCATACTGTATCACTTACCTAAGACCCCAGGTGAGGGGTCTGTTTTGTATTAAAAATATGCTGCTAGTGCTAGAAGGTGATGGTGGAAGTTTTATGCAGGCTCAGAATGCAACTTTTTTTTTTTTTTAATATGTCATCTGGATAAAGATGGCCTGAGAAATGACACAACTTTCCTGCAGGGAGTGTGAGCAGCCCTCTTCTAAACACAAATCATGTTGAGGCCGTGATACAGACTCAGTCACTGTAACCAAGAGGGAATGCCATATAAAAGCTGGATTTTCTGCTTCATGAGATTCTCACATGTAAAACTTTTCTTGCCAGGAGGGAATAAATAAGAAATGGAACTGTTGAAAATACTTTCAAGTCAAGTTCCAACAAAATCCAGTCTTCTCAGTTCTTACTTGAAGAGCACTGTCAAAATGTCAGGTTGAGATGAAGCCCTGACAGGTCACTTTGGTGGAGGCTGTAGAGAGAGACCTTTGAAAAGCTGTCTTTGTTTCTTTGTGCTCTTAAGCTTTACTATTCCTGGAGGCCCTCAGCAGGCAGTGCAGCTCTGTCAACCAGGTGCTTTATTAAATCTCTGAAATGCAGACTACTGCCCAAAAGGACCTCACACAAAAAGGCCAACAGGACACAGGAGGTGATGTGAAAAAATTCTGCTGTACTTACTGTGACAGAAATAAGAGCCATCTAGATCCTTTCTTCTTCTACCACCAGCAGCAGGCAGAGGCTCTGATACAAACACGAGGCCTCAGCAGATCAAAAAGTGGCAAGGTCCAATGTAGGTGGTCTGCAAGTTGGAAGCTAAGTCAGGACGGCCAGTAGGGCTCCAGGTTCCTGCTAAAAATACCTCAACCTGGCAGCATCATCAGTGCTAAGGGGAAGCTGCTGCTTCTAGTACCACAAAAACAGGAGCTGCAGGTTCATGTCCTATGCTTCATATCTGCTGTCAGATCTGAAACCTCAGAGGAGCTGGTGGAGAAACTAATCTGATCATAATTCACTACTGGAAACACTGAGGTTTGCTTTCATAACACCTGGGCTTCTCAAATGTTGGTGCTGTATTAAAAAGTCAATATACAACTGAAGAATTTTTCTGAAAAGTTCAGTTGAAAATATGAGAATGCATTTTTCATCCTACTTTGCGTAATTTTCTAGATGTGATCCTTGTGGAATTTTACAATGTTTTGTCTTTAAATTTGGAAACTTCCTTCTCACATAAGTCAAAACCAGTCATTACTTGTAATGTTGAAGTGGTTACCTGAAGTGTTATTAAACTGTCTGTTACAAAGGAAAACAGTGTTTCAAACATGAGAGTGAATCTCACACTTAAAAAATGGCCTCCTACAGGTTTTGATTCATTCTACATCCAGGCTGTGACCACCTGGGTGCTTCCCCTGCCCGCCTGACTGGACTGTGGATCACAGAGCTGGCTTCAGTTCTTTTGAGAGGAGAACTCGGCACTGTTCCCTGTAAATTTCTGGGTTTTCCCATATAACAACCTTTAGATTCACCTGTACATCGTGTGGAGGCAAGGATGGGGAAACTTTGTGAGACCAGTTTGCTTCTTAATGAGTGCTCCTCCCATTGAGCAGCTTCTGCAAGAAAGAACAGCAATTTATACCACCAGAGTTGTTAAATAGGGTATAAACTGACCTCTATGTGTTATACATATTTACCCATTACACAGCAGATACACAGAATAATCCAAGGCTCATTTACATCTGGCATTTTGCAAGTACCTACTGCTGTGTGGTTCACTTAAGCAAATATGGCATACTCATTATTACTATTACTAGTTAAAGCAACAAGCTAGGTGGTGTTTTATGGATTATCAACATAGCTGATTTTCATGAAATAAAACAAAAACAGCCACTGAGGACAAATAAAGATAGCTGAACAAGGTACAATTTACTAATTTTTTTTTTTTTCTTGAATAGGAGGGTGGGTCAACTATGTGTTGGAAAGGCAGTGTAAATCAGTTCACATCACACCTTGTAGAAGAAGAGAAAAGATGTGTCTCTAGCAGGAAAAGCAATCTACAGAAGGGGTGGAGAAAAAGTATAAATCAGGATGGTTTATGTTTCCTTCCACCTCGTAGATTGCTTTTCCTTCTGTAACCTCCCTCCCTCCTTCTCCTCCTTCCTCTGTCCTTCAGTAACAATTTAGCTTACCTCCACATATACCTTCTCACCACGGTTGAATGTGTTATAAAAGCAAAAGCACAGTTTATAGAACGTTCTGAGTGTTGTGCTAAGTCTCTCTTCTTTCTAGACAGGGAAATATCCAATTCACAGGAAATTTTGGATCAATAATAACTTACCCTGAAATTATGCTTTACTACTGGTCCATGGACTAGAGCTAGATGATCTTTGTTTCTAAACTGTCTGAATCCCCGTGAGGTGGATGTACTGCTGTGCGAGTGCGTGACCACACTGATGGTGTCTTCTGAAGAACCTTTGTAGTCTTTGTCATGGGTAGGATCCTAGTCCAAGCCATAACCAGTGAGAGATTGCATTGCAGATGTAACTGCTAATATGATTTCTCAGGGGACTGAGAGAAAAAGTGTGGTCCTACACAAGGACAGATTCTGGTTTTCTGGACTGCATGTTCAATTTGTCCATTAGGATTAGTTGTTGAATTCCTGTTCCTCATCCTTTTACAAAGTGTTGAAAATCCTGTTTTGAAGAGAACTGTCACTAAGATTGTACTCTTTCCTTTCTTGCAATCTTTATTTGAAAGGATAATCTTAGTAGTATTCCAAGTCTTAGTTCTGTCTCTGATCTTATAACAATGTGTGACAGCTGCAATCCATCTGTTCAAGTAAAAAATTTCATTTAAATTTTGAGGAGAGAAATGCAACATTCATGCATGTTCCTTGTGGTCAAACTATAATAAAAAACTTTTGCTCTGTCTTCATAAACTTCTTACAAAAGTAATGTATGATATTTCTCACCCAACTCTACGTTGTGGGTCAGAAATGCACCTTGGTGTTTCTGCAAGGAAGGACCTAGGGCTGCATTACAATGCAAAGTTAAGGCACACAGTGATGGATGTACTTGTGCTAATGCATCTGATAGAAACACGAGAGCTGTTTCAGAGGGGTCAGTGCAGTCAATGGAAATAGAAAATGCAGCCTGTGGAAATTCAGAGATGATGTCAGTCAGACTTTTGGGTTCCTGAAAATCATGATTAGGTTTGCCTTGCTTAAATGGTGCAATCAACAAATTTCCAATAAAATCTTATAAATTTGTGGGTGTCATCCTCACAGATGCAATATGTTGGACAATAAATTCTGAAAAGGGAATCAAAGTTTCCTTAAGAATGTTTTGTTCTTTAATTCATCTAACAACTTCACTTTTCAGCCCTGTTTATTGAGAACATATTTCACAAAGGTGCTTTGGTGATATCAGGGTTTTATGTTGAAATGTGAACATTGCTGCTGTAGGGTGGCCTGATTTACTGAATGTCCATGAGGACAAGCAAAAACAACATCACATTTCATGGGTTTTTTTCATGGATTTTTTTTTCCTGTGAGGTAAAAATGATATACAGTGAAGCCACACACAGGACTGCAGACTCTTGTCCTTTGTTATAAAAGCTAAAGGGTTCCTTTAGTGCAGGGTGAAGATTTCGAAGTGGCTGATTATATTGGTGCAGAATGATGTATTAATCTTTGCTCTTAGAATAGATTTCATGAGCTCCATCATGGGAAAATCTGTTAGCTGGCTTCTATCAGTGACAATTGTTTGTGTTTCCTCTGGGGCTCAGCTTTTGGCATTGTCATCCTAATGGTATGGGTTAAATCTCAGAATTTATAGAAAAAAAATTATGCACTTGTGCACTATTTAATCTTCTCTTCAAGTTCTTAAAACATTTCCAAATAACTCTGAATTTAACTTAGAAGGAGGCTTGTGTTTCTGTTCTCATTACACACATAGACAAATTATGACATGGATAAGTTTCCTGACATATGTAAGGATGGCAGAAGAAGTTTTGATAGAAATAGGGAAAGATTGAAGTTAAGCAGGAAAAGAAGAGTTTTCATGTTACAGACACCTGAAAAATTCATTTCTTTGGTGTTCTCTTGTAGAAAATAGCAACATGTTTAAGAGAAAATATGGAGAAATACATCACAAATGTCTTTTTTCCATTTGGTACCTAAAACACTCATATGGTTCAATTGTTTTTTTAACTTTTTAAAATTTACATTTAAAAAAAAAACCCACACTAGGAGGTAATAAATATTTCCATTAAGTATTTAACTGTTAAAAAGTGTAATGATTAATTGTGTGGGTTTTTAAAAAAGTATTTAACCCTTTCTGTCATGAGAGCTATGCAGATAAGTACAGAGAAAGAGACAATAGAGAGAAAAAGAATATTTCTTTTCTTTTTCTTTATATGCTTTCAGAGATAAGACATAAATTACAGTAAAGTTAACAAACACAGAGACCTTTTGACACTTGACACAAAAGCCTTTTCTCTTTAATTTGGCATCCTAATAATGCTTGGAATCCCTCAGTTCGAGCAAGTCAGTGGCAGATGCTTTATTGTGTCTCTGTTTCTCCTCTGGGGCTGTACATTAGGTTAAAATATCACAAATAGCTGCTATTAAAGTGTGAGTCACAGTAGCTATAATTTTTCATGACAGCCAAAGAAAATGTGACATGTTTAGGAAACTCTGTCATTGATGCTAACACTCAGATCTTCAGGCAAATGTTTAATGACATACTCAACATACTGTGCAAACTCTGCTGTCTAACAAACAAAAGGTTACAACCAGAGAACTATAAATGCTCAGAAATGTCACTAAACAATAGGAGCTCTTTTCTTCCTGATCTCTGAAGGCAAGATAGAAATTGGACTAATATGTGAACTGGAAAAAAAGAGGCCTTTTACATATACAGTTATTTTTGTTTGGCTGCTCTAAATACTCTCTTTTAGCATATCTACCATCTGCACTTAGTGTGGAAGCATGGCTTTCCTGTTTCAATTTGATTTAAGCTTTTTTCTGGCATCATCCAGTTCATCTGGCATCATCCAGTTCAACTTCTTTTATTCTACTCTAAAGGGAAGTAGGAGGTCACTAACACACATATGTATACACCCTCTGAGACCACATGGCACAAAGCAAGAAATCCTTTCTGCAAGCAGGGCAGTGCTACCTGTGACATTCCTTGTGAGATTTCATGGGCTCATGTCTCACCATCATTTACCTTCTTAAACTAGGCACCATGTAGTTATTTAATCCTTATGTTTACTATTAGAAATGGGGCTGTATTACGAGTACCCAAATGACAAATAAGGGAAGACCTATGACATATACGAGTACTGCAAAGTGCTACATTGTGATCTAAAAGCCATAGACATGTTTAATACTACAATGTAATTTTATGGTCATTTAAAGCCACTTGGGAATATCAGCAGTGTGGAGGAGATTATTATTCTGTTTCATCCACAAAGACTAGCAAGACTGTAAATAGTAGAAGTTTAGAATAAACCTGGTCAGAGAGCTGGGCTATAATGCTGTAAATGGCTGTGAAAAATAACCATTTGGCTTCCCTCTGTCTCCTGTGGGGAGCAATTGATTTTGCCTTTCACTGGAGTGTGAGAGTGCTTGGTGAGAAAGCAGACATGGGCTTTCAAACTGTTCAAATGTATGATGGGCCTTAATCATGGTATTATGACAGGTTAAGAGTTTAAGCCTGCACAGCTTGGAGATGATGAAGCTGCCTGGGGATTGGAACTCACTGCAGCACATTAGCACCTAAATCAGGGTTATGAGATTTTGGACCAGGAGAAAACTGCACAAAAGAAGCAAGTGCAGAATGCCCTGTAGATTAAAGCAAAGGAAACAGTTTCATACATTTCTGTTCTTGGAGGTCGAGGATTGCTGATTGATTTCTTCATCTCCAGAGAAAGCAATAAGGGTTTTCCATGTTTTAATTTAGAGGGGAATAATATCATCTGTGCAGAATTCTCTCTTTTAGGCTGTGTCTACACTTCCTGCAACAGGGAACACAGCAGCTGTAGGATTCATTGTGGTACTCTTATAAACCCACTCTCAGAGGAAAGGAAAGGCCTTCACAGCAAAAGTCGGGGCTGGTATGAATCACGTGGTGTTTTCCACCAGGTCAAAGTGGGCTGCTACAGCAGACACTGTTTAGACAGTTGTCTGCCTTTGCTGTGTTTCTAAAGAGAACAGCTGAGCTATTAAGCCACCCAAAAAGCAGCATGGGCTGAGATCTGTGTGTGAGTTTGGGCTCTCACACAAAGCACAGCACGGGGTGCTCTTCCTGTTACAAGTTTCTCTGCCTCACATGTGTGCCTTCCTGGGCTTTCTACCCTTGGCGTCAGTTGCTTCAGTGCAAGGGGTAATGTTGACCAAAGGGCAAATTTGTAGCAGATAACAACTGTGATGTTTTTCAGCACGGTTTTAACAGCAGGTTCTGTGGTGTCCTCTTGCACACTGTGGATGTCTATTTCCAGATAAGTGTTTTGGGAAATTAATCCCCTCTGAGCTCTATGTAGCTCACACAACACATGCGAGGTCCAGAGGAAGACAGTGCTTAGAATTCACCTTGCTCCTCAGAATTTCCTATTTAGACATTTTACAGCATGTTTTCCTGAGCACTGCAATATTGGATAATTAATATACTTTTTCTCTTTGGGCAGGGAGAGCACATCAGACAGCCTCATCACTGGATGGAGCATTTGATTTCAATCTGGACAGATACTGGCTGTAAAAGAAGCTGAGGAGAGAACAATTTCAAGCTGAGTACAACTACTTCAAGAAGATAACAAATTTGGGGTTAGCCACTCCCACAACCCTCCCCGGATTGAGGGAGAGCTTCTAGAGTCCTTGCCAGGAATGTGAGGGTGGATGACCCCCACAGTCTTCCCTGGATGGGGGACTAAATACTTGCAGTGGTAGTTGGAACACAGTGTAGGAAGGGGAGGAAAAAGAAGACATTTCTTCTATTCTGCATTAGTACCATGACAACTAGGAAGAAGGATGAAGGCACAGCCCATCTTCAAATTAATGCAGAATGCAGGGCTAGGTCTTTTTCCATATTCATCTGGCAGGAAAGGCATCTGTGAGTAATATGCTTAATCATAGGAATTTGTCTTTTGGCAATAGGAGAAGCTTGAACCTGTAGACCTTAGGCTGGGCAGCCACCTTTACATGGTAAGTGGGGTTGGGACTTGTGATACATTTTCCTAAGTAATTCTATATTATCTGCATGGGAAAGCGTCATGAGGGTGCAGTCATGAGTGATGTGTCCCAAATTGGATCAGAGAGGCTGATCTCACCCTTTACTAAATTCTGAAAAGTTCAGGAATCTAAAAGAAAAAGTGGATAGTAGAGGCTATTCAGAGCAATAGGCATGTCTTGAAGGCTGTAGCAGTTATTCAAAGCAGCCAACAGTATGTCATTTTCAATGATTTTGAGAAAATGCAAACTATCCCATAGCCCCTCCTAAAATCTTTGGTGATCCTTATGCCAGCACACTTGTATGGAGGTGCACTTCTGGTATTAACGATGCCTTTGCAAGCGGCCAGAGAGGAGCACTGGGACCCCAGGAGGTCCTGGAGGCCCAGCATTGTGCTGCAAACAAAGTACAACACAGGAAGATTGGCAGACATTAGAGAATTACTGTCTGAGCTAACATCAATAGAAGCTTTGATGCAAGCCTCTTTCAGGGAATTACAATAAAAGGTAGAGTCACTGAAGTTGAGGCAGGCTTAAACAGGCATTCAGATACAGTTACTGATAGAGATAAGAGACTTCAGGATCTTGAAAGCAAAGACCTGAAAAATAGATAATTTGGAGAATTGAGGAAGAAGAAATAACACTGGGTTGAAAGAAATCCCAGACCTGACTGACATAAAGAAAGAGGAAAAAAGTGTTAAATTCCTGAAAAAGGAACTCTGGAGCAAGGGAGAGGGAGTTGTCTGGGTATGTGTAGGTGGTATACATACATATACATATGCATATACATACATGTGGTAGAGAGCTATGAGCTTTTGCTCTAGCACCCCTAGCTTCTGGACTATGCTATATACCAGACCATACTAGTGAAAAGATAATCAACACTTAACAGGAATCATTTAACTGAGAAAAATTATAATCCCACTTAGATTCTATGACAAATGAGCGTGGAATAGAGCAGAGTAAGAGGGGAAGCATTGACTGGAGAAATAGGTTGCCCAGGAGTGAAGAGAGAACCCTAAATAAGTTTATAAATATGCCTAAATAAGCCTAGCATTCAGCTCATGGGGGCTTAGGTGACACAAAATGACAAGTCCAAAGAGCCAAGACACTGAGCTTGAAGCTTCCCTTGGAAGGTGAGGGAGCTGTGTCATGCTGCAGCACAAGGGTATGAGTTGCCTATCTCTGTGTTACCTGGGAGCCTGTAGCCAGCTCTTCAGGACAGAGATACACACACTCTTTTTAATAGCACCAAGCATGGCTCATTTCTCCCTGCAAAAATATGACAGCTGAGAGTCAAGAAAGAGGAGGAGATCGTGTCCAACCATATCTGCCCACAAACGAGGAGACCTGAGGTGTTTCAACCTCACTTTTCCCAACTCAGAAGCACCATTCCCAGCACTGCTTTTAAATTTTCTATTAAAAATTCATGGTCCCAGGAGCAGTGATTAAAATGCTGGCCTCTTCACTCCTGAAGAAGTGAAGGTAATTTTAGGATTGCAGATGTGTTCCTCCTTTTTCTTTTTCTCTAGCCCAATAAATCCTGAAATTTGAAGGAGATCTGAATTCCCTCAGACAGGAGGAGAAGTTGTGCAGGTTTCCTTTTTCCTGTGAGAATGTGATAGCCATTAGGTCAATACACACTGAGATCTATTGCATTTCTGACCGAAAAGAAGGTTTGGAACATCTCTCTTCTACAAAACATTAAATTCTGTTGCTATGTTGCATAGTCTGAGAATATCTAGCAACCCATGTTTCTATGGGTCTGGGCAGTGAGACATCTGGTTTATATGACAGTTAGTCTGTCCTGTAAAGATGGAAGAAGCTGAATGCCAATGTAAATAATAAAAAAAAATATTTTAGTTATCCCAAGGTGTACTTGCACAGGGACTACTAGAATTGCAGTTTTGGGTTGTTTTCAGTAAGTTCTTCCTAGGTTTAGGAAGATTTTTGGATTTTAGCAGCTTAAAATCATTCCTTGATCCTAACAGTTCCATTATCACCCTTAGTCTTCAGCTAAACTGAAGAAATCACCATTTCCTACACTTAGAAGCTTATTTTCATGGGTGTTAACCAGGGTATACCTCAGAAGTATAATCACAAAGTGTATTTCATTTGCAAGTAGTTACTCTCATCTAGGCAAAGCTGATCCTGGATGAAAAACAGCTAGGAAAGTTTAAAAGAAATAAATGCAAAGGAATATGTGAGGAAATGGCAGATGACTAAAAAGAGCAGGATGAAAAGCCTTACTGAGTAAATAGAGTAAGGGGTTGACTTGCAGCCCTGTTAAGTTTCCTGGAATCCCAGCAAATTTCAAAATCAATAGAAGCCTATCTTTAATTGACTTGAAACGTAACAAAGACAAATTTGATTTTGCTTCTCATAGCCCTGTCTACTTGTTCTTTATTAATGCTGCGATATTTACCAATAAACTGGCTGATAGTCTTGACTGTCTGCCTGATTAGTTAGTGGAAAGCACAGAAACTGCTTCCAAGGGCATTAATTAGCAGGTAATATATGAAGAGGTGCAACTGTATGCCATTGTCCAGTGATGTAAAGGAAGTATTAAAAGGACCCAAATTAAGTGATTTAGAGGGAGTCTTGGATTGCATGGATAATAGGATAGCATCACATGCATTAGATCAATAGGTATGTTTCCATTATAAAACTCCATTGGCTGGAGACAAAGTTAACCACAATTCTTTGTGTTTTCAGCTTATACTTCTTTTCTGTGATAATCTTGTCACTTCTGCAGAAGTTAGCACAAAAATTCCATCTTGCAGGTATAATATATAGCAGGTTTGGAGAATGAAGTTACACAGAATATAAATGACATTTTAATGATGATTGCTGACCCACTTCTTGGCAGGCCACTGTAATGAAAGAAATTAGGAAAGAATTCATGAAGTTTAGAGAAAATCCAGGGATTAGTCAATTAAGACAAACTTCTAGCATTAGTATTTCAAACAAGTCAGACTACTCACAAATCATTACATGACAAATGTGAACTCAGTGAGAAAAATCTTAATCAGATCCTCAAGTGTTTCTAGCATCTGCCTCCTGGGAAAAAGATGTGATGCAAATTGCGTTTCTACATCAGAAAAAAGTGGAAAAGGTTTAATACAAAGGAACAAGCCAATAATACTGTGAACTGCTAGAAAGAAATAAATGAATCTTCTCACTATGAGTATTATTTCAGACGTCTCTCCCTATTCACTTGGAGAGGAGTTGTAGTCCTCCATTTTAGCTATCATTTAAGCAGAGGAGTATGTCATCTTCAAGTCAAGTATTTAATGTAGAGCAGAACTGAGAAGAACAACAAAAGGTATTTAGAGCATTAATCCTCACTGTGAGTGCAGCTGGATCATAACACATCCCTCTGGAAAAGACCCCAGTACATGGGTATACAGCCCAGGAAATTTATACATCTGTTCCTGTATCAGCTAATACTTCAGTAGTATAAGAGTGCTAGAAGGCAGTCTTAAATACAACAGTTCTTTTTTCTATTTATGTCATCAATGCCAGTAAAGAGTAATTAAGTATGGATGTAGCTGGGCTCTAAACATCTCCTCAATGGGTCCTAGAGGGCAGGCCAAAAACTAGAATGGAAATATTTGTAGTATTTTGTATGTAATTGATAAGATCAAGACCAGAACAAAATAACAAAAAAGACAAATATTTAAGAGTCTGGAAAGAGAGGAATGTTTTCCAAGCAAGGACACCGCTGTATCTTCGGAATGCAACATGCTCTTCTGTACCCTGACAAGCAGATGGACACAAAGCCAAGTTGTCCATGCAGCACCTCTGAGGATAGCATGTCTCACTCCTGCAGTCTGACCCAGTGAGCTCATGAGCTCTCCAATTATCAGGATTCACAAAAACAAGTGGAAAAGCAAGAAGCATTGCCTTGGATTAAGAGCTCTCCCTGGATACCACTGCTCCTATTGGCAAGTGTAGTTTGGAGCCATAGATCTCACATGGCTCCAGTAACATTCTAGTGGGGAGGGTACACAACCATGTGTGCTTCACACATGCCTGCCCTCTTTCCTTGTCTTAATGAACTGAATATTTATTGTGGGAAGAGGAGAGCTGAAGTGCAAGAGGCATTTCGCTTCATCTGGCAGCAAGGATGGTTGTCGCTGTTATCCCCAGGAATGGCAAGAAGAGCAACATACATCAGGTCAAATGATATGACTGAAGCGAGAGCTAAGACCATGTTTAATGGAAAACTCATCTTTTATAGCATAGTTCTCAAAAGAGAAATTACACGATTGGCCTATTCATCCACCACCCCCCAAGGTGATGGGTGGAGTGGTATAACGCCATCCGTAAATATTATTTTTCCATGTACCAAAACAATATGCACAGTTCCCACAACAATCTACAGCTACAAAGAGTTTACAGAATCTCAAACTGTTTTCTCAGCCAGACTGTGTGAGAACAAAAGCTTGCACAGGAAGGCAGTGAGAACCTTGTGAGAAGCTCTTTACTAGCTTTTTAGTATCCATAGGTGGTGGGCTGCTGGTTTCAGCTATAAAATTATTTGATGCGGATTGAAAACAGAGAACTTCACAGTTTTGTCATGTGAGTCAGCCAGAGTGCTGCTACACCAGAGAGGACAGTATTTCTTCTTCCCTTCCATCCTGAGCCTGCTGATGGGAGCAGTGACTTTGGAAGAGCAGTCCCCTCCCTATGCAAAGGCACTGGCTGACCCTGGGAATCGGGACGCATCTTGATCCATCTCTGTCCTTGTGCCACTGTAAGGGAAAGTGTCAGCTTTAAGACACATCCTCTCTTCAGTTATTCCTCTCAACTGCTTGAGACACATCCTTCCATCCTAAAATTTAGGCTATGTGACTTTTATGGTCCCTGTGTGGATCTGGCCATAAAATTGCTGCTTTCTGGATAGTGAAATTGTGCCAAATCTTTAACACAAGTTCAAGCAGCTCAGCATTGTTTTCCTATTTGCAGACAGGCTGAAATTGCACTTCTTTCATGCCATTTAAGATGTTAAGCAGATAAGCTTTTTACTGGCTTGTCTTTTAAGCAGAAGAATTCACAGCAAGTTCTGAATCCTGAGTCTCAAATCATTTCCCAGGGTTTCCTTCATGCCCCAAATCCCAAATTATCTTCTAGCCAGCATAACTGCTGTCATTGAGCCTGATAATTTTTTTCGCCCTCAGCTCTTCATTTCCCTTACATTTCAGAAGCAGTGCAGAAATGCAGGTGCAGGGTACAACAAGCTTAATTTACTGTGGCAAATAATGCAAGGAATTTCTTTCATGGATTATCCATTTTATACATTTATTACTGCATTTGAATGCAATAAAAATCTCATTCTTTTAAATTTACCTGAAGCTGCAGTATTTGCAATTGGCTGTGTTAGAAAGTCAGAGAATCCAGGGCACTTACTGCATAATTTAAGCCTCTTTGTCACAAACTGGACAGGTTCTTACCCATTGGAATTATGGGGAAACAGATAATTAGCAAGATCTATGGTAACTTCAAGGTGGTTACTGGATAGGAGCTAACTTCTAGCAGACACTAAAGAGAGGGGCAGTGAAAAACTAATTAGCATTCAGAATACTTTAAACAAGGGATGTTACAATCTGGGCAAGAAGGGGATGCTTTTCCATCTAGCTGTATGGCTGCATAAAATACCCATATAAATAGTAATAGGTTATATTCAACACAAAAGAAGACAGACGTTGAATAAAGAAGACACTTAATTGTACATGCATCTTTCGGTGTTGGAGAGTATCTCTTGAACTTATCTGCATCCCACAAGCCTGTTTTGGGGACTGAAATTATGATGAGTTAATGAATCAGTTTTATTCATCCCAAATCCAGAAACCAGCAGACAATTAAATTTTATCCATATGTGGATACAGGAGAAAGCTCATGGTTAAAGTGATAATTAATGCAACATGGCAATTAATGCAATACCTAAAGATAAAAAGGTGAATGATACCAATAGAGATGGAAGGACTTCTGAGGTTACAATGTGAAGATAAAGCAGGAAAAATCCTGCAAGAATAAAAACAAGAGACCTGGATCACTCCCTTCTTTTCTTACTGATACCCCAAAGTACCTTCTTTTATTTGCTTTGATATAATATCATTATGTGAGATAGATTTAGCTGGGTTAACAGTTACAGACTCTTACCCAGTTTAAGACAATAATTGTCTGACATTTTGCTACAAGTAGAAAAGGGATGAAAGGTTTGACTCAGTTTGACCATATGATTGGCCTGAAGAGATTTACAGGAATACTTTCATCATTATGGCAGTATTTGTATCAGCAGAGAGTTCAAGGCATACAGTGCTATTACAAGTTAGATGAAGCATGTGACTGGGAAAAGCCAGCTTGGATTTACCAAGGGAAAATCATAGTTAACTAACCTGGTCGCTTTCTAGGACAAAGTAACTTGCTTGGTTGATGTGGAGCAAGTGGTGGACATTGTCTACCTGGATTTGTCCAATGCTTTTGACACCGTTTCCCACAGTCTTCTCCCGAAGAAACTGATATGTGAGACTCTAGACAAGTGGTCTGTGCCATGGGTGGGGGTCTGGCTGCCAGGCTGTACCCAGAGGCTAGTGGTAAATAGGTCCTTTACAAACTGGCAATCGCCACAAGTTGGTTCCCCAGGGATCGATATTGCACCTGGTGCAGTTTAAGACTTTCATAAGTGATCTGAAAGATGGGATTGAGCATACACTGACAGAGTTTGCCAATTATACCAAACTGAGTGGGGAAGTGGACCCTTCAGAAGGGGCAGTCACCCTGCAGAAAGATCTGGATGGACTGGAAGACTGATGTAACAAGAACTGTATGAAGTCCAACAAGGACAAGTTAACAAACATAATCCACGAGCGCAGCACAAACTGGGATCTGCCCAGCTGAGGAGCAGCCCACTGAAAAGGGGCCTGGGGATCCTGGTAGACAACAAACTCCATGTGAGCAAATTGGGCTGCAGTGACAGACAAAGTGAACAGGATGCTGGGCTGCATCAAGGACATCATCAGTCCTTATGACATTAGAAAGAAGTCTACATAACACTCTACTTAACATTTGTCAGGCCACATCAGGAATACCATGTTCAGTTTTGGTCCATGCTACACAAGAAGATGTGGACAGGTTGGAGATGATCCAGAGAAAGGCTACAAGAGGACTGCAAAGCTTGGTGTGAGTAAAAGCTAAGGGAACTGGATTTGTTCAGTCTCAAGAAAAGAAAGCTTAAAGGAGATATTAGCACCATGTTCTAGAATTTAAAGGATGGCTATAAAAAAGATAGAGACCCTGTTTTTCCAAGGAATCACATGGAAAAGATGAGGGGTAGTGGGTTACTTCTAGGGACATTCCAGTTGGGTATATGTCAGAGACTGAAATGTTTCGTGCCTTAAACATTGTTATGAAGGAATTTTGCCCATTATAGCAAAAACCATATAAAGAAGCTACAACCACTGTAGCCCAACCCTCCCTGAAGATGTCTGACTGGAACTTTGGACTGTTAAGTGGAGTTAAGCCACCTAGATAAGATAAAGGGAACACTATTATCCCATCATCTCAGTTCTAGGGAGAAGTTAACAAGGCTGAAGGAAAGGAATGCATCCACAAGAAAGCCAGACCCAGCAGAAAATCATCCCTGGCTGGGTTTGTGGTGGGGGAGGCCACAGCCCACAGAGGCCAGGTTAACATCCATCCTCCTTTACACAAACTGGCTCATCTGTGAAACCCCCACCAGGAAGGCCACATACATGGGACATTCAAATGAGAAGCAGCTGAGGAGGCGTCATAATCCATCAAACACCCCCCAAAGTGCTCCCCAGACTTACTGCTGAGGAGTTGCTCCACAGGAATGTCTGTTATACAAAAATGATGCAACAGATCCAGAGTCTGTTGCCAGAGACTGTGTCAAACTTGCCCCCCTCTCCCAGGGAGGTACCTGGTCATTCCCACCTGGCCTAAGTATATATTAATCCATTGGATTCTGTGTTTTTTGGGGGGCCCTCACCACCAAGAACACCAGCTGGAGAGGATCATGAGGATCATCAGGACACCAGTGGGATCCACGGAGTGGTGATGTTTTCTTTAATCTGTCTCTGCCACTATCTTTCTGGCCCCCCACCTCTTTTCTATTTCTTTCTCTTCCTTTTTCTCTCTCTCACCCTCTCCTATTTACTACTAAGTAGGATCCATACTATTGACTTTGGCATATGGTCTCATTTAGCATATGGTCTCTGCCCTTAATTTGGGCAGAGGCATTTCTATTAATTTTACAAACTGGACCGTAACAGCACAAGAAGAACATTTTTCACAATGAGAATAAACAGCCATTGGAATAATCTCCCCAGGGATGTGGTAGATTCAGCCGGACAGACTGTTGGGCCATCTTGTCTAGACTGTGTTTTTGCCAAGAAAGGTTGGACCAGATCATCCTTGAGGTCCCTTCCAACCTGGTATTCTATGATTCTGTGAGAGGCCGTGCCTGCTGCCCACTCGCTCTAATCAAGGTCCACTATCCATGAAGAACTGCTAAAACAACAAAGACTGAATGGTTTTCATTTTCTTGCTCCTACATGAATGCTTCCAAATGAAACTGTTTCTAGTAACAGGCAACACTTAAAAATGCAGGACTATATTAAATCCAAAATTACAGCCAGATGAATATCAGTGTGGAATATTTTTTAAGCAATGGGGCTATAAGGAAAAAATTAATGGGCTATGTTCCCATACCCCTGCCAGTACTGTCACATACTAATCTTAATTTACATGTTATAATTTGTTTACTCAACATCATCAAAATTCTGATTTAGTTGACAGTAATATAATTTTGGACTTCAAGATCATCATGTTCCCCTGCTTCAGGCCAAAGACAAATATTTGGTTCCAAATCACTAATAGCTTTTGGTCAAAGGTCTGGCATAAAACAAATAAATATGCCAGAATGGCATTTATTTCCCACTTATATGCAACAAATAAACCCTCACTTGCTTAAAAGGAAACTTCATATTATTATGACATTAAAAAAATCTTCTAAAGCTTTCTTGTGAAGCTACACACAGTGACCTCAGCTAAAGGTGGACCAACCATAGATAATTGAGTTCACAGATCTTGCAATAGATAAGACCTCCTAATTTTTAAAAGTTTTTAGGTTAATTACGTTATTTGCTCATTAGGAATGCTTTGTATTTACAGAGACCACCATTCTGTGTGCACACAAGGTCATGGGGAATAATGAAGTTGCCCCCCTCCCCTTACCCAACACCCCTGAGAGGCAGCTGCACTCCACTACCCTCTCAGGAGCAGGGTTGGGTAGGGAAAGAGGGCAGAGGAGAGGGCACTACATTACTGCTACAGTGGCATTGCTTGTTCCTCCATCTAAACTACAGGTTTGCCACTACTGCCCATGGATAATGTAATAATCTGAATCCTACACCTCTGAGGATTTTTTTTTTTTTAATACAAGAACTACATGGCACAGTCAAGAGAGCATTAAATTGAAGCAGCATAAGGAAGGCTGGTAGATGGCAGACTCCTAACATGGGGACATGGACTCCAAGGGCTACGTTCCAACAGTCATACAGGATCGCTAAAGTTACTGAAACCCCCAAATTTAAAACATTCTAATTCAGACGACTTGGAAAGTGAATTTATTTTCAGTTTTATTGTGGGATGTGAAGATAAATAAATCGCTGGGCTGGAAGAATGTGCTTGTACAGAAACCAAAATTGTGATGATAATATTTATTGTGGCCAAAGAGTAGGGCAGTCTGGAACATACAGATCAGGTATTTTTGAAGGAGTCAAAAGATAACAGAGTCAACTAGGAAAAAAAATCATTGTAAAACTTAATTTAGATTTCTTCAAGAAGGTTTGTTATATGGCAAGAAAGCTATGAGTTCACAGTCAAGAGAGAAGCAACTTTGTCCCTAGATGCTTTTATTACAGGTGTGAATTGAAAGAAGCTATCATGAATGGGAGAAATCCAGTAGAATGAAACAAAAGAGAAAGAAAGAAACAGATAATAACCAATATATTTTGTGAAGTGAACATAACTGATAAGAGAAGCTAATAACATCATGTCTCTGGGCAACACATAATGAGAAGTTTTTAAAAGTATAGTAGGAACAAATGAAATCCCAGCAATAATACAAACCCATAACTAGAAATGATAATGCCATTAATAATGAGACAGGAAATGCAGGAGTGTACAATAAATAAATCCCTGTTCTGGTTTTGAAATGAAACTAGAGGAAGTGCTTCTTTCACATGAAGATGATGAAGTACTCAGTTAAAAGGTGAGAAAGATATTAAAAAAACCCAACCCTTGTATGAAGGATAATTGCTTCAGGCCTGAGTAACTTATACCTAAAATTTCCAGCAGACTGATCTTAAGGGAGTTGTGAGGTTATTCAGGTGTCTCTAGCACAGGTAGTCTTTAGGTAATCAGACCTAGACAAAATAGTACTAAACCAAGTATGGGTTGACCCCCCCAAAGCAAACTGAGGTGTAATACAGAAAATATGAAATTATGAACAAAATATAGAAGACAGATATAAAGACAATTAGAGGTACTTAAATAACTGTGACTAAGTTTTTTAATTTACAGTCTTCTTGGTTTTCTCATATGCCTGTCCCAAAACACTACTCAAAATACAGACTATATCACCTCCATCTAAGCAACAAACTAATTGTAAAAATGCTCACTGTGTGCCCTCTGCTCCTCTTCTCAGGTTAGAAAAAAGAAAAAGGGAAAGGCAGCAGCAGCAGCCTTTTCCTTTTGAAGGACTTCTGATGTGGGAGCGTAGAGTGCTGCTCTTTAAACCATTACCAAGATTCATCCCAGCAATCAAGACAAGAGATGCAGCTGCCCTGTCTTCCAGATAGGGACACTCACGGCTACATCTCATTTAGTTTCTTAGGCACTACCTAGACACTTACCAACCAGCTAATGTAGGTTATGTAAAAGGTATATTCAAACACTAATGATTAAACTATGGCATTATTTGATGAAGGCTGCAAAAAACCCAGGGTTAGAAAGTCAGGATAGCTGCACTGTGGGGAGCTCCTTTGCTAACTTGATTGGTGGGAAGTGTAAGCTATGACTAGCCACTAGGACAAATGGATGGGCAGAACAGATCAAGAACTGGAGCCCAGGACTGGCCCATAACATATCTTGAGTAATCTTGGAGGTTTTATTTTTCTCCCTTGCTCTCACATTTTGAAGGTTTTTTTTTCTTGTTTTTGGTTTTTTTAGGTTGGTTGATTTGGTGGTTTTTGTTAGGTTTTGTTTTTTGTTTAGTGGTTTTTTTGTTTGCTTTGGTTTTAGGGGTTTATTTTGGGGCTTTTTTGGTTTGATTTTTTTTTGTTTGTTTGTTTTGGTATTGGCTTTTTTTTCAAAAGGAGGAGTTTCATAAGGACTCTAGAATGGGCGACTTCTGTAGACATTGAGGGGCAGGGAGCTGTAGGTCTAAATGAGACACAGCATGAAGGAGTTTAGCCCCATCTCCCACAACCTGGTTTGGACTGAGTGGCAGGTCCCCATGAGAAAAGGAAGATGCCACCAGCTGTTGTGTTCTCATTCCAGCTGTACTGGAAAAGGAAGACAAGCTGGGATGACCCTTGCTGGAGGCCAGGCACCCACCAAAGCCTCTCTATCACCCCCCTCTGCAGCAGGACAGGGGAGAGAAAATATAACAAAGGATGGGTTAGATATAACATGGGTGGAGATGAGGACCAGGAGGCATCACTAACCAGATACTGTCAGCGACAAAACAGACTCATATTAGAGCTATTAACTGAATATTTTACTAACAAAATCAGAGCAGGATAATGAAAAATAAAATAAGACCTCAAAACCACTTTTCTCCTGTCCCACCCCCCTTCCCAGCTCTACCTCCTACCTTAGTGGTGCAGGGAGACAGGGAATGAGGGTTATGGTCAGATTATCACATGTTGTTTCTCCTGCTGCTCAGGAAGAGGAGTCCTTTCCCTGGTACATCATGGGGTCCCTTCCATGAGAGACAGTTCTCCACAAACTTCTCCAACGTGAGTCTACCCCATGGGCAATAGTTCTTGACAAACTGCTGCAATGTGGGTCGCTCTTCCACAATGTGCAGTACTTCACACTCAGCCTGCTCCAGCAGACTCCTGAGAGGGTCACAGCCCCCTCTCAGGCACCCATCTCAGGCTCTGGGGTGGCTTCTCCACAGGCTGCAGGTGGATCTCTGCATCCCCATCTCCGTGGGCTGTAGGGGCACAGCTGCCTCACCATGGTCTGCACTACAGGGTGCAAAGAAATCTCAGCTCTGATACCTGGAGCAGCTCCTGCCCCTCCTTCTCCACTGACCTTGGTGTTAGCAGAGTTGTTCCTCTCACACATTCTCACTCTGCTCTTCTCTGTCTGCAACAACTCTTTTTTCTTCCTCTTAAATATACTATCATAGAGGCATTACCCTCATTTCTAAATGGCCCAGCCTTGGTCAGCAACATGTCTGTCTTGGGACTGGCTCACACTGTCTCTGCTGGACATGGGAAAAGCTTCTGGCAGCTCCTCACAGAAGCCACCCCTATAGCTCCCCACTCCCAGACCTGCTACTAAAACCTGGCTATGAAAACACATCAGGCTTCTGTTTGTAACACCAGCCTGCAGGAAACTGCTGGGTGGTATAATGAAATGTGATCCTCATCACCTGTATGTGGTGAAGCCAGAGAGGAACAAAAGATAAGAGGCAGCCTATCCTACCTGAACTAGTTGCACTATCACACTGCTTGCTGATTACCAGCCATGGGATCTTCATGTGTGCTCTGCTGGCCTGTCATAGGCAAGACACAGTAAGCAGCAAGTGATGGTGGATCTGAATAGTAGGGTTTATCTAAGAACCAGCAAGGTTCAAGCTTTTGCCCTGTCTGACTGTCTCAGCCTCACTGTCTCTCCCAGTGTTCTGCTCACTTGATCTTGATTTCCCTTTCCCACAGAGTGAACACTGCTGGCCTAGGAAGATTGGGCAGAAAGTTTTGTCAATTCCTGTTGTACCACTGCTCATAGGAATCACCCATCAAGGTCTCTGTGTGCCTTTAGTATTCATCTTCATCCATCTCCCTTATCACCAGAATCTTCAGCCCCTTCCAGAATCTTTCCTCCAGCCAAAGTATTCATCCCCATTCCTGTGTGGCTGCTTCTTTCCGAGAGCCAAGACAGTCTGTGTGCAGGAGCACAACATATAATCAGCCCCATAACTGGTGGTCCTGTCTTATGTCCCTTTATCAAGAGGAGTGTTCAAGACATGCCATGTATTTCTAGTGCTAAAACCTATGATTCACCTGTAACAGCTGGAGCTGGCAAGTAACAGGCTCCTGCTTTAGAGTTCGGAAGTTCAGCTTTGGGCATTCACTGACACATTCGGGTGTTGCCTGTGCACATTCACTCACTCATTTTGCCTACAATGCTACCTAGTACAAGTCTGATTTTACCCTGCATTCCTTTCAGCGTTATCCTACTGGCTGACTCCAGGCAGCTTCGTGGCCAAAAGACACTTCTCAGTACTTAACCCTGACTCCAATCCATCCTCATGTGACCTAGATCAGGGAACATTCTTATGGATGAAGAAAATACCTGGTTTGAATCTTCTGCTAAACTCAAAGAAGCTCGGCAGTTAGCACAGTCTGATCTAATCTTCAGACTGTGCATACTCATGGGGGAAAATGAAGCAGGAACTATCCTTCACGTGTTAGTTCTGTTATCAGCAGTTTCTTGGGGAGAAATGAATGATAATTTTCTCTTCCTCTGTGTTTTTGTAATCCCTTATTTCCTTTTTATTATTTGTCAGTCCATCAACCAGAACATTTTTCACCATTGTATTTTTTATTTGAGTAAAATCTTTGACTAAGTTGCATTAAACATGTGTCTCTAAAAAATTCAGGTAAGAAGCATAATGTATAAAACACCCTTGCACATCCCTAATATTAAAAGTATGTTGATCAAAGATATCAGAAACTCAGAAAAGTATAGGTGGTAGCATAGTTTTTCCACAAACTTCCAATAACAAAATATAGTCCATGTAATCATTTAAAGCAATCATCTGCAAATTCTCCCTCTCCACTAATACGTAGAATTCATCAACTAGAGTTTGGAAACTGGCCAGCATGAGGAGATGTTTTGCATGCAGTTGCACGTACTGAAAGTTCATGCAACTTTAGCTGTCTTGAACAAGATCTAATTAAAAAGAAAATCAAGAAATGAGTAACACTTTGCCTAAATGTCTTCAGATTAACACATGCTATTGAATCAATAGGTCTCACTAACAAATGTTAATAAAATAACTGTAGAATGACTCATGCCAGTTAGACAGATGAGTAAGTATCAATATAAAAATTTTGAAGACGAGGAAAACAAAATCACAGGAAGCCTAAGGATCCAATCCAGAAAAGTTCAAGTTTCTCTAAGTTTGCAGTTATTAAAGAGAACTGAAGATGTTCATTTCTTTGTTAAAATTAATTGCCACTGAACGTAGCAGATGCCAAAATATTAATGGGTTTTCAAAGCAATTGAAAGCATTAATGAAAGAGACCATTAGTTAACCACAGAGCCGTCTTTGCTGTCAAGGCTCAGGAAATTCAAGAACCTGAGGAAGCATCACTGGGCTCTTCCCTTTCTGTTATATTCCTACTTATCCCAGATACAGGGGAAAATGAACACTCGGTCTGATCTAATAGAAGCAATCTGAAGGTCTTGATATGTTTTATATCTCCTCGGAGAATCTACTTAATATTTCAATGAATTTTACTTCTGAAAAAACAATGCAGATCCAGTGTCAGCCGAGATACCACAAGCTGTTTTCTGCTTTGCAAAGGGACAGGGCTTTCTCTATAACTAATTGCATACCAAGCATGCAGCAAAGTAAGCTTCTTGGGAAGTAAATGATCCAAGAACAGTTTAACTATATCAGGATTACATACTCCAGGGATTTAGCTGAAGCAGAAGGATTTGCATGGTATGAAACTCCTGAGAAATCTCTCAACAAAAACATTTTTTCTATTTATCACATGGTGTGTGGTCCAGCAGCTGATACTCAGTGTTTAGATTTTATTCAACAATCCAAATTATTGAAAGACACTTAGTATTCTGAAAGCCAGCTACATTCTTAACAAGCTCTGAATATTTTTTTAAGTGTAGTCTTCGAGGAAATGGTTATTCAGAAGGGTTAGGCAGTGCTCCTTTTCTGTAGTTGAAAAGCCAGAAACTTGTAGTGCTCAGATGAAGATGAGACTTCTGTTTTCAAAAAGTGATGCAAGTGTACATATTTGCTGAGGATATTGATGCAGGATAACATGATGGGAGTTTTCTCCACACACCTTGAATTGCATTTTACCACCTGTTCTGAAATCTGTAGGCATGGAAAAGTTGGTCAACAGTGCTTGATGTATTGGCATTCTTTGACAGATCTGGGTAACCAATATAATGTGGGCATCATTCACCTCCATTTGCTTTAGGTCGTGGGTTGTTCTCCAGTTCATAGCTTCATAAAGCTGTGGAATAGCCTTTCTCTATGAGACCTTTTGAAAAAAGAACATAGTAAAAAGGATTAGATGTAGCCATAAATATGATAAATGGCTTGCTCGAAACTACATTAAATAGCAGTGATCTCAGCCCAGAGATGGGTACTGCAACAGTCTTTTTGCAAATCTGAGTGGATAAATGATTCACCATGTGCTTGCTTTTCATGGACATCATTTAACAGAACATCCTGTGTCACTAGTGATTTTCACTCCAAATACAGAAGACTTGTGTGTTGCTGCTTACCATTTCATCACACTTTCCTCATTCTCCAGACCTCTATTAAATGATGGGAAAAGGATTCAGATATGGTACAAGTTGCACCTCCCACTCCTCTGTAGGACTAATCCATAATCTTTTGACTTGTCCCTCTTGTTTTTTCCCCCCTTTTGCAGTTGTTCTTAGGCTTATTTGTTTGTTTGTTTGTTTTCTTTTTTCTAGTCTTGTCCAGGTTTTCCCCACCGTGCTTCTCTGCACCACAATCCCCCAGAGGGCAATTCTGGATACTCAGCTTAGTGTCGAATCCTTCAGCAATATCCCAAGTGCTTGAGTGCAAAGTATGCACACATTTTGTGCAGTGGCTCTGTTTTCACAGTACTCCAGGGACCCTCATTGAAAACCTACCCAGGTTCATGGATTAACTGTGCCCTGTCTGCACAGTGTTACACTATATGGAGTTAGTCCTTGTCAAAACTCAGCCCACCACTGGATACAAACTACACACAAAACTTTAAAAAGTCAAGGCTCCATCAAAAATTACTCTTTCTATATTTTTCCAAACTATGTATCTTCTAAATAAAAACACCAAATATTCGTATACTATAGCTAAAGAAATTCACATTTTTTTTTAAATATCATTTTTCTGGCAGTAAATATTGCAGAGATGAAAGAATGAAATAGGAGAGCAAGCCTCAATGATGAAACCAAACGAAAACTAGCAATTCCAGATGCTTGTGGAAAAAAAGTTGTAGCAGTGACAGTGATTTGAAAATAGGAACAGAACATCTACTGACAGGATGACTTCATTATAGACTATGTGGGGATTTTTCTCTCTAAGTTGCTTGCAGCAATACATCTCATTCAGCTCCTCAGCCTCACTGATGCACCAAGCTTGACCCTGTGTCTTGGAAATGTACTCACTATCAGTCAAGCTTGTTTGCATTAATGTAGCCCACTTTTATTTATCATAGTAATAAACTTCATTTATATTTATTGCATGCTGCCTCCTTTAGTTGAGCTTTGACCTGAAATTGACCCAGATGTTTGTATATTGTACCTGCAGGTACTGTCACTTTTGTGGCTAACATTGACTGAAGAGCAGACCTGCAAAGACACTTGGGGCCAGGCTATGTGCAAAAAACCCCCAGGGGAACAGACATATAAAATTGCACTTAAATCCAGCCACATTATTTGCAACATCTCAAAAACATTTTTAAACCTCAAGGCATTTATTGCAATTATTCAATGCAGAATGCGTATTATTTTAACTGCTACTTATAACAGATCTTGCAGTTTGTACTGTAGTAGGAAATCATCTCTATCTTGCTTCAGAGTTTAGAGGCAAAATGAGAAAACTTCCACCAGTAATGGCAGTCTGTAAAACCAGCAGGTTTTATTTGCTCTGATTACTCACCTAGCATACCTTCACTGATATATAAATAAAGAAACCAGAAATATTTTTGTGTTCATGGCATTAAGCTACATGTGATCAAGCCATGTGGGTGTTGGCTGACCCCTCTTGCTTGGTATATGATTCAGTGCCTCACGTGAGAGCTCTGGGCTGGACAGATGTGTCAGATTAAAGAAAAGTAAGAAGTGCTCCATGCCCATGATCTCTTTTTGGAACAGTTTCATAGCATTCGGTCTATGGGAAGCCTGCCTCCTGCTTCTTCCAAACTGTGGATATAACAGGACTATTGCTAGCAAGCAAATCACTGAGATGTAAGGAGTTACCAGCTGGCAGCTAAGCTGTGAGATCTATTTGCATGAATGCTCCTTGTCTTTTACAAGTGAGAAGTAAAATGTGTTAGCTCAAATAATGAAGGTGGTTTGTACTAGTAAGAATATTTTATTTTACCGAGCCTCATCTCAATGCTACTTACACAAAACGGCAACTGTGACCTTTGGAATGTTTTAAGCTAATGCTTTTTTGTTCCACCTATAGATTAGGTGACATACACATACATTGAGCCATTCTGGCTCAGTGACAAATGGAAACCTATGGAAATTAACTATAGAGACTCAACTGCTTGTGGCTATCTTCTCATGTCTGATATTTGGTTCAGCTTGTATCAAAAGTCACAAGAAAGAGGTGAGCTTTGAAATTAGAACTGAAGCCACTTTTAAGTTTGAATAGGATTTCCATGTCCATAACCTGAACTGTTTATGGATTTAGGGACATGGGCAATATAGCAGAGACTGCAGAACAGAAACATGAGATCATTTTTTAAGCTCATTCTCACAAGCTACCATGTCGAACATCAGATTTCTTTTTCCCTTTGTTTTGAGTTCTTTATCTTGGCCTTAGTTGGGTCTAGGAGAATTGTTACTATAGGCTTGAAGATGGCTATTAGTAGATCTAAACTGATCTTTTTATTTGATTTTCCACTCCTGTATATTTATTGCTTTAATGCATTTGTTTGCAAAATCCTTTTAGAAACCAACGCTTGGAAATATTAGTCAAAACAGGCTTAAGACTTCTCCCTCTGCACAATGGCTGATGTGGTATATGACTACAGCTCCTGCAAAGACTGAAGATTTCACAGATGGACAGGATCTGTAGATCTGAAAAGAAAAAGCAAAAGAGTGGAGATACCCAACTACTGCAGCACTTTTCTTAAGTGAAATCCTAAGGGCCAGATTCTACTTCACTCCACATTATGTGCACTTACGTTACACCCCTGGAAATTGCAAAGCAGATGTACTTTGCTTTCAGCTCTCAGTACAACAACACTACATTACCAAACACTGCTGTTAGGGGCCATTGAAGAATCTACGAGAGGGGTTTTCTCCCTCCTGTAAAGATGTGAAATGGTCTCCTGAAAGAAATGGTACACTGAGTGGACTTTCTCTCATTAAATGAGTACTGGGAAAGGCTTGAAAATATATAGCAGTCTGGTAACCTGGGAGTCTCCTCCAGCTCTCATTTCTGTGATCAAGGAGATGAAGGATAGAGATGGAATTGAATTATGCCTGAGGCACAGGGATTCCTGGAGCTGGTCACCTCTCACAGGAAAATGTCACTCTAAAAGGTTTTCCAATACTTCTCACTAGCAGTTTTGACATGTGAAATTCAGGTATTTCTCTGAATTCTAGCTGATGTTCTTGATAATATTTATTATCACAAATGTCAGGATACTGTCCCAGTTGCTTCATTATTGAACATTTCTTACGCGACCTTCCACAAGATTATTAGTTTGCAGTGATTTGTGAAACTTCAGAAGGCCCAGCATGAGCTTCCTGTGGTGACAGGACAGTAGATGATTAGAAATCCTCTATCTCCACCAGCCATATGGTCAGCAACACAAGGATCCTTAATACAACACTTCTGGAGCTGCTTTTACCCTGTTTTTTCTCCTTTATCTTTGACCCAAGCAGTTCAGGTTGAATGTTTGGGATGCCTTTCTTATAAGTTTTGGGGAGTTATATTCAAGTGTGTGTGACCTAGGGAACTCGAGTACAAAAGGTTATACACCTTCCTCTTCAAAAAGCCCTTTCAAATCAAATGAGAAATATGACCTCTTTCATTGCTGGCTTGGCTCCAGACAATGCTACTGATTTACCAGTTGATACCACTTTCTGAAGATTCTGACACCCATTAAACGCTTTGAAAATTCTGAACAAACAAACAGAGGAGGGGAAAGGAAAAGGCTTCTTTAATAATCATGTTTTAAAATAGTATTTAACATTGTGGTAAAGAACTTGAGAATCTGCTCCCGCTCATCTTTTCTTTGAGATGGTCACATGCACTTCTTCGAAGCTGGTGCTGAAACCATTGTCCACCTTGCTAGCATTTTGACTTAGTTTTGCTTCACTTGGGTTTCCATAACAAAAGAAAACAGGAGCCTTGGAGGACAAACATATGTGTGTTTTATAAAGACACAGTGATCCGAAATTTTTTCATCTTTATTTGCTTTCCTCATGTCTCAGCAATAGTACAGCCTGCTCTCCTGCTGCTAACACTGACTGGTTGTAACAGATGTTTTCACCTGTCTTTTATGGGTTTTTCTCAGATCTGACAAATATCTTAGAACCAGGAAAAGTACAAAGAGACGTCTATTGCTTTATGGTACTTCCTTAATTTTAACCATTTTCAAAGCTTCACTAACTGTGCCTATGTCTTTTTTGACAAGCTAATACAATCAACCCTGCTTCTTCAGCTCATCTAATATCAGTATGGGAATATCATGTTCTGATGAAATTGTTAACCATAAATAGGCACAGTGCTGAAATATTAATCCATTTTGTCTCTCCAGGGCATTATAATCAACAGATCAAGTAGGACTTAAAATGTATGTGTGGAGATTGCTACAGTACACAGCACATCAAACTATGACTTAAAACATACTCTGAAGAGATCTGTTCTTTTCATACCTAATATGTAACTGGAATGAGAAATAGAGACAGGATATTTACCAATCTTTCACAGGAAGATGTAAAAAAGATGTCTACTGCTGCACCATCAACTGCTTTATTCTGCTACTCTGTAAGAGAAATAAGTTATAAAGGAAATACCATAATGAACTTCCCACATAGATGAGTTAAACTGAAAAAGAACTCCCACCAGTGTGCATTATGCAGATTGCCTTATTCGTGTCTGTCATAAAACACCACTGTGGTGCACAAACACCACTCTTCCTGCCCTCAACTGTCTTGCCATTTGCTACCCTAGTCAGTAAAATAAATTCTAGTGTAACGCATGAACCTTCAGTGAGCTTTCACATTTAACAAAATCATAATGGCAGCCATGAAGAAGGACTTCTTTCCTTAAGAAACCAAAAATATTCCACAGCACTCTTTCAACAGCCAAAAGGTGCTAGCTCTATCTCCAATTTGTGTGTCTGCCATTAACTTTCTCTCTGGAAGGCCTCTCCTAAGGTATAAGCCACAATCAGAATACTTGATATATTAGCTACACTATTTTGCTGATAGGTATAGTTTTGTTTTAGAGGACAGTGGCTCTTAACACATAGCTTTGACAATCTCCATGTACCTCTTGGCTGATTTTTGTTTGATTCCTTGCAAAAAGTGGATGAGGTGAACATCTAAGGGATGATAAACCAGAGATAAGAAAAGTCTATCTTTCTTGCTAGGTTTCATCTGTGCAAGTTACTGAGGCAGCCAGATAATTCTGCAAAAATGAGATAAACCATAAGGAACATCACCATTTTATTATTTTTTTTGTCTTTCCTTTTCCTGACAATGCCTTAGATGTGTTCAGATACCATTATTTCTGGAATGTCCACAAAACACAGCTCTGATAATTAAAAGAGATCTCTTGCCCTTAACCACTCCTTTTCACAGCGTGTTAACGTGAAGTATTACCCAACTGTTAAGTCTAGGTATTGATTATTTCAAGCTGTACATGGACTAATATTGTTTTCCTTGTGGAAAGACTAATGTATTTGTCCACAGCAAAGGACAAACAGATGTACATCTTTTCTTTAGAGCTCAGAGATTAATTTTCAGAAGGAAACTAGACAAAATGATTCGCACTGCTGTTAAACAGTTTCTCTGTTTTCTTTCTTCTCCCACTGAGGGGACCAGTGATAACACAATACTTCCATTTTTCCACAAGAAAAGTAGGGAGCAGCTGCTTCCACGGAGGAGGAAACAGAGGCTTTGTAGAATAAAGAAAGCTTGTGCACTTTTTATTAAAAACTGCACTTTACAACTGAAACATAATCTAAGGATGAAACAGCTGATATGGCTATTTTGCTGGTTGTTAAAGAGTTTATACTACATTAAATTGACTCCCATGGGTTTAATTTTTCAGTGCTGTTACAGTCACCAACTTATTGAGAAGGTCAATAGGCACAATGTGAAGTCTTGTAAATCACTGCCTTGCTATTTTTGTAATATATAATGTGACCCTTTCACACACCTTAAAAATTATAAACCAGAGCACATACTGTATATCAAACAAATAAATCAGATGCTATAAATACAGTCTTTCTTTCAGTTCTGGACAGATTAATTCTGCTGCATTTCATATGTTTTAAATTGTTTTGGCTTCAGAGGCAAGATCTTTCGTATTCAGAAGGCAAAGACTCTGGACTTAATCTATTTTAAAAGCTTAATAGAGACAAAGTGACCCAGAAAGCATATTTTAAAATTATTCTGCTAAAAGCCTTTAATGTTTATAAGCCTAAAAGCCTTATAAACATTAAATAAATTAAGTCATTATACTGAAAAAAATATGGTTGATAGAAACTTTTAGGAGAAATTTTGAAAAGGGAAAGAACAAGTCAGAATTAAGCATAACAGTGACCTGATAACCTCTTTAGTTCTACAGGGATGCTTTTTCCCACAGGTGTATTTACAAGCCATGATTCACATGCAAACTGAAATTCTTGATGTGACATCTAGGGAAATGGAGTGACTGAAGAATATATTTTATAATGGAAAACTGTAGCGTTATGAGGAAAAACTTGTTTTAAGCAGGAGACTATTTACACAGCTACACAGAAAAGCAGAATGTTTTCCCCTCATATTCTTTGGTGGTTTCCTTCATGCCTTTTTTACCACCTGCATTAGAGTATGTTGGTTCATGCCTACAGTCCTCTGCATCGGTCAGCAGTGAGAAATAAATGTCCTTGGTCATGCTTAGTGTCCCAGTGCTTTTCCTAGTCCTCACAGTTTCTGTCTCTGCTGTTGGAGGAAAAAAGCACTGATCAGAGGCATTTGAAGGGGAACATGTGTAGGAAAGGGAAATTATCAGAATTAAGGTGATATACCTTTTTAAAAGAAAGAGGTGCAAACTCTCTGAGACCTGTGAGGCTTTGTGTTTCTGCTGTGTCAACTCCAACCTGCAGAAGACATTTCTCAAATACCCCTCAGTGACAGTCCACAGTGGGGTGACTCTGGCTTTGGACACAGGCAATTAGGGTGGAGGAAAGGAAGGAATGTATTTGTTGAACACATATCTTTCACAATGCTAGCAAATCTATGTTGTGCAGCTGAACCAATCATGAGATGTCCCTTGAATTTCAGCTGATGAGTGTTCTACAAAGGCTTCATAGCTGTGTTCCTGTGATAAACAGATCATCCTGCTACTGATTCTGCTAAAGAGGTTTAATATGAGAATTTGCCTGCTTCCTATTTACATGTTTTTGTCTATTTTATCATGTCTTCATCACCTTATTGTTCTGTTGACTCTTTTGTTCTTCATTCCTTAATTTCCTCAACTCCAAATGTTTATTCATTTTTAAAATAAACATTCATGGTTCATGCTTACTGCAGTCTTCAAGGACTTGGAGAGACACTGCTCTGACTGAAAGTCTAGGAGCAATCTAGTACATGAGGTTGTCTTGCAGTGTCTAAGACAGCTGGGAAGTGCTGTTTATTGGTGAAGTAGTCTTTTACCTAGATCCATCAAAGAAATTAAATTTTAAGTACAGTGCTTCCTGCATTGTACATTTATCCTTTTACAAGGCCAGACAAAATTTGACATGACATAAAATACTTTCCCATGAGAAGAATTGGATATATCTATGGATTAGGATTAGGCTGACAGCCAAGTTGTGATCTCTACAACTTCCTGATACAGGCATGCATTCTTATTTTTAGAGAATAGTTTTCTGTACGCAACAAGTTGTAGCTGACACTATCCTACAAAGAATTGTGTTCAAGTTATGCTGTAACTGTAATTAGGGAAAAGGTACTGCTTTTTCTTTGTGGTTCTTTTAATGTAAGGGCCAAAAGGGTTTGAATTCAATGATCTCATAATCAAATCAGGTCTGCTTGCATTGAATGTTTTAGCCATTTTAATTAATGGAAATAATTTGTATGCTCACATTTACTTTTTTTCATGTGGAAAAATCCCTTTGATTTGAACATCTAAGAGTTTTCCTCTTCCTCTTCCTTCACCTCATCAGGGAGCTTCCCCAAGAGAGTTGTCAGATCTGCCATTCAATTCCTAGCCTTTTCCCTACAGTTCTTCTGAGTGGACACAGATGAAAAATAAGGCATAATCCCAAATATTCTTCTATCTCATCTCATCCTAAAAGTTCTTGAAATTTAAATGCACACATAATGATTTTAGGATAAAATCACTTTTTTTTTTGCCTATGGCAGTCTTATTAGATTTACTAGGCAACAGGCAGAGAGTGATGCAGAAGTTCTACCTGAATGTGAGGCAGAGCTCCTTTACTGTGCAGGTGACTGAGCACTGGATCAGATTGTACAGAGAGGCTGTGGAGTCTCCCTCACTGAAGATATTCAAGAACTGCCTGGCCACAACCCTGCACAATGTGCTCCAGGATGACCCTGCTTGAGCAGAGAGATTGAACCAGAAGTCCAACTCTGGTCCTTTCCAACCTGACCCATTCTGTGATTCTGTAGTATAAATGGGATGGGAAATGGCCTTTTATGTCCATACCCACTGCCCCTGCAAAAACAGAGCTCAGATTTCTTGTCTTGTCTCTGTTTGTTTTCCTTTTTTAGAACACCCCACTGCCAAATAAACAAAAACCTGGCCCAAACCTAATCCCATAATCCTGAGACCTTTTCAGATTTTACTCCAAAAAAGTTAGTCCAACATATTTCAGTTTCACAGAAAAACAGTGCTGCAGTCAATGATATAAACTAGTAGTTTCGAATGTAAGACTCATTGTGGGGGACTTGGACTAAAATGCATTTGTAAATGTAACAGGCCACAAAATAAAAAGAATTTTACATATTAGAGTTCTGTGTGAGAGTTTTTGTGAAAATATTTGGCAGTGTCTTATCAGTATAATATCTACCACATTCCAATAAACCACGAGATTTTAATTGCCACAAAAGAAAAATAAAATAAAAATATTAAATATGTGAACAGTTAATACAGTAACAAAAACCCAAGGTAAGACTTTGGGAAACCTAAACAACGAAAATCAAGACTGGATAATTTATTTTATTTGCCTTCATAAAATTTCCTTTAGAAAATGTTTTATATCATGAAATATACACATTTCACATGATAGAAAAATATTTTACTAATAAAATGTCCACAATCCAGCAATAAATACAGTCACATAAGTAGTTATGCTTTTGCCTGCCTTATCCTCAAGAGTTTTAGATGTCAGTAATAATTACATGGTGTATTCATTTATTTCCCTATGTTAAAGAATATGCAATTTACTTTGAATGACATTAACAAGCCTAAAAGCTTGTTTAAGCTTTCAAAATATTTCAAAATACTAAAATAATCTGTTCTTACAGTTTTAAAAATAGAATTTCAAGAACAGTGAGGTTTTCCACTGAAAATAGGTGTTCTAATATATACAGTGATATTACTAGATAATTATGTAATTTAAAATGTAGTTCAGTATCTGAACTAACCTGCCCTCTCTAATCCACAATTCAAAGGATGTTGGATGTTAAAAGAATTTCATTAGTTGAAGTAATGTCATATTGATTGAGTGTAATAGTTTTTTGGGAAATTTCTCAGATGTTTAATCAAAATGGGAGTGCCCAAGGGCACAGGAAGTTCCTACTCTGCCCTGTTGGTCATGGCAAGATCTCTTCACTGATCCTGGTAACCATTCATTCATTTTATATGTCTGTCTGAAACAATATAGTGCTAAAAAAGTCCTATTACTCATGCTTGGATTTCCACTCCAGGGTTTTACAGGTATCAGTGGTGTGGAGACCAGAGCAGCTGTGGCAAGGTGTGTGGCTGAGGGAGTTGCAGAAATGGGTCTCTGTCCCTTCACGCTTTAACCCGCTTTTGCACCCCTCTCCTTCTATTGCTTGCACTCCTAAAGATATACATGGCACACTGACAGACTGCTTGGGAGGTTCTGTCACACTGCTCTTTCTCATCCTATGAGGAAATTGGCTTTCCCCTGGACTTCTGTCTTCCATTTGCAGCTGGATGACCCAGTGCAGCTGAGGGCTCCTCCCTCCCTCAGTCAGTTACCATTTTTAGGCAGTCTGGTCTGCCCATCAGTCTTTCTCCAAGAAGACTTTTGCTTTATTGAATTCTGCACTGCAAAGTCAAGATGGCTCTACAGCAAGGTGTGATAGGGCACCAGGGGTCGCAGTGACCCTCAGTGGGTTGCTGCAGTATTGAATGAGGGCTTCGGTGGATTGATGCCACGTCTGTCCCTACAGGGTCCCTCATGGACACGCTTAGGTGGCACTCTGCCAGCACCTACATGTTGGGGTGCCTTGCCATGAGGTCCTGGGGGAGGAAGCCCTGGAGTGGATGTGTGGGGTCTCCCTGTCCCCTGGTCACATGTACCTCAATCCTGTTCCCCATTGGCTCTTTGGGTTCCCTGGCCAGTAAGGACCTGGGTAGTCCTGTGACTTGGGTAGCTCTTGGGCAAGACCTCAGCCATGCAGCTGGGAGAATAAAACATCTCTGAACATCTACCAAATATCGTTCCATATTTCCTTCCCATGAGCTTGTTGCAAGAACTCCCCATTGCAACACCCATGTGTGCACACGATCTCACCCTCGCAGGTGGCTGCAAACAGCTGCTCACACACCCAATCTGTGCACAAACCAGGGACAAAGAGGTGAGAAGGGTTCTCTGCATGCAGTTCTGAGGTGTTTAATTACAGCAGTCCGAAGGGAACAGAGGCAAGAACCACCAAACTGAAAGCCCACAACAGTTTTATCCAGAAGACTCCCAAAGGCGGGCAGAGCATCCGAAACCAATAGTCTGAGGGCTGGGAGACAGAGGCAAGGTTGAGTGACATAACAGGGACCAATGGGAAAAGGGATGAGGTGGGGGAGAGGGACAGTGGCCAGCAGAATCTAGACAAAGGGAGAACTTTCTAGCACAGTGTTGTAGGGAGAGATAAATTTTAGGGCAACTTGGGGAGTGTAAAGTGAACTTAGCCACCACAACACTCCAGATGCAGAACAAGTGCCATGTGTTAAGGGGGTTTCCCTCTCTCACCTCTGAGAAGATTCAAATCAGTGCTGCAAAACATCAAGCCAAATACTATTCAGGCTCAGATCTATGTTTGCCTGGAGTTCTAATAGCCTTCTCAAAAGCAAATTTTATTTTATTTATTTTTAGATCAACCAAAGGTGCTCTATTGACTTACTTTGACAATTTAATAAAATGCACAAAGATCTGTCTCCTTTCAATGGCAAAAGATGGAAAGAAGATTGGAATAAAGATCCCCGTCAACTCCCCATCTCAGAAAAAGTAAACATCCCACATCCCCTGTGCTGGAAAAGCATCTGAATTTAGATTGCCTCTAAATGCATGGGGGCTTCTTTTGCAGAGGAGCCGCTGAAATATGAGAATTACTAGTGCCAGCACTGTGCCTGACCACAGTTGCCATGGATGAGCATGAGGTAGAAGGTGGAATCCCAGATATTCAGGCCCCAGGCTATATTTTCCTTTATCATGAATAGAAGCAGCACTTGGCATGGGAGTCAAGTGTAAATAGGAAGCCAGGGTGTTTGGTGAAAAGTTGACTTCATAATTTCAGTTGGATGGTGGCAGCCACCAGCAGGGCAGTGCCATTATGATGTAGGTTTCTGGAAGTGAGGGCAGCCCCAGGGAAAACTCCTACCAAGGGACCCACCTGGCTGTTCTGCCTCCCCTTGGTCAGTGGCTAAAGCAGCGGGCTTGCCTCTCCTGACTTGTTCAGTCATTCCCCCAGAAAATATTAAGAATCTAATTTAAGACAAGGGGCTTGAATTTCATTGCCTAAAGGGTGAATCAGGAAATTTTGGTTTTCAGAGATGCTGAACATCTACAGCCTCTGCTGAGCTCAAAAGGCAAAGAGGGCAGCAGCCACATGCTGAGCTGCAGAAGAACGTTACACTTGAAGCTCAGCTACCCATTTACTTGTACTGGGCTTGGGTTTGGCTGCTTCATTTAGGATACCAGAGATAAATCATTATGGCCTTTGACAAAGAACTCCATATTTCAGTTTTATCCTCCATGAGGCAATAATAAAATTTACCTTCAGTATTTTGAACGCAATCAGGAAAAATAAGTGAAATACACCATAAGCTGCATCATTGCATAAGTGTATGTTTTCATTGTATATATAATCAAAAATAATATACCACGCAATTAAAGAACACTTCATCTTTTAAATCCCTGCGATACTGATGTCTTCCTTTTTTTTCCCTCTTTGTGGGTAAGCTGTGAGAGTGTATGCAAATATTTAGCAAAATGCCCTTGAGAAATAAAATAACATCTGAAACTCATTTTTTATTTTGTGGTAAACTTCGTAACATTTTCTCAGATTCCATCCATGAGATGGATTTCCAGTTTATCTTATGTGTGAGAAATGACCTTATAACCCACGTGTGACAGTTGTTTGGGTTTTATAAAGTGCCCTGCTCACTGTGGCATTACTCACAGATATTTGTGTGCTACTACAGAAAGCCAAGGAAAATTATTATTCTTCTATATTTAACTATGGTGTCTTCATTTAGTCCCATGTCACTTAGAAGAATCTTGCACCAGGGTAGGTCTGTTTTTAAGCTGGAAAAAAAACCAGTTTGTTTTTTTTTTCTCTGTAGTTGGCTCTGGTTTTCAGTGCTTTGGAACCTGCAGCTTTCTTTTCTGATAACAGTTTGCCAGTCCTTTAATTGGCTTATGTTTAAAGGAATATTTCTTTGTAGAAGCTGCCACCTGTATGAATATTGAAGAGGTAAATTGATTTCTGTGTGGAGTTCAAGGAAAGCTGTCAGAAGAGGAGGAAACGCATAGCTGGTGTTAGCCCTCTAAAGAATTCCTCTGCTGGGAACCAGGGAAAGACTAAACCTAAAAGAGTTTACTAATAAGGTTAATTTAAAAATTATTCTAAAGCATTTTTATTACTATTATTATGAGACAGGTTTATTATAACTTTGCCTATTTTCTATCTCAAATGCCAGCAGTAATGACATCTTCCATGAGAATGATATTCATTGTAGTGCCCTAGGGCTGTGCACTCTTCTCACCTTTTTTATCTCTGACTCATTCTGCTGGTTTTAATTCAGCATTAGTTACAATATGAATGTCCTTGCATGGGACACAAGCTGCTGCACACATACCAGCTTTTCTGAAAACAGTTGAGAGTCTGCCTCTGAAAACACATGTGTGGTTAAATGCATGTTTGCCAGTCCACATCACTTACCACTGATGTAAGAATACTGGGGAAGATAATGCTCTAAATCACAAATGGAAGCTTTGGCTGAACACAAAATGAAGAGAACAATTAACATTTCCACCATACTTTGATAAAACAACAAATTCTGCAGTAGGTGTTCCATAAAATTAAAAGGTATTGGGATAAGGTTTCTTCTGCAAACACAAAGGCAGAATTATGCAGAGCAGGGTTTTAATGTAATTTATTTTTAATGCCTTTTATTGACAAATAGCTAATGAAAATTACTCACATTTTCACTGTATCTTAGCAAGCCATGTTAATGAAAAGCTCCACTGTTTAGCATGGATGTTGCATCATTTCATAAAAGTTTCAGCAGCTTATGACTTAGTAAGAAAGTTGTCACTCAAACCTCATTTTCTGCCCGACTGCGACGAATCAAAATGGACACTGAATTAATGCTGAATATTGTCTGCATTTGATGTCTCTGCAAGATCTCTGTACTATCATGTTAGATACACTCTACATACGGGACTCATCTGGTTTTCTATCGTTTCCAGGAAAAGATGAGATATTGCAAATCTGTCCCTGGCCTCACCTAATTTATGTCTTTGAGAAATTTTTACAGCAGAGAAATTACAAAAATGGGAAAATCCATCTTTGCTTTACAAGACTCCTAATCAGAAGAGCTTGCAAAAGGAGAAAAATAAGTACTATGTTTTGTTTGCTCTGCTCTGTAACAGTATTACTGTCTGCAACAGTATTACTGAATAGTTAATATTTAAGTAGTTGTCATAGGCTCAGGAAACAAAGTAAAATTCAACCTTAAAGCACTGAAAACTTTTCCTGAGAACTGTGAGTGCAGAAAGACAGTAATTGCAGTACTGTATTTACAGCTTTGCAGATTAGTATCTACATTTCCATTTTGCATATATTAGAGAGCCATGTAATACAGTGAGACAGCAGTAATCCTGTATTCAGTTCCTTAAACTTTTACTTTCATGCAATTTTTACGTGCTGAGCAGCTCACACCTTTGCTGCTAATGAGAACATGGGGAAATGCCTGCTGTTGGCTGTTCTTTTGTTGTGGCATGCCCAGCTGTGCACTGGCTGCAGAGGCAGAGGGACAACCAGATCCCTCACATCCCATTTCTGCTCTTCAGCCAGTGGATACAAGGTCTTGGAATGCCCTGCAAGCATTGACAGGAAGCTCAGGTGTCCTCCTCTCTGAGATGGCCACTTCTCCCACTGCTTGTGTTAGCACGTGGCTTGGGAGGTACTAGAATTTGAGCAGCAGAGAAATTGCAATTTGATCTCACACTTTTCCTCTGAATGGGTCCAAGAGCTAAGCTATTGCATAAGAAAATATGACAACTTCCTTCTGGGGTTTGTAGGACAAGGCTGGCATAGGTGCATGTTCAAGGAAAGGCTTGTCAGAGCCCAGAGTCATTTCCACTCCAAAGCATCTGCACCTCAGAGAAAGCCAGGGTTAAGAGGCACCCTGCTTTTTGCACACCTATTGGATAAGTTAGGCAGGTCCCTACACAGTGTTTTGTATGTCCTGAATGCCAGTAGGACTCAGCCACATGGTTTTGGTTGCCTGTGGACAGGTGAGACCTGTCAGTATCAGGTGGGAACCTAGCCCAGGCTAAGAGATGCAGACTGCTGCCAATCCCATGTTCTTTTTGGGCTCTACTCCCCTGTCTCTATTTTTTATCTTCTTGCAACACCCAACATCAAATATCACAGGTACTTTTTAGATGATTTAATCATATGGGATTCTTTTCCTTTTTCTTTTCCTTTTCCTTTTCCTTTTCCTTTTCCTTTTCCTTTTCCTTTTCCTTTTCCTTTTCCCTTTCCTTTTCCTTTTCCTTTCCCTTTTCTCTCCTATTCCAACTCTGTGACTTCCCTGAATAACATTTGCCCTGGGTGCTGGTGTAGGTGAATTTTTTCTTTCCTATCTTCTTGCCATTTACCACACAGAGTAACAAAGCTGATACTGGGGTCTGAAAACTACCTGAAGCAGAACAAGAAATCAGATACATTCTTCAAGCAATGCAGAGATTCAGGATGGTCTTCTCTCTTTCAATGAAATCGTTAAATGAGGTGTCACCAATGGGATGGCTACAAACCACCTAATTCTTTTTCTGCTGTTTCTGAAATGGCTTCACATTATTGATGATATTTACTTGTTTATTTATTTGATGATTTGCAATGGAAGGACACTTAAGAACAAATACAGTGAAATCCTTCCAGCTCATGGTGCCATGTCATTATTCCCATCTTCCATGAACAGTCATGAAGTTCAAGGTCTATCCTAGCCACATCAATTCAAACATGTTAAAAGCACAGTGAAGTAAGCACAGAATTCATATGGCTCTTCATGGTTGGGGTTAGATGTAACTGCAGTATTAGATTGTTTTAAGATTTTATTTTACTTCAAGACAACGCAACAGAAATCACAACTTGAGCTCTCAGTTACAGCTGCATTTTAGAGTGTAGGTAGTCTTAACTACCAATGAAACTATTTGATGACACAGGTCTACTTGTTGGATAATATACACAAAGGTTCATTAACCATCCTGAGTTGTGCTTCAAGCTGTGTAAATGCCTTGCAGAAGATGTTGATTTTGTATGTTGATGTTTGTGTCATCAGATATTTTATTTATAGATTGGGACCCTTTTAATTTGCTCATTATGTTTAGAAGTATATTTCTGCATGTTTCTTGCATTAAACATACAATCCTCTCACTTCCACTAGAGAATACATCTTCATAAGTGGTGTTTGGTCACTTTTATTTAGAAAAAGTTCATAACTAGTCACTGCTTCATTGGGGAAATCTGTCTGTGTTCAACTTACCATGATATTGATGAGTCCTATGGTACCAGTTGGATGTAAAGTGAGACATCTTCTCACTTAAGGTGAATGTCCTTCTCAAACACCCCCAAGGGAGTTTGGCCAGGACTCCTCAGGACTGATTATATGAGAGACCTTGGGTGGAAGGGGTGGCTGAAGCAAAAGAGAAGCAACGCTCTTCAGTCAATAGAAGAAGAACTCAGTTAAGAAGCATGTTTTAGAACCCTGGTGTGTATATATGTGCCTGCACCTATGATGCTTTTGTCATACCTTCCTGAAGTAGAAAACTGCAATTCCGGAGTACTTCCATATGGTCAGCCTTGTTGACACCACCGAAGGGACCAGAACGCCTTAGATACTGCACTACATGCCTGGAAATTAATCCACAACCGCTGAATCAGAACAAACTGTGTAGGTCTGTTGAGATGCAAACTTGGACACAGATCAGAGGATAATGTGTGCCAGAGTCATCACCCCAATAAGCACACACAGATGTGTGCAAATGAAAACTGATAGACAACACTTAACTGGAGGCTAATACAGACATATTTTGGAGAGAGTTGCACTGAAGTTAGTTGGTGAATGATAAAATAGACATTGGTTCTGAGGGCAAAAATTCTAGGGAAAGGCAACCAGTAACAAACCAGTGCTACAGTCCATTAAAGCAGAGGACACAGGGAAGGAGGAACTGAATCCTCTGACTGGTGAGGGAGCTCTCTGCCTAGGCTTCAGATCTGCATGTGTGTGTACAGTGTGACAGGATGCAAACAATGCAGCAGCACATTTTTAATAGAAGCCTTTTGCAAGAAGCTAAAGAAGCTTTGGACTACATGGCTCTAATGGGCTGGCTCCCAGCAAAGCAATCTTTCCAGCTATTAATAACTATCAGGTGGACCATGCCTAATCAAACATGCAAAGATCAAGCATGCAGCTCTTCTGATCCATTCTTGGCTATTGCTTCAAACTTTTTGAGTGATGCTTATTTATTGCTGCTAAAACACCTACCTGTTAAGGAAGCGACTGGTAATAAGGCATCTTACCTTGATTTTTACCTCTTCCATTATATCCCCTAGAAGCTCTAAACATAGTCTGGAGATGCCTGCTCCCAGCAACTAAAACAAGATCCAAAAGTGATTTGATTTTCATGCAGTCTCTGAAGTAGAACTTGATCTGTGTTTGATGCAGTTCTCACAAAAAATGGGAAAATTAGTATGCAGAAAAATGCAGGCACACAGAGAGCTGGACACTGTTCAGATTTAATGTTTGCCTGTCTCTGATTTATTAACCCAGTACAGATGCACCTGTTTCTTTTCAGCAGTGTCCTATTCTCTCCCCAGTTTTCCACTTGCACTGCCAGAGGCACAACAAGAATAGCTGGCTTGCCAAAATGTGCACAATACCTGCTGGCTGGGGAAGGATGAGGATCTCAAGCAGCCACAACCTCATTTAAACACAGGTTTACTCTGTTATCACTGCATCCTATAGCAGTGACTAAAAGCATCACACTTTATTTCAACACAGCATTTTGGCAGAACAGCCAAAATTGTTGTCAATGGAGAAGACAAGTAATCATAAGACACTAATTCTTCATGGTTCTTCCATCGGTTCCCTGTGTAACATCAGTGAAATCACATGAACCATGATTTTCAACCCTGGATTCATATTCTCCCCAACCACAAATGGCTTGGCTTTACACTTGACCCTATACTGAATCTTGAGCATCCAACTTGCAGCTCAGCATTCTGCAGCTTACTTATTGAGTATGGATAGGCCAACACACCCACCTCATCCCATTACCCATACAAACACATCCTATTGTCTAGGACTACTTGGAAAGAGAATTAAAAGAATATTTATTCTGGCAAGGAACAATATGACAGCTGACTTACAGACCAGATTTTTTTGCTCTGTGTAGTTACTAATCACCAGATCAGGGATTTCTCCCTTGCATCTATCCACTGTGTGCTCAATGAAAACCAACAAGCCTAACCCAAGCTCTTTTAGGATTTTATTTTAATGATTCCCCACCCTGCAGTGCATCTGAAATTCAGCTGGAGTTGCCAGCCTCCCTAGTTTCAAGTCTGAACAACAAAGTTTGGCATGGCTTACTGCCCATAAACAATCAGAAAATGCTTTTCTCCTTTAAAGCATTGCACAGTTTGTGAGGAGACTTTCTGGAGATGGACTGTATCCCCAGATACCATGTCTGAGGATGAAGGAATATGTGAGGAAAGCAAATCAGAGGCACTAGATCTTTCAAGATATTTCATGCAGTTAACATCCTTCCAGTGTTTCAAATAGCAGCAAGAACAAATTCTGTGTGTTGGCCAGGGTCTTGTGGGCAGACACAGTCCCATGGCCACCTTCCTTCAAGGGGAAACCAGGGCTACTGGACCCCCAGCTTCCACCTTCCTTGTAACTCCTTCCACTTTCTCAAGGCTGGTGAGCAGCACCTGCCTTCTGCACCAAATTAACCTGCTTGAAGGGTCACAGCCAGCCCTGACTGCAAGCAGTGCAAGGCAACAGTGCAGAACTCATGCTTTGTGCTTCCCCATTTGCCAGATACTGCTCATGCTAATGGAATTGTAATTCTTTCTGAGTGGGGATATGATCAGTAAGCAAACTTACTGCAAAAATCAGTTTAAATATTTAATTACTTTGGTTATTGAAATAAGAACTCTGAACAATCTGTGAACATACATAATATTCTTGTGGGAGAAAATACTCAGTCTCCGGAATATATGGATATTCTGGGCTGTTGTGGAATAAATACAACTTTCTTCTAACATTTTAACTAAAGATTTTCTGAAAAATAACAGAATAAGCCATATTAAAAAAACCTTTACCCCAGGCTACTATAAAGAAGAAAAAATGTTCCAAATGTGAACTAATGAAGTACAAAGTAATGAATATTTAATTTGAATAATTTACCAAAATGCAGTTAGGAATCCAAGCAAAATTCATCATAAAGAAAATGTTCTTTAGGCATTTACTGCAGCTTTCATGCAATCATTAAATTTTTTCCCCCTGTTTTGCTATTACTATGGTATTACACAAAGGTGAGTGAACATCTCATGAGAGTGTCTAGAAGGTTCAAAGGAAAAAAATGAAATGAGGAAGGCAGTGGTATCTATTAAATTTAAATAAGCTACCTGTTTACAGTGAAGAAGATAAAAGACGGAACAGCACAGCAGAAGAGCAACTGAGAAAAGGAATGGAAAAGGTAATTGAGTTTTACATTATGGGCTTCTTCACTTGGCAGTGTGAATATTATTGAATTAGCCCTATTACTATAAAGATTACACAAAAGCAGAACAGTGTGAAGGCTTGCTATGAAACTTTAACAATATCAGTGGAGGTAAGTGCTACCAAAACTGCACACAGGAATGTATCAGAGAAAGAATAAAGTGGGATTTTTTTTCAATAGAACTGAACTATGGTGTGATGTGAATTTTAATAAGAGCATACAGAAAAAATGGAAGTAGGTACAGCGAAAAATGTCCATGCACAAAGGGAAAGATTTCACAGCCACAACCTGCACAGTAAATATCAAGAGGTGAAATATCTGTATTAGAAGGAATGTCCTTCATACCATAGATTTATTTAACAGGCTATCCCTTGCCTCATCCTCACAGTCTCTGACTTACCAAGTTTCCTCTGGAACAAGGTCACATATTTACCTGAAATATGGATTTCACATTGTTTTATAGATTCTAAGTGAGAATTAAAGGTCAGCAGATTTAAATTACTGAACGTGGATCTAAAAACTGCTGTTGTTTGACTGCAGAATATTGTACTAAAGTGATGCTGCATTGCTTCACCTCTTTTCCAACTTTACCTTCCTCACTACAACCCAAATTTATATCTGCTCCCTACACATTATTTAATTAGCTACTGACGCAAGATTTTCAGTAAAGCTTTTCCATAGGATATTTGAATAATCTCTAAAATCATAACACACTCAGTATTTCACAATTTTCTTCCAGAAGGTACCAGGGATACCCTGTAAAAATAACTGACTTAAAATCAGGCTGGTTTTTCCCTACCTCATTGAAGTGGGAGAGTGGGGCTGCTGTACAGGGGTCTTGATTAACCACAAGAAGTACTGGTGCCTCAGGCTGGTAAGAAAGTTTAATTGGGTATTAAAAGTACATTATTTTGACAAATTATACATTTTAGGAGTGAATACAGATAGCGTGCTGTGTTCTGCATTTTGTCTTCTTCATCTCTGAATTAAAGAGCGAATTGCCCTTGCCATGGGTCACCCCCATCTATTCCCACACCTTACTCTGCACTGTAAGTTAGCATCACATCCCAGCTGGAAGGAGTTTTGGACAGCTGGCAAGCACAGTCCAGGGAGATCTCTTGCCTGTTTGATGCAACTCCTTCCCACTTGAAGACAGAGCAGGCAGGTAGTTGCACAGCCTCCCAGGAGCTCAGCCCTGGCAACTTCAGGCCTTGGCACTGGAAGAGCCCAGCAGGGTGCTGGGCCCATACCCCTCCATTTAGCAAGCTGTCTGCAGACCATGGGAATTCAGCATGGAAATGTGCAAATGATGATCCATGAGAGACTAATGACAGAAGGTAAAGCAATTAAAAAAGTGAAATTAGAGGAGAGAGGTAAACTACCATCTAAACATAACTAGTTATAAGTCCTGAACATAACTGTGTATGAATAGATAATTTTCAGGTTTTGTCACAGATATTGCCCATGCAGTCTTAGGGTAATTTAATAGAAAAGTGAGTAATTCTCGTCTTTTTGTTCCTCTAAGAGACCAGTAGTTATGTGACACTAAGGAAGCTGAAGTGAGGCACGAGGATATGGAAAGCAGAGTCCACAGTAGCTGCTAGAGCACAGGGAAATGTCATTGACCTCACTGCTCAGGAGCCTATTAGTCCAATGCCAAAAGACCAGTTTAACTTACAACCTCAATTTGTAGTGAACTCTATTTCCATGTGCCTTAGCTGGGCATATCAATATCTCCCCTGCGAGGACAGTGCAGTTTTGCTTGAGTAGCCAGCTGCAGAGGACAGTCCCTGCTTTAGAATAGGTGGTACTCCAGAGGCATTGGTATGGAAGTCAAAAAATATTTTTATTTTATGAACTATGCCATAATCATAAAAAAACCATTGCCCAGAATTCTTAAGTCATTGAAGGAGTTTTAAAAGGATGGAGGCTAGAAGGTGACCTCCCTGAAAATCCATGGACTAGGTTAACCTGAGAGTAGGCGTGCTCTGCCACCATCCACAGGTGCATTGTGCAATGGGAAGGTTTAGCTCTGACACTCTGCAGGTATCAAATGCCCTATAAGCTGCACCAAACCCAACTGCAGCTCTGCAATCTTCTATTCCTCCTCCTCCATCCTTGTGTCCAACTTGTTTCTTTTCTTTTTTTTCTATCCCTGTGGTAATGACTGCTCCCCTATGTACATTTGCATCCATCCCATCCCAGCTTTGTATATGCATTTGTGAGGAAATAACAGCTCTGATCATCAAGTTAACAGTACATGGGTTTAACTGGGACCTGCGATGATGACAATTGTTTCATGCTCTTGGTCTTATCTACAATCCAACATGCAAACACTATAAAAAGTGTTATATAAAACACAGTTAAAGGAAAGTTGGTGACATGGATGTGTACAGGCATCAGTGCTGAACAGGCATGAGCTGGGCATGATAAAGAGGGGAGCAGTGTGGCCAGGCCAGCTGGTGCCAGGTCAGAAAGCAGCTATCCCATCCTGAGCACACACCTTTCAGTCAGTGCTAGAATGTGTTTCAGTCAAAGCCAAATGACAAAACCGGAGCTGAAATGTGGCCAAACGTCTATAAATAGCCCATCTCCTGCTGAAATAACAACTCTGTGTTGATGAGAGGAAGAGCAGACAGACATTTTGGAGGAAACCTTAGTACAAAATGACAAATTTCTATGCTGGCTTCAGACAGGGTTAAGCATTATCCAACCATAAGAATCTGAAATAGTGGCAAAGAGAGGTGAATAGCTATGATGTGAGCTGTGGATCTGGAATATCCAGCCTCTTACAGGTTTGCTGCAGCACTGCATCACTAGCAAGAGCTGTGAATTGGACACTTTGTAGTGAGCTATGTTCTTCTGGTTTCCCAAAAATGACACAACTGCTGATACTGAAACAGCTAATGTCTGGTTCTGCTTGTCAGGGAGTGGGAGATTATTGTTTATTTTTAAACTGTGGATGAAATGTAAACATTTTCACTCTGTCTAGTGGATCTCTGGTGCAGCCATGCCGTGCTCCTCGGGTAAGCAATCTCCTGAGAGCAGTTTTTTGCTTTGGCCCTTGGGACTTTACAGGGTCATGCTGGCAGCATGGGACTCTCCCTTAAAGCAGCATTCTAATCAGAAATGCTTACCTACTACAGCTCCAGAAATATAATGAATTAGACTCAGGACTAAGTCATTTGTACTGGTGCCTTTCCAGCCCCAAGTGTGGGAGACCCCCTAATTCCCTGCCCTCTCCCTCCTGCAGAAACTGGGAGGAGTTCCCACAAAAGAAATGGGGTGAGAGTGCAGACTTGAATGTAAGCCTGGCTCAGATGGGAAGATTAAAGGCAATTTATTATTCACATTGAAATGAATTTTGGGTAATGTTCTCTAAATATTACAAATTTAATCAGTTTATTTTTATCATATGTAAGCATATTCCCTCTCCTTCCTGAACATAAATGAACTGCCTTAATCTGACTCCTTTTCATTTAATAGAATTATTATTCCTTTTGCATCTCCCCTGCTGCTTCATATCACTGCTGAGTATTTATTAAGAACTAGTAAAATTCATGGATTCTTCTTGCTTGCCAGATACAGAAAAATACAGAAAGTGGGCAAAGGACAGTCTTTTGTGCTTACTCGGCAGGGAATGCCATGGCTATAACACACCATTAGATTATATAAAGAAAAGTAGTAAAATTGTTGAAATGAAGCAACAATTTTCCTATCTCATGACCCAATCTTGCAAAGGGCTGATGCTGCAGTTTTCACAAAAAACTGGGATGATAAACAGGAAGATTGTGGCAGTTTCAGTTGCACAATACTACATTATGGGAAACACTTAATACCAGAAAACACAATTTTTCAATCTGGTTCAATCTAGGGATAAGTCTAATAAGTTTTCTCTGGAATACAGAATTTGCATTGCAAATTGAAGCCCCCAGTCAGAATGCTGTCCTTAATCTTCCTTATGCCCAACACCAATTTATTTTTATCTTTCCCCCCCTATTTCTTTTTTCCCCCATTTTTCTTCTTTCCCCCCATTTTCTCATGATTCCTCCAAGATATTTTACTTTCTCCAGGGACCTACTTGTTAAAACTCTATTCTCCAGAAAAGAAGATAAAGACCCTACTTCTCAAAGAAGTCTGTACATTTTATTCTCATCAAAAAGATGTGGGCTTATGTTAGTATGTTTGATATTTGCAAATTCAAATGTACCTCTCTAAACTCCTCTGAAAAGGAATTCTGTTCATTATGCATGGCAAAGTCTCAGCTCATTACTAGTAAACATTTCTTGCAAACCAGTAAATTATTTTGATAATTTTGTTTCCATTTTATGGCCACATCTTAATTATAATAAGCAACTACCAATATAAAACCTTCAGCAAGCTAAAATAAAAAAATTTCAAACACATGATAATCTGTAGGAGTTATCCAAACAATGAAAATTTTGCAGGCAGACCTTCAGAAATAATTAAGGATGTTTTATTCAGGTGAGCCAAAACTGTAAATCACTTTTCCAGTTTGGATTGGTACTGAGATTACACTCTCAGGCTTAGTCTCTGGCTCCATAAAAAAGCTTTGTTTCTCACAAAAATGTGGAAATTGCCACATCAGGAGAGATAACATCTACACAGATTACCTGAAAGATTCCTCATTGCTTGCAAAAATGGTAATCTTTGCTGTGTGTGCTATGAGCATCTTCTAAAGAGAAAGGCACTGGGTTCCTTATTCTACTTGATTCCAGCAGAACTAAGGCTGCAAAAATGAACACAGAATACTTCATGCTTGAAGAAAGATATTATTATATCATTAAGAAATTATATCCTTCTGGCTCAGGGGACAGCCTCCAAAATTACAAAAATAAAAAAAGCAGAGTGAAACCCTCTAATATAAGGATTTATGGCTCTATGCTTTCTTTCATGCATGTATTTTATACTTATAAACAAGTAAACCATCATTTTGTACTTCAAAGTGTCACTTTGCATCCATAATACAGGATTATGTAAAGATTTCTGGATGTATTCTTGGCCTGTGTGTTTGTGTTTCTGTGTATGTGAAGGGCTTTGAGGGCAAGCTATTTGAGAAGCAGCTGAGGTCACTTGGTCTGTTCGGCTGGGGAAGGGAACACTGAGGGGAGACCTCACTGCAGTTACAGCTTCCTCCTGAGGGGAAGAGGAGAGGCAGACACTGGTCTCTTCTCTGTGGTGACAGTGTCAGGACCTGAGGGAATGGCCTGGAGTTGTGTCAGGGGAGGTTTAGGTTGGATATCAGGAAAAGTTTCTTCCCCCAGAGGGTGGCTGGGCACTGGAACAGCTCCCCAGGGCAGTGGTCACAGCACCAAGCCTGGCAGAGTTCAAGAAGTGTTTGGACAACACTCTCAGGCACCGTGGTGAGACTCTTGGGGATGGTGCTGTGCAGGGCCAGCGGTCAGTCTTGATGAACCTTATGGATCCCTTCTAACTCAGCTTATACTGTGATTCTGTGATATAATGAAAATTGTTGTATTTATACACTATACATGTACATAGTACATGTATATGGTCTATGCACACACACACATACATAAATATATATATGTATACACATACATAGATATTTAACTTCTTCCCACATATAGCTTTGTGGAATACACTGGCTATTCTTTATTTTTCTTATAAAGCCATAAGGAACTAGAAAGCCGTGTACAAGTTCAGTTGTCATGTATAACATCATGTTTTAAGTGGTGACCAGTCCCAAAATGGGGGAAAGTGCATGCATGCACAAAGCATGTATGGAAAATTAAAACTGATTCACTGTCCCTATTACTTCCATCAATGATACACAGAAAGCAGTAGGATTTGTGGTCTGGCTCCTCTACAGACTGACTCAATCAATAAAATGGGACCATGGTGTAAAATGTCTTGATTGGCCACACAGAGAAATTATAGACATCACCATGCCGATGGATTGGGAAGACTTTGTAGATTTGCAGGACTCACAGAATGTGGAATCATGCCCAGAAATAGGGAACAACAACCCACATTACAGATTGCTTTAGTTTAAGGCAACTGGTAGTACAAAAGTTTACATATGTCTTCAGTTAATGCAGAATATTTACTTTCAGCTCTGGATGGAAACTTTCAGGAACAACCTGAGTAGGATGAATGTGTAGGACTGAGAAATCAGTTTTATAAAATCATAAATAAACAAGTATTGTGGAAGAAAATAAGGAGAGGAAGTTGTGATATGACGCTCATTTTCTCATCACTTGCACAGGATATAAAAAAACTATTATGGGACGTATGGATCCCAGCCTATGACTTTCTGGAAGGGCAGAGCCTGAATACTGTGGACTTCTCAGTTAGACTGGATCTGTCTCACTAAACTCAATCTACTCACACGATGGATGATTTGAGCTGTAGTAGCAGCTGAAATACCCTTTCTCAAGGTAAAGGAAAAGGGTGCAGGTCATGGCTGGTGCTTTGCTTATGTTCCACCTTACTTTTCATCCTCCTGAATACTCACTGCCATAGGTGAGCTTAAGGAAAGCAAAGAAATTGTGGAATACCTTATCCATCCCCTGTCATTAAGATTGGATTCAACTATATTTTAAATGAATAATCACATTGAGAAATACCACTGGAAAGAAGGTGTAAAAATGTTTTTGAGCAACTATAAAAGTGGAAAATTCATATAGAGACTTGAAAGCAAGGGTTCTGAATTTGATATACTCATGGGACCCAAGGAAAAGACTCAGAGGTGAGGAAACAGGAAATTGTGACAGTGACAATTGGGCTTATCTGGAAGATTAGGTGGCAGAGGTTAATAGGTTGTCTCCTGAAGAGGTGAGAGAAAGTCATGTCACTGATGGCACTGGAAGTGAGGGAAACAGAGATGACTTCAAGGGCACTTTTGAAAAATCAGTTCTGGAGGTAGTGAGTTTGATATGGGATGGCAGCCAATCCAAGGTGAAACATCCAAGAGAAAGAGGCATGAGCCTCAGAGCATGCATATGCAGCAGAAGAAAAAGTAAATTTGGGAATTATTACTAAAGCCAAATGGATGAATCCACTCAGTAATAAGGACAACACTGGAGGAAGATGACAGGCACAGACAAGAAACTTGCACTATTATTCATAATTGGATATGACTTTAATTCCCATTTATCAACACCTCATTTACCCAACGAGCAGGTTCATAGGCAGTTACCATAATGAGGAGCATCCTGGAAATTACAAAACAGAGTCGTGAATGTATGGCTCTAGAGGGGAGACACAGGCAAATAGTTGAAATGACCTTCGTTGTCCCAAACAGCATAAAAACTAGGCACTTCTCACTGTGTGAATTTAGAAGTTGACTTCAAACTTTCATACAGACAGAAGTATGACATCTGCCCAGAAAATGCATGTGGGAGCACATTTGACTGTGACAAAACCTTGATGCTGAAGTTACCGCTTTCCTCATTTTCTCAGCACTGATTTTTGAAGCAGTGTCATTTTACCTTACTTATTATTTCAACCAGGTATTTAATAGCAAACAATTCACCATAGGATCTCTGATGAATATCAAAGACTCATTTGTAATGAAATAAACTAAAACTGCCAAAAGTTAAAAAGCAAATGTGTAAAACAAACCTTTGCCTTTGAAATTAACTAGTTTTGAAAAATCTCTTACACCAAAGCAGAGCAAAGTAGGAGAGAAAAGCAAACAAGGAACATGGAGAGACAAGAGAGGATGGAACCAGACCAAATGGCAGATGCCAAACCTGGAGAATCAAGTAATATGCAAATAGTGCTAATCAATAAGGATAACAGGAAAAGCATGATCAAAGCTAAACTCTTCTGATATAAATGGCTGCTATGACATGCTAGAAGCGCATTAGCACCCTGTAACCACAATAAAGAGCCAAACTAAGTAATTCATATCAAAGAGTAACATGCAGAAAGAAAGAATTCATTAAAAAGTAACATATGGTAAGCAGGTTCCACCTCTTGCCTATGATTAATTCAAGAAAGTGAAAGATGGTCTTACAGAGATGTATGATATTAAAACAAAAATTATGGAGGAAAAAGCCCCCAAACCCCAATAATGATAACTGGGAAAAAATGCAAACCAGCAGCAAAGATTCTGGATAAAGGAGCAGAAAACATGTGAAGAACTGAAAACATGCTGAAACATAGCAAGCCTCTCAGGACCATGAAAATAATCAAGAACAGTTCCTAGACATCCTCTATAGTCCTCATCTTCTCTGGTAATAAATCCATCTCCCCTGGTTCTTTTGAAGCCCACCTCCAACATCTGTTTACACACCCTTTTTAGTATTTCAAGTTCCATCCACACTTCTAACCCCATGGTCTTATGGGGACTCTTATCATCCTTACAGCCCCACAGTACCCTAACAACCCCCTGACAACAGCCTCACTTCCCCACCCACATTCCATGTCCCTTATGCCCTTCAGTAACACACTTCAGCACGTTCCACATGCTGGCATCCCCACTTAATAGGTTGTCCTCACTCCCATGTGCCTTATGCTTCACCAAGGCACAGAACTGCAGAGATTGGAAGGACTTCTGGACGTCTCCAGTCTGACCCACCTCGCCCAAGGAAAGTCCAGTAGAAGAGGTTGCTCAGGCCAGTTAGGGTTTGAATACCTCCAGGGACAGAGACTCCACAATCTCTCTGGCCAGCCTGTACTCACCCTCACAGTAAAACAGCTTTTCTTATTTTTAAGTGGGATTAACCATGCAATAGCTTTCTTCAGTGGCCCCAATATATTCCCCAGTGTGACCAACTCTGAGCCATACCCCATTCACCTGCACAAGTACCTCTAACATGGAATCTATGTATCTTGCCCCTACACACAGAAGTTGCCACCTCCCATGTCTTCTACCAAATGTGCTTTGCTTGCTGGTCAGGCAGAGGCTGCACCCCTAGCCAGGATGTGATTGGCCATGTGCATGAACAGCTGGCAGCTTTTTGGCTGCTGGGCAAACCAAATATAACCATCAGGGCTGAACTCCCTTTGTTTACCCTTGGTAATTGTCTTAATAAGCTCCTTTCCTCTACACTATCATCACTTGAGATCTCTCTGACATTCAACTGTCCCTTCACTTGGCTCAAAACAGGCAGTGGCTTCAAAAACTTTTAAGAGGTGCTAAAAAAGAAAGCCCAAACTTAAATGAAGGTTCTTATTCCTTCTTAGTGACAATGCTTTTAAGTTATATTCTGAAGCTACTTTTATGTGTCCAAAGGTGGCAGGAATTAGGCCTACAAGTAACATAAGCATCAAGCCATAGATTGCATTGAAAATGAAAAGAGATGAGGCTAGATATGGTTGTGTGACCCAAAGAGACATTTCAGATAAGTTCATGATGGATATTATTACCACCTCTCTTCAGTCAGGAAAAATACTCGAGAGCCAATAATAAGATCATTTCTAAAAAGAAGAGCATACCTCAAAAATCTTTAACCACACAGTGTATTCCATAAAAATCACAGGTACTATGTTCCCTAGGCATTGGTCTTTTTAACAAAGCTTTCAGGGAGCAACATAAGAGTTGAGCAAAATTAAAAAAGGCATCATGCCAAATTCACATGATAAATCAGTGAACAGCAGGCACTGAGCACACCTTAAGCTCAGAGACCATTTTTCTTTCTTCCAAGAAACCTGCAGAACAAGATTCATGTCGAAATAGCTTGTAATAAAAAAACAGGTTGCCTGGGGAAAAGAGTAAAACTGTTCTAAAATAGCATCTGAATCTGTGAATGGAATGAACTAATTTAATAACACTGAAAAATATTGCAGAGACCAACTTCCAGCTGAGACAGGTTTAGTAAAGCACTTCCTGGCTTAGTATTTTGGCTCACCTGGTGGAAATGCACTGAGGGTCTCAGCTGGAAGCTCAGCTGTGCTAATGTGCAGGACATACATTGGAAACCCAGAGACCAGATGGGGGATTTTGCTAACTGCTTTAATTGGCTCTCATGGCTGGCCACCGGTTGGCAAGCACAGGATCATTTTAGGCTTGTATTATGCTAAAAAGTACAATGGTAGTGGGGGAAAATGAAGAGCATGAGAACAAAGATAATCCTATTCTCAAGCAAGCATAGAGGTGGTTGCTTTCTGTGTGGTTATAGCAGTCCTGTATTTACCATTGAAGTCTGGAATGTAATTATTCTCCTGTTAAAAGAAAATGCAAATAAAAAATACAGTGTACTTTCTACATGTATGCATATATACGCTTCAATCCAATACAGCTGATGTCGTGATCCCTTTGTGACCATTGAAATAGGAATGATGAACATCAGTGCCTGAGGGTATGGTGGCATGTGGATTGCAGGTGATTCCGGATTGGAACATCAAGCTCAAGAGCTATTAGGGCTATCTAGGGACATCTATCTCATTTACAACTTTTTGCTAAACAGAGACCTCTTGTATTCTTACAACCAGAGAAAGGAAAGGTCTTTTAATTTTTAAATTTAAGAGTTTTTATGCTCCTCTTGAGATGGATGAAACCATTACCCTGTGGTGAAGAATACATAAACTGGGTAAATTTGAGATGGAGACCAGCCATTCTCTGTAAATTACAGAAGAAAGGTATTCAAGACTAGAGTCTCAACACAAAATCTCAAAAGAAACTCTCTCTTTAAGAGAAATTAATAACTTTTGTTGATAACTAGTTTTGATTTGTGAGTCAAAAGGATATAATCATGAGGATAAGAGGCAAATAATCCTCAAGTGGAACAATTGAATTCCTATCAATTGTGACATAATAACAACAGAACAGTCTTCTAAAGCTCTGGAGATGCCTAACCTTTCTCTTTATTAAGTAAAGATAATCTACAATTACACTGCTTAATTGTTTGCAAAGATTCTCAATATTTTCTGTCTCTGTAAAAATTGCTTTTCTAAATTGGTTTGCTATTAGCATGTTTATTTTTCAACCCTCAAAAGCAAATAATTTTGTTTCTTTGTTCTTATGGGGTATTGAGCACTTAGGTTGTTTTCTCCCTTATCTCATAATACTGAGCACAATTTTGTAGCCTGGATTGGATCCTCATCACAGCTATATGCAGTGTTTTTATGTCTAGAGTGACATTTGAGTTTGTCTTTCTACTCAGCGAGCCACTCTGCGAAGGACAAATGCCACACCACTGCTTTTTGCCGGAACAGCTATGGGACCTGTCTTCTGCACAGGTGTCAATGCAAGGAGCTTTCAGCTCTGTATCCTGAGGACTTTGGTGATGATCAAGGACATGCTTTGCAAAAAGAGCTGCTGGTGAGGGTGTGTAGATGGGTCAAGCCTGGATCTGGAGCTGAAACTGGTCTTAGATACCTGGATCTATGTGGCAATACAGATGAGGTGTGTGGTACAGCCCACAATTCACACAAACTCTCTGTGAGTGTGGTTAGCTTTCTTCCTCAGTATGCATCCAAGTTTTCCTCCACAGAAAGCCAGGACATACTCATCCACCCATGATTTCCCCTCAGCTGCCTGGAGAGAACTAGTCCAGCTGTGCCATGAGGGTGAGGATACCAGCAGAGGCTGTACCATCAATGTATAGGAACCAAATCATGCCTGGGAGAGGCTGCTTTCTCTCCATGGAGAGTACAGGGACCTTGGGGCAAGCAGGCTCCTGTCCTAAAACCTTACAGCTAGGGGAGATCTATTCAGATAACCTTTATCTGAAGCAAGCTGACACTGGCACCTGTTAAGTGTGGCTGATACAAAGTACAATCAGTTATAACTCAGCTTGTGAGATTAACAAAGCCTATTTAAAAGAAATCAGAAATTCATTAGGAAACTTAGTAAGATTTTCTTCAAAATGTTTTGAAACCTTTTTACCCTGCAGGTACTTATATCTCACACTTAGAAAAACTGCAGTGAACATTGCCTCTATGTTTAACAGGCATTAAACTGTTAGTATTTATTTGGTTCCTTAATTTTGAGGTTTTCCTTTGTTAATGTACATACAAATTTTCCCTTATTTTAGTACAGGTATTTTTATTTTCAAGTACAAGTCAATCACATAATAAAAAATCCTCTGAGTGATACATATGTTTCCAAGAGGGGCAAGAAATGAATTGTAATGTCTAGAGTATTTGCATTTCTTCTTCCACTAAAGAGGGGAAGGAGTATAATCTCAGCATTACCCTGATTTATACTTCATGGGAATGTATGTAAAAGAACATAAATACTATTGCTGCAATTTTATATCATATTTCACGTGGGTTTTTTTTTTCTGCTTTTTCTTACTAGTGCTTCCCAATTTCATCTGCTTACTGCTTTCCTCATGAAAGAAATGAGCATGTTGATATAAAATATTATATCAAATACACCTGTGAGCATGCACGCCTGTTTCCAGGATTTTAGAAAATAAAGAGTTGTTTCCAGGCTTCTGCTTTTCTACGGAGATAGGGGATAAACAGCTTTGGTTAATATCTTTAAAAGTGCTGAGAGACATAAAAATGTAAGCTGCCTTCCTGCTTCATTCAAACATTAAAAAGGGGTAGGAAGGCACTTAGGAACAGAAGGAAATGGAATTAAAAGAATAGGGTTGTTTGGTGAAGTAACTAGAAAAGTCCTGGGCTTTGGAGTTGGTAATAATATCAGAATTAATGTAATTAGCCATGTTGCCATAGTCTGCAGCTGAGGAAAGGATTCTGGAAAAAAATGAAGGTTTGTGTATGTTTTTTACATATAATGGCAGTTTCTTACCTAATATTGCTGTTGGAGCAGAAACCATATTTCACATTAATATCACTTAATATGTTATTCATTGCCCTGGGCTCCAGAAACGAGAAGTGAATTAGGTCATGGTGAATAAATGCATATCAGTGTCCATCAAATGACATTCCTCATCTCCTTTCCCCCTTTTTTTTTGTTTCATGTGGTATCAAAATCTCATTCTGTTGTTTATCAGGCAGTACATGACAGAGCAAATCTTTCTGGGGGCGGCTATAAATATATAGCTCCCATTACAGCTAGCGTCAACCTCAATACAAATGGTAAGACTGATGTAAATCCCTCTCATTTTGACGAGGTATGTGCTGCATTTGGTCAAATGAGCACATTTTAAATGACCCTGAACTAATTACCTCTCAGTGATATGGCATGAGGCCAAACCAAGGACCAGCTCAAGCTGCTGGAGCCGAGGGGTCTCCATGCTGTACCCAGGTCCATCATTCCCTCTCCCTCTCTTTGCCTACAGGCTTACCAGAATGGATTTTAGCAGATGCCGGCATATGAACAATGACTTCTGAAGCTGCTCATCAGCAGCTCATAGTTGCCCAATCTTTTTTTTTTAATTAATCCATTTTCCTTTTATCTCATGTCCTGCACCTCAGTTGTTGATATATTGCTATTTTGATATACACTGACATATGGCTCCTGAAGTGCTACATGAGTGATTCAGGCTGCTGCAACAGTTAATTTATAGCCTGCACACACAGCCCTAGCAGCTCCGGGTGACGCCTGGACTACGTAAAAGTGGCACTCTCCATCCTGCAAGGGGCAGGTCCTCACACCTCGGCATTAATGGGTAATGGAAGTTTAGCAATCTACCTCATCATGATGTGATCAGACCATTACAATTAATGGGATAGGTAAGATTAGTGACCTGCATTTAGCAATGCACAAGTGTTATACGACTTTATTTGCCAATGACCTCTGTCCTGGGCTCACCACTGGCCCTGTGCCTGCTGTGTTGTGTTCAGCAAGAGCCCAGTGCTGACTGCCAAAACTGACTTAAAACTCACCAGGTACTGCCAAAGAAGGAGTGAACAAAGGTCTCTCTGTAGAAAGTTTTCTGGGAAAACATAGATAATATGCTTGCAACCTGAATTAAAGAAGAAAAATGGTCTTTTTTTCTGTGTCATAATTTCAGTCAGCTGATAAGAGGATTCTGCCTTTTTGTCACCTGATTGGAGTGACAGCTAGTTTTGGCTATATAGTTTCTTATAAGGGGAATATTCACTTTGAATATCTGGTTAGAGACCTGTTACTATTTTAGGGGAATGCCCTGAAGGCCTTCACCTTGTCCCTTCTATTTATGCATTTATACTGCTTTAGTTAAGACTGTGACAGCAATGCTGTCAAAGATACTGTATTTTCAAGAGGCCATGGGATTTTTTAACACTGTAATGTGGTCATAAAAATGGGCTTTGGGCTGCAACCTGTATTACAAGATGTGAGCCAAGAAGCAGACTCATTTGACCAAAGCAATCCTTCCCATCTCAAATAGCTGGATTTTTTGAAATTCTACGTGTGCAAATAATGAACATATCTTAATGAATAGAACAAAATTTTGCTGGACTACCTTTCAGCAAGAGTTCCTAACATTGCAGGGAATACAGAGGAGCATGCATGCAGCTGTGAAGAAAGGTGTCTGTCTTTTTTTCGTGCCAGGAAAATAGAGATAAAAAGGAGTATCATCCTGACCATCCAGTGTCACTGAGCATTAGATTAAAAAGCTGAGCCATGATTAATGCCAGCCCAGATTGACAGGAATAATGTTAATGGTAGTGACATTTTTAGCTACTAGGATCATGGACTTTCCTGTATGTAGGTTTTGTAAGACATCAGAGAATGAGCCTGTACTCAAGGAATCTGATTTGGGTTTACTTCATTTATTTGCTGCTTCTTCTATCTGTGCTTCATGTGGTGCACTTAGAAGAAACTACCTGAAGCATAGAGTAAGCATCTGTATCAGGCAGGAATTTCACTTTTGCTGTGGCAAGAGTTCTAGTAAAGGAAGCCAAAATTGTCTTTTGCCTCAGCCAATACAACACAGCTTTTTAAAGAACCTGTGGACAAATAGACATGAGGGAAATGGTCATGGAAGTTGAAGTGAAACAAGGAAAGGTGGGAAGACAACATGAGTAAGCTACAGAACATTAAACAACCTGTGGTGCTTTCACGTGGAAATAAAATATCCTTTCCTGGCTGTGGATAACTTCTAGAGGACACTCAATGTAAGAATGCAAACTTCACATATTTGGCTCATGTACCTCACCTCTTCAGGCTGGCCTTGTGCAGAGGAACCCTAATGAGCACAGCTAGACACTCTTGTCAGTTAAACTGGATTTCTGCAGGTAATTTCTGTCAAACTGACACTTCTTTTTATTTAAACTGTACTCAGACAAAGACTCAAACTTTCTAAGCTACCACTGAATTTTAAGGAAGGACTGATCCAGACTTCAGATCCTGGTCTCCAAAAGGAGAGGGTATTCCTTTGGATGAGTGGGAAGGAGTCCCAGAGTCAGTGTAAGAATGATTGGAAGTAACAAGTGAGACTATATACTTAAATATTGGGGTTGATAATGTTACCAGGTGAATAAAGCAAATGAACAAACCTGGAATTTTGTACTGAGAAAAAGCAAGATAAATGTTCACTGAATAGGAAAAATGTATGCTCTCATTCAGTAAACAAACTAGGCTTATTCAGAATTTGCATACACTGGACAAGACTCAGGGCAGTTTTGGAGAAAGAGGTTTAAGTTTTGACTAAAATAGACTGTAACATTTGGCTGTTTTTTAAACTATTCTCTCTTTCTTGAATATGGGCAAACACCCTATTAGCCAGCAATCACAGCTTTAGGGGGATGTGCATGAGAGAGCCATGATGCCAAAGTCACACCTGAAAATGCAGTCGTGCTTCAAGTCCATCTTCTGTCTGACTACACAGATAACACCCTGCAAGGCTGGAATGGCTCAAGGTCGAAACAGGACATGGAATAAATGGCAAGCTTAGTCATGAAGCAGAGTGGTAAATGAAGGGCTGGTTGGTTTAGGGATCATGTTTACTCAATACTAGTAGGCTGAACTTTTTAATGTGCCACACTGCATAGCCACAGGAAGCCTCTCTTTTATTGTGAAAGGGATGCTGGAAATAGCTACATTTACATTTACAGTAATTTGTGTTGGTGTGTGACATCTCAGTAGTCTTTTCTACACAATATTTGAGAGTCTGAACATCTTTGTACTGTCCTTGGAATTATCTAGGGTGTACAAAAAATCCAAGGGGATGGTGATTAAAGCTGGGGTAGCTCTAGCTGGCAAATACATTACAGATAAATTGGTATTATTGACCATTGTTTAAAGCCACTGGACACTAGATTTGGCAGACTGATTTAACTGTGTTCTTTTGTCTTTTCCCATGGATAATTTTTATCTTCTCTTCCTTCAAAAGCTAACTCGCTTCCTTTGAAGGACATTAAGCTTGACATGGTTCAAGCTAAGCTTCTTGAACTTAAATCCAGCATGGATATCCCCTGACTGAATCAGCTTTAACTTGAATTGTGTGTATCTAGTATTTCACACCATTTCAATTACACTCCACAGCAGCTGAGGACTATATGAATTCTAGTGCTAAATATAATCAAGTGCTCCTCCAATGTGGAAGAGAATATATATTTGGAATTAATGGAAAGAGACAAATGAAATCAATTCCTGGGATCTTGGTTCTATCCACTCTATACCAGAAGATGTCCCAGAGAAAAGACCTTCAGCAGCAACTGAAGCCTGAAGTCTGATTATGTGAGAACTTAAAACTGCAAGGTATGAAACCCATGAAGAATGGTACACTTCATCTGGACTGTAGAATCAACAAGAATTTAATAAGTTAATCAGATCATCACCATTTGAGTGCACATAAATTTGAATTGTTTCCCCATTATGAAGTGGTTGTCTGTAAATTATTGCAGGGAAAGCCATTTTCAAATTAATGTTTGAGCTATTAGAAAATACAGGGGGCATTTTCATTAATTGGAAGCAGATTTTCTTCTGCTCTCTCTATCATTACCTTTGTTGCCCAGAATCGGTTTAGTGCTCAAATTTATTGATGTGTATGATTCAGTGGCATTATTTGTTTAGAATTTGTCCTATACCTGATGGAATAAACTCATTAAGTGTAAATGAATAGTTATGTAGTCATCAACTCAAATGAGTCACTGCAGTTCTCTGAAGTCATTACAGTGCCTTTGAACACAGCTGGAAAGAAAGTCTCTGTGAAGGTTACAGCTTCCCTCTCAGAGGTAACCACATAAATTTTCATCCCTTCTTTGGTATGGCTTCTTGTTTACAGACAGCAAGAATCATTCTTCAGTAGGAGATGGTAGGTTCTTCTTTTTTCCAGGAATGTATCAAATCTGCCTGTGAACAGTTTCATATTTTTGCTGCAACAATGCATTTGTTTTCACAGTAAATAGAAGCTGGGATACAGAAAGGAGAATATTATTTAGGAAAATAACTGCTTTAAAATAATTATTTTTTGAATTAAGTATGATGTACATCTCCTACAGCTGACAAACATTCTGCCACTGAAGGCTGAAAGAAGAGGAGGGATTGAAGACTGCAGAACTCATTGTGTAGATTCTCTGTTTCAGTACAATTGCCCATAAGGGCAGGAATTCCTGATTTAATGTTACGACTACTGCAAGGGAGTGTACTATAAGAAATTAAGGTTAGCTTGGGCATGGGCTTCTCTTTTTGAGAAATAATTGTCTCCACAATCTTTGCCTACTTGTTTGTATGCTTCATAATATACGTAAACTGAACTCTGCTTTGTTGATACTCACACCATCCATTTTGATGTCCAGTATGATTGAGACTTGTAAGGTGTTAGCAACAAGGCAATACGTCTGAAGGGAACAAAGGATTCCTATCCACTTTTTACTGGCAACTGGAATATCCCAGTGCACCAGAGGTAAATATCTATAAAGTGATGCAACCTTTTTCAAATTCAAAATACATCACACTGTATTTAGCATAAGCCTTTTGAAAATCCTATTGCTTGAGAGCTGTTTCACTGAGAATGCCACATGCTAGAAAAACCATGAGGAAAAAATCTCACTAAACCTGACAGTATCTAATCATCTTGCTCACAGCCACAAACAGCTCAGTTACTTGAGTTTCTCATCAAAACAGTCTCAATGCATTTTGTAAGCATGTTGTTTATGTTTCTTCTCCCTGCTTGCTCAAAAGTTGTGTTCGTTTGTTGTGAGGCCAGAGACATCTATGAAGGGAATATTAGCTGTTTATGGCATTTTTAATATTGCCATTAGGCCTGTGCATTCCAAAATACTTGGGGTCCCTCCACCTGGTGGAGCACAGGTATGGTCACAGCAGTGTTGACACAAGATTGGAGCCAAGGCCCACTGAACTCAGCAGCAATTTTTCTTTCACATGCTGGGGTTTTCAGATCATGTCTATGGTTGTGGTTATTTCACTTTAGAAAACTTAACAGGAAGTAGTTCTAACTAATTTTCTTATTTTTCTTTTTTTCCCCTGGTGTAGGAGCATAATTAGACTTGGAGAGACATTTGAAATGCAACCAATGAGACATTTGATATAGCATGGGTAAAGTTTCCTTCAATTAGGAATGCAGAATTGTATTACACAGCACATTAAATGGCACGTTAACAGATGTAAATGCTTCCATTGAATTAAGACTGGTTAGTTTGCTTGTAAGGTTATTTTTTGTTACAGTAACTGTGTAGTTTTCTGGTTTTCAACAGCGCACATAAAAGGGCTGATCCAGCTTTTCTTCTCTATTTGTGGGTTCTAGAAGTGTACCAATATAGCTTTTCTAACTAGACCACTGTGTGTGATATAGCACATGAAAGCATCAGAGATAGGAAATATTCTTCTAAAATGCATGCTTAATTCCTAGAAAAAAATTTGAAACTTCTAAAATTCGAATCTATTTTAGATGTCTTCTGCAAACTGCTCCAAATATTACTGCTATACAGAGTATCTGTGTTGTAAGAGCTCACCATTCCTGGAAGTAGAAAAATGGAAAGAAGAGCAGCTGAAAAGGTATTTACAGGAGAAAGACAGCAATGTAAAATGGGTAACCTTAACTTGGTTGAAAAATGCTGAGTTATTCCCCAAGAGGTTTTCTCAGGGAAAGATATTTGTGTAGAAGGGCAGCTCTCCAGTGCAGGAGAACAAAGCAGGAGTCAGCAAATCAATGCAGAAGATACTGCTGGAGCAGAAAGGGCTCATTGCTGTGTCTTCATCTGCAGCAGATTATCTTGTCATAAAGATTTGTTTGTAGCAAAGCGGCACCTCAGGCAAACTGACTTCCCAGAGCCTTTTTATCTGCACCAGTGTCACTGGGAGGGTACAGCAAAAAAGCCCTCAAGATGACACTGAGTTACAGAGGTCTATTCTCTAACCCACACTGTACCTGGGACACATGACTCCTGATTCCCTATTGAACCTAAATCCAAGCATTTGAACTGTTCATGGGATAGAAGCTCAAAATCTGCTAATATGTCACATGATAGCATTGCACCATGAGCCACCTTAGTTGATTATCTGCACTTCTTTGGTCCTTGAAGGGCAAGGAGAGAATCCTCTTTCTGATCTGGTCCTGAAAAATCTTCCCTTGTTTCTGAAGGTGCAATTAATTATTACAACTATTCAGAGATCCCAGCTGAGATCACAGACCTTGGCAAAACACTGTGTAGCAGAACTTCTGGTGAACCCACCTTGTGAAGGCTCCATTTAAGGTGTTTTTAGTGCATCTCTTACAACAGGGAAGCTCCTTATGTCGAGGCCAGGCTCACCTGAAGATGGTCTTAGGTACATCAACACTGACATGTGCAGAGAAGAAAAGCCAAGCCAGCTCTCTGAAGAACAGGGATGAGCCAGGAGTGTTTGGGGTGGCCAGGACACTGGATGATCCTCAGCACACCACAGGGAAAAACTGAGGCAACTTTTTGCCAAAGCCTGTTCCCCTTAAATGCTGATTCTCTTGAAGACAAGAGTTAGATTTCTGAGACAAAGACTTGCAGACCAGAGCCACCTCCTGCCATCTGAGTTCTGCACGAAACAGTGCAGGTCTGGTGATACAAAAGCACAAGCCCTGGTCTATAGGACTGGATGAGTTTTCTGCTCTCTTTTCCAGTCCTTCTGCCCTTGCACTGCCACACACACAATGGCCACCCTCAAGGGCAGCCAGAGACAGAGCTGTCCTGCCGGTGTGTATAAAATAGTCATGATTCCTCTTGGAATTTTTATTTACTTTTTCCTTCACAGTCCTCTGTGATTCCTCACACAGTCATGAAACACTGTAATATTTGCTTTCTGAGTTCTTCACTCAGTCAGCTTTGAATCTACTCACTGCACGAAGCGTCTCAGTAATTTATCCCATTTTTCAACAACTTTTAAGTTCATTTGCCTTGTAACCAAGTCACTCAGCAATGAGAAATGAAGAGTAAACTCTTTTTTTCAGAAGGATCATGACAGAGTTTTAATTTCCTGATTGGAAGACTTCTGATACTGAGCAGAGGAAAAGCTGCGGCAAAGCCTTATCTTTGCTCATTCATCTCAGTGTGTAAAATCAGATCATTACAAGCTGCAGCAGTTTAATCAAGCAGCCTTTGAAACACAAAGGCCTCTGACTCAAATGGAGTTAATGGAGTTGGGTTTTCTTTTTGTTTTTATTACTGCTCCCATAATGTTTAAAGTCATTCACGTTTCCACAGAGTGCTTGCTGATGATTAAAAGCAGCGAAGCTTTGGATCCAGTTATACCTGTGCTTCCATCTGTTGTTGCAGAAACCAATTCTATTATCATTACTTTCTTGTTAATGACTTACTTCTTGAACTCCCTTGCTCTCTTCTTCATCGACAGTGTCAGTGGAATAGCTGCTTTTATATTCAAATGTCCTGAGCACAAAAATTACCAGTTGAATTATGTCTGTCCTGGGTGTTGAACTGGAGAGAAGAAAACACATTCATTTTCTACAGCTTGTAATGAACTCTTTCTCCCATTGTTGAGGCACATCATCTGACAGCAACTCCTGGCTGGGAGGATGCTTTTATATTCACAATATGTCATTAATGAGAAATGTACTTATGTGTGGATACCTGGGAAATGATCTGGTGCTCAGCCTGTTTTTGCTTCACTTGCATATTCCCAGTGAAAAATTGATTTGTTCCAATAATACAATGCCCACTAGAAGACTATTCAATGGGCCTTCTTCATGGATTTTGCAAAATGCAGTTGTGGACTGTTCAAGAAGATGCTTCTTCCTGTCCCACTATCTGAAGAATATTTTCATGTTACTTATGGATATTTTTGTATGAGCTGCAGTGATGCTTCACATTAACTTACTGCCTGGAGCAGTACTGCATGACATTTGAAACTCAGAGACTTGTCTTTACCCATCATCAATAAAACTCATGACCCCATTCTCTCTGAAAATAAATTTTTTCTTTTTTTTCCCCCCAACACTCAAGCTAAATTACTGATGTGTCTGTAATTTTAACATCTTTTACTCCATCCCAGGATTTGTTACCCCCTACCGTCTCTTCTCTCCTTTGTCTACAGCATCTGGGCTTTATTACTGCTCCTCTCAGTGCTGCATGGCTGGAAGACAGATCCTCTGTTATGTGCCCTCACCTCTCTGCACGGAGCTTGTTTCCAAAAACAGCACAGCAGAGTCCAGAGTCTGGCAGGTGTGGGAATCACAACAAATATAAATCTCACAGCAAATACAAATCTGCAGTAGGCTCTATTGGAGAAGGTGACTTAATGACATTCCAATGTGGTGAAAAGGTACGTGGTCAGCAACATTCCCACACCTTGTGGTAGATGAACATGGAGTGGTAGAACTCTCTGCCCATCATTGTGCTCATACCTGGTGCTGAGCACTGCAGCTCAGCATCACCAGTCTCCATCACATCATATGATCAAGGATATAGAAAGTAAACAGGCTTAGGAAGAAAGATCATCAGCGCTTACCAACCCCTTCAAGCTGAAATGCAGTTTATTGCTTTTACTTCCCCCTGACACTTTCATTAATGTCCTGTGTCTACTAAAGCAGATAGGCAATCTAATGAGAGAAAAGAGCTGGTGTCCTGCTTTACTGGGTGGGAGGACTACTGTTATATCCTAGTTTATTTTTTGGACATGCTGATTTGCAGTGCATGAATAGTCAGGAGATGTCAATAACATCTGGGAAACTGGTGTGAATTTTGCTGACTGGAATACCATAACTGAAGGCACTTCTCCTCTCTCTGCTATAGTGACAGGAGAATTTTATGTGATCTCTCTTTTCTTTCTTCAAAGCAAAGAAGATAGTTGAAAGAAATGTGTGTGTGAGAGATTATATTAAGGTGGCTAAGGCTTGTAACCTGTTCACACATGTGGTGATATGGTAGTTGCATTGGGTAGAAGTGGTGGTAATGGTGAAGTTTTAGGGATATTTTGTAAAACATTTTGAAATAATAAAGAAGCAATTAATGACTCATTCATTTAGTACTGTCATTGTAAACAGAGTAATGGCTATTACATTGGGTTTTTTTATGTTTTCATTTGAAAGCAGATTTTCAGTAACAAAGCTGGAATCAGTCCAAGTCAGATCATACATATAGTTAAAAACTACATAGTAAAATAGAGAGATAAGACCTTTCATTACTGGTGTGCAATAGGAAGTCATAAGAAAAATGAAAAAATAATTTGATGTCTCTTCCGACCTCCTTAATCCCCTTGTGGAGATTGTGCTTGTTTGACCTGATCTAACTAGGTTTAGCTCCCTTTGTTGCTCCTGGAATGTATTACTCCAAATGCTAATGCCAGTATATTCACTTTATTGATGCAATCTGCACCTCAGTGACAAGAATACCCAGCTCTTGCATCCTGTATGTCATTTTGTTTTTTCTTATCCTTCCAGGTATGCATATGGTTTTCCGCTTTATTTTTGTATACTTAGACTTCACAATAGTAAGAGAAAAGCAATAAAACAAGTGCATTGAAATTTCAGTATAAGCCAATAAACACGAAATATGTAATGACTTTTACCTTGTCTACAGCAGTGGTACTGTTTCAAAGAATCAATGGGAAACACAAAAGAAAACTGTATTTAATCTCAGCTGGTCTTGTCTGCCTGAAGTCAATCGTTCACTCTCTCAAAGGTACACCACTGGATAGCACATCCACCCTTACTAACACAAAAGGTGACCCTGACTTTTCCCCTGGATTAGCTGCAGGGTCAGCAAAAGGTGGTTGACAGGCTGCTCCAAAAATGAGGAATTGTGAAAGAGAGGTAAATCTGAACCTCTGGCATAGCCCTGATGCTGCTCCTGACATTGGATGCAAGGAGTTAGTGGGTCTGTACAGTGGTCCAGCTGGGTGCAGGGTGCTGCAGCCGAGCTCTGAACTCTCTAGTCCAATGTAGTTAGTGAAAAAAAAGCATCTGGTTGAGCTGGGGTTTGGCCTGAAAGTTTGCCAATATGACTCTCAAGGAGATAAATTTGGATGAAAACCTTCAGATTTTGGACCAGTTAGGCATGCTGAATTGAATCAAATGAGCAATGAGCACAGAGAATTATCCACAAGCTTGTAGAAATACCCCATTTTCATCTTTGTTACTTTTCCAAGGGATACTTTTCATATCTGCAATAATTCTGCACTTTTGGACTTCAAAATTAAGCTATAGAGAGAAAACGATTGTGCAGAGAAAAATCAAGAGTCAACTCTGTGTTTATATTGCTTTTGATCATGAAATGGAACAGCAGTCTACTGAATTGTGGAAGTTACCAAAACTACAAAAAGTTTTTGAAAGCTTTTTCTGCACTGAAGATGAAGATGTTTTAAAAAACTTTGCTTATACAGTTTCTCTATACTTTTTGAAATGTTTTGAAAGGCTTCACTCAGGCTATCAACCATCTTCATCATGTTAATGACTATTAAAAAGACAACACAGATGCATTTATTATATTTGGCCATGTTGTAAACATATACACCTAAGAAGGATGATAGACAATTTAGTAAATTAATGGTGATTGGGTCCATTTTGCGGTGTTGACTTTTATTGAGATCATCATAATTCTGTACAGCATTAGGTGTAATTCCCTGTGTAAGGTACCTGCCCCTTAGTACTGAGTTTGTTTACCTGTTCTTATTTGTAGACATTTAGTGAAAATAATAATAATAAAAAACCAGCAATATCTTTTGCCACCCCGGTGAACATAAAAATTAATAATCTCTGTGTCTGTATTCAACCTGACACTGTGAGCAGTGCAAATATGGTACAAAGTCTATCTTTACATTTATTTGCAAATGCGTATAGATATGCTTCATATAAATTAATCCTCTATTTCATTATAAGGAAGGAATTACGTCTGTGGTCAAAAGGGTGGGGTACAGTTAATCTGATTTAGCACAGCATGGGAAAAATTAATTGAAAGTCAGTACTGCATAGTGTTTATTACAAAGTAATTTCACACCAGCTCAGGATTAACATGGTAACAGGTGACAATAGGTCATTACTATGTTAATTGAAAGACAGCATGCTTTTATAAAAAAGAAAAAAAAAAAGAAAAAAGAAAAAAAGGGATAGAGCTGAAATGAAAAGGAAAAAATATTAAAATGCAGTATTTTATCTGGGATTGGGCTGTAGTTCTATGGGACATGTTCTAGGCAGAAGATAACTTCTGAAAAGAATTCATTGGCTTTTGGTGATAACCTTGCACTGTTCACTGTGCCATGAAGCATGGCAGATGCTCGTGCATGTCTCCTGCATGACTTAAGCTGGCCACCTCTCTTTCCACAAGAGCAGGCTGCATCTCCAGATTGGTGCCCTGACATTTTCAGCTTGCTGACACTGCTCACTGGCCCAGGCATGTGGAGGCAAAGGTGGGCACAGGGAAGCAGAGCCCATCTATTTACCTGGCTTGCCCAAAGTAAGTGTGAGTTCAGACAAAGTCACAGGGAAATGTAAGATTTTGCAACAGTGTTTAACAGAAGAAAATACTCTGGTTTTGTTACTTGACAAGAGGATTAATAAAATAAAAAGACTTTCAAACCACCAATGGAAAATTGCCTGTCACTTTGATAGCACGCTGAAGCATGAAGCCAGAGCAAGCTCATCCTTCCACTTGAGCTGCAATGCCATTACCCCAGCTCTGAATGGGGATGGGTGCTGCAGTGCTCGGCTGCTCTCCTATTGTGCAGTGTGACAGGCACCGATGTGTAGGCATTTCCCATTATGTGCTGCAACCTGAGTAAGCAGTCCTGAGCTGCCAGCTTCAGCCCATCGAAAGAAATCAGGAATCTATTTTTCCCCTTTTATTTGCATAATAGAAAAAGGTGTTAAATCAGTTTTGTGGGCAGAAGATCATTCTGCAGGTTCTCCAGCTGACAGATTACAAAGGGCAAAATATGCACTTGTGCCGAGGTGAGCAAGACAGAAAACAGCTCTGTATTAACTACAGTCACTACAAAAGGACCTTTGCTAATGGCATGTTATAATTTAAAAAAGGATCCTTTCTGAAACCAAAACAATACACCAATGTAATGAAGTTAGTTGTTGTTCAAAGTAAATGGAAATTCAGAAGCACAGCTGGGACCTTAAAATAGGAAATTCTGATTTTATTTCCTGGAAGAAGAACTTAACTGGGTGCTCTCATGCAGCCTGATAGATGAGCTGATGAGGAATGTGACCTTTCTGCTCACCCTACTTCAGAAAAGTTTGCAATTCAGTCTGACACAATCTGTTGTAATATGTTAATTTCAATGCAGTTCTGCCACAAATACTAACGGTGATCCCTGAGACCTTTACATCCCAGAATATAATCCTTCCAGATTTCATTCTCACCCAAAAACATGCTGATTAAGGTGCCTACTTTTCTAATAAAGGTCAAAAGAAAGGAAAGTGTAAATGTTCTTTGATTACTTACTACACAGGAAAGAGCTCAGGCAGAAGATGTTGCCCATACATTCAGTGCACAATACAATGTGGTGGTCTGCTGAGTTTGAGAGCAAGAGTAAAGCTGCTCTTGGTCAGATCACACACCATCATCTGCAAATCTAAACTACTGCAGAGCTAGGGTAATAATGCAATATAAGTACCCCTGCAGATAGAAGGGGTACTTGTATACTCCTCCTCAGCCATACAAAAAAAAGCAATATAATAGAAATATTTGCTCAACCCCAGCATGAAAATTTCTCAGGATAATTAGGGCAAAACATAGCCTCAGGTCTGACTGTGCCCAGGTGAAATTATTTTCCTCACAATAAGACAGAATAGTAAAGTGGAAAAGTAAAGTGATCAGGTTCACCTCTACGAATACAACATTTTGAAAAATATGTTAGGACTGGTGGTTTCTTTTGTGGCCATGGTCTAATTATTACTCAATAGGAGCATACAAGAACTATTATTTTTAATGGTTTGTCATGTCTTTGCATCTCAGTTACAGTAAGTCAAAGTCCCGACTCAGACATTTGCAGTAGGCACCTCTGCTCTGATGCTGCTCCTCCTCTGCAGCCAAGATGAATCGTAAGCAACAGCGCTGCTCCCTGCTGATCCTGCCACCCCAGCTCAGCACCTCGAGGCCAAGCTGAGCCACCCACTGCCAGGCTCTTCCACTGCAGACTGCCAAAGGGTCACACCCCGCATGTCCCCTCCCCCTGGGCTTGCTGTTGTGATGGTGGCTTTCTGGCAGCATGCAGGAAACAAGTAATTGCTACAGGCAAGAGTAGGGCCAAGGGACTTTGAGACTACAGCGACACCGCTGCGGCGGCTTCAAAGTGCCACTGATTCCCTTTCTGACATGTTCTCCTTTTGGCTCTCCATTTAGTTAAAACAAAGGTAAACAAAAAAGAAATAAGAAGAAAACACCCAAACTCGAGCAAGAGAGTGGCAGGAAGAGTGTGTTATAAATCTTCTGGTAAAACTGATGAGACAAAATAGGAAAAACTTGTGTAGGAAGCTGAGGCAAATGTAATCTCAAAATATTTCTAAAAGTAATTTTCCCCTATTCACTTGTTTTTGGCTGTCTCTGTTTACTCTATTGTTCTGTGATCTTTAGCAATAAAAGCTTCATTTAAACTCTGTGCAGAAAGGATTCTGTCTTCTCACCTTTCTGTACAGTTCAAGGATAGCTTACACAGCCGTGTTATGGCTTTGCCCTTTCCAGATGAGGAATATGTTGATTTTGTTTCAGCTCATTAACTCTCTACGGAATCTCTTCCAGCTTAGCTGTCTGCAAGGCCAGAATTGCCCATACTTCAGGAGGAGGGCTTTTTTCCTCTTTAAATTTCTGAACGGGTGTTCCAATAAGCACAGACATGGCAAGGAAGCCCAATGAGCTGCAGGATGTCCTTCATTGGAAATGAGCTTCCTCTCTAGGGACAATGGAATTTTGTGTGTTGCATTTGATGCTCTGGGATTCATAAAGGTTATCAGTAAGGCATTTATAATAAAAGTTTTCCTGCTTTTCCTGGCATGCAGGGGGAAGATGGGAGTGTTATCATTCTGACATTTCTGTCAGAAGTGGTATTTGAACCACTGGATGATTCTGACAAATGCCACTGCTGTCATCTGCTGCTCAGTTTTAATTATATCTGACTGAGTCTTTCAATGGCAGCAAGCAGAAAACTTAATTAGTTGGTTTAAAGGCTGATCTTCAGAGTCTGAAAATCTGAACAATTTTGCAGCATTTATGCATGGGGACTGCCATTTTCAGTCTGATGATGCAAGTCAGAAGAATTAATGGTCCCACTCACAGGAAGGAAAACCAGAGAAAGACTTACAAGAATATACATCTACAACCCCCCACCATTTTTGTACATGACATATCAGGGAGGATACTAAGAAACTGCTGTGTCTAAGAAACTGCTGTGCTGGCTCACAGGTGGGTCTCAGACAAATGGTAGCAGAATGCAGGCAAAAGATTGGGTGCTCATGGGAACATACAGCAAATGAACATCTGTTACCTTAAACAGAATGTATATGTTTATTCTGCAGCGGACTGCAAGCACTGCACTATTTGGGAAGACTGAAAGGCTGGCATTTTCTCATACACCAGTGCACTGTTCAAACAAGCTGCTTGAAAGGAGATTGCATTAACAATTTATACTACCTCTGTGTTTGCTTTCACAGTGTTAATATGATTATATTTCTCAACTATATCCTGGAAAAACAAACATTAGTAAGATGCAGTGTCAAACTGCTAATATGATGCAATTAGAAGTTAACATTACATTCACATCCTGGTTGCAGGTTGCCTGTGGGGAAAAGCCTCAACAACTGAAAATACATTGTGTTGTTCCAGAAATCCCAGGGCTGTAGGTTTGGGCACCCCCATGTAGATGTGGGCTGATGAGCTTTGCTTCTTTGTGAGAACACATCCTCTGGAATGGTGCTGCTGGTGTCCTTTAGGATATTGCCAAATTTCATCGATTGCAGGGAAAAGGCTGGATTTTATGCAAAAAATGTGCCAAGAACTCTGTGTGAGCTGCAGTCAGGAAGCAAAGCACTTGATGACTTATACAGCCCACATGACTGATCAGCTGTCATTGTCCTTCCCTGTATTGAAAAGCTTTGTACTTGTAATTTAGTTGACCACAGAATTGCTGAAGCTGGAATGCACATCTGGAGATCTCATCCAACACCCTTCTCAAAGCAGAGTCAGTGAGAGTAGTTTGATTAGGAATGTATGTGTTCAATCAGGTTTTGAATACCTCCAAGGCTGGAGACTCTCCAGCCTCTCTGGACAACCTGTGACAATGTTTGACCATGCACATCAAAGAAAAGCTTTTTTTTGTTTAGTGAGATTTCTCTGTATTTCAGTTTTAAGTCACTGGCTTTTATTCTTTTGCTGATCCCTACTGAGAGCATTCTGACTCCATTGTCTTTGTCTTTCTTCCCTCATCAAGTATTTATGCACATTGATTAGATCCTCCTGAGACTTCTCTTCCCAGGCTGAATTGACAAAGCTGTCTCAGCCTGTCCTTTTTTGACAGGTGCTCCATTCCCTTAATCATGTGTATGGATCTTAACTAGACCCAGTCTAGCATGTCCATGTATGTCCTGTGGGGGAACACGACTGGATACAGCACTCTCCACTGATGTAGACAGGGCATATTTCTGGCTCATGTTCAACTTAATGTACATCAGGAACTCCAGGAGCTTTTCAGCAGAGCTGTTATCTAGACAGTTGGCCTCCAGCATACTCTGGTGCATAGGTTTAGTCCTTCCCAGGCTCAGGGCTTGGCATTTCCCTTCCTTGACCTTCAGGAGATGCCTGTTGGTCCATCTCTCTAGCCTGTCCAGGTCCCTCTGGATGGCAGCACAAGCACCTGGTGTGTCAGCATCTCTTTCCAGTTTTGTACAGTTTCAAACTTGCTGAAGGTGTACTCTGCCACATTGGCCAGGTGGCGAATGAAGGGTTAAGCAGAGGAGGCAGGGGGGAACTGACTGAGGAAACTTTATGGCTTTTATCACTATATTCTCTAAAGTCACAAATCTAGTTGAGCTCACCCTCCCTGGATGCTGACTGCCGCTCTGTTGAATGCCAATCCACTGGACCTATACATGTCCATGAACCCACAGGTGTATGAGTGGTGACAAAAAGTGTACACTCAGTTTCATTGATCTCCTTCTGCAAGCAGAGGGGACCTTTTGTCCACCTCTCTTCTGCACTATCAATGGGATAATGAAAATATCCTCCTGCTGTGAGGAAAGTTTCTCTTCTCCTTTCATGGGTTATTGTGTCCTTGGTCACTGGTCAAGATGAGCATAAATAAACACAGTAACACACCTCCCTGTAATATTTTACTGGAGGTTAGTTAAAGAAGCTCATTTTGCCTTAGACAGTACTTTTGCCAATGGGAATAAAGCAGTGTATTTATAGGTTATGTCATATGTTTTGTTTATCTTTGACACTTTATATCTTAACATTTTCCAGAAAAAACTGGTGCAGTTAGAGTAGGTCCCACTGTGGCATGGTGAAGAGCTGCTGTGGATCTGAGTCTGTGCAGGGGGCTGTGAGTACTGTTGCTTCTGTAAAAATACAACCAAAGAAAATGGTGCTTTGGTGCCAAGCTGTGCATGCCAACTACGTGGTAGAGGATACAAGAAATCACTTTCTTTATGCTTTAGTGCTGAAATTACCCCTTCCATCTTCCATCTGCAAAACATTGCACTATGTTTACTCTTCAGCATCACCATGAGGGAAAGAGACCATCACAGCATCTTCTACTCCTTCTCATCCTTCTTACTCCTCATGCCCTGACCTTAGTGGTTCACAGAAGGCTTTCCCTGCCTCTCCGCATGTGTGCAGTACATTAAAAGCTCTTAGACCATGTTCATAAAAAGTTTTGTATTTCAACATTCTTTCACTGTCATGTTCACAACTGAACATCTCTGTGCTGTGGCATCCTGCTGAAGGAGAGGATGTGGCTGCTGAGCAGCCCCCCAGAAAGGCATCTGTGGTGTGCTCTTTGGCAACAGGCTTGAGGTAAGTCAGTAGTGCGCTCTGGCAGTCAGGAAGACAAACCCCTTCCTGAGGTGCATCAAACACAGCACCACCAGCTGGTTAAAAAAGGGGATTATCCCACTATATTCAGCACTGGTATGGCCTCACCTGGAGTGTTGTGTGCAGTTCTGGACTCCACAATTCAAGAATAATGTGAAGGTACTCAAACACGTCCAAAGGAGGGCAACAAGGCTTTGGGTTTGTCTAGTTTGGAGAAAAGGAGGCGGAGGTGTGACCTCCTTGCTCTCTACATCTTCCTGAGCAGAGGAAGTGGACAAGGAGGTGGTGATCTCATCTCCCTGGGATCCAGTTACAGGACATGTGGGATTCGTGTAAAGCTGTACCAGGGGAGGTTGAGACTGGACATCAGGGATCATTTATTTACTGAGAGGATGATCAGACACTAGGCTTCCTAGAGAGGTGGTCTGTGCCTCAATCATTTGAACAATGCCCTTATTAGAAGGCTTTAACTTTTGGTCAGCCCTGGATTGGTTGGTCAGCTGGACTAGATGATGGCTATCTGTCCCTTCCAGCTGGTATCTCCTCTCTCCAGTGCCTCAGGGCCTCACATGCTTTGGTGTTTGCTTTTCATAAACCTCCTGCTAGGCAAGCAGCAGCTCACTCTCTCTCTCTTTGCCTCATGGAAGCACAACTGTAATTCACTGAGATTAACCATAATAAATCCACATCTTATAGTGCATCAGTGTTTTCAGAGGAACTGGGGAGTTGGGCAGGACATCCCCTCTCTCTCATGGCTGGGGCATTTGGAAGAGATAACTCAGGCCAGATTAACAGCGCAGCAAGGGGCCAGAGAGCCCAGCAAGAGGCCTCCCCTAGGTGCCTGAGAGTCTGAAACTCCAGGCCCAGTACACATATTGGTATGAGAGCAGATGTGGAGAGATAAAAGCAAATAGACATTGGTGACTAAAAGACATGGTTCTTATGTCTATAAAAGCTCACACGAATCATCACAAAGGCAGAAGTCTCTTATACACTCCTTGGGAATGTGTGAGAAGATTTCTCCCCAAAACTGGATGCAACTTTGAGGTTACTTTTCCAAAAATTGAGAGAAAGGATTTTTGATGTGTACTCCATCAAAGAATTGGATGTTAAGAAACATTGGATCCCAAGTTATACTATTTCTTGGCTAGCTGTAAATTTAATGGTACCTTTAACACCCTGTGTATTACACTATACCTTTTTGTCTTATCCCTATGTAGTAGTAGTCTGTTTTAAGTCTTATGTCTGTTAGTTTTGTGTCTATTAATAAATCATTTTATAATAGACTGAATCAACCATTGTTAAAGAACTTGTGAATGAGAGTGGGTCTTTGGGTGCTGGACACCTCAATAACACAACTGCCTGCTGCCAGAGGCCTGGGCAAAAGGCAAGGACTGATTTAAACCCCCATCATCCATTCATAACAGGAGTGAAATGGCGACATGGTTGAAGCGTCTTGCTGAGGGTCTCAGGATGCAGTGAGTCTCCTTACCTTCTAAAAACACTCAGGTAAATCTCAGAATCCTCTTTTTGCAAAAGCCTCTCATAGCCCTATCCCATTGCTTGATGGTGGGTGCAGTGTTTGCCAGTGCAAACACAGCCTTTTGACTGAGCTGTCATTCTTCATCATCCAGCTAACACAGATATTTCTGTATTATAGACCCATGATTTGACACTGAAGATACCTGGTTAATAAATTAGCTAAAAGGATACTGAGAACAGTATGCTGCCTTTAGCAGGGAATATTGGATGCTTTTGTCTTTGAAAAGTCCCACTGGTTTTCCTTTGTGAACGGCTGTAAATTGCTTACTGGAACTAAAATGCCACTTTTTGTCCAATTCTTTCTTGATCTTACCCATGAGGTACATAGAAACAGTTGATTAATCACTTGGTGCTTTTCTCTAAGACAGACACATGAGTCTCTCAGCATATGTGTTTAAGATTCTTTAAAAACAGGTGAAAGATGAGCTTTTCATACAGTTACCTATTGACTATCCTTTTTTTGAAAGGCATAAACATATTTTAAGACAGACTTTTGTTACTTTTCTAAAGCGATATAAAAGTTAGAGGTCCAGGTTGAATTAGTTGGTCAAATGGCCTTCACAGGACATCCTTCTTTAAAGAGAGAAGTCAGCTGTCTTTTGGAGGTGTCTCCTCTGTATTTATGGAGATAACTTAAACTCTTAACCTAGATGGCTAATTTAACTAGTATCCCAGTTTTGAGGTAATTACATTTAGGTGAGGTGGTACTCATCAAATCCTGCAAAATTTTTCAGTAATTTTCTTCCTTTAGGCATTTTCTCCCTTTTAATTTTGCAGGACAGGTAAATTCTAAGGAACATATTGGTTTTAGAGAATCCAGAGATTATGATAGTGCAGAAGGCAAGACAAAAGAAAGGAATAACGCTGACATCTTTTATCTCACTCCCAAACCTCCCAGTAAGCATACACTTGTTTGGTAGTGGGAGCCACTTTGGATCCACTGCCATTCCTCAGATAATGGGAGTGCAAAACCTGCAGAGGGTATTAATCCTTTTTACACCAGTAGAAATGGTAAGGCATTCAAATTTGCACTGAAAATTGAGATGGGGTAAAAGATGAGACATTCTGTAAATATAAACCCTTTAAAATAAAATACTACAGATGACATAAAAGTACAAAAATTGTTACTGACATGAATAATTCACTAACTATTGAATGGTATAAGTCACCAACTAATGTGTATTACGTGCCATTTAATAGTGGATGTAGCTGAAGAAATATGGAAATTGGAATACTTTAATAACTTTATATATGAAAGATGATGAGACTGCCTAAATGATTAAGAGGAAGATATGTTATAATGAACTAAAGCCACTCGAGTGTAAGGTAATTTTAATTCAAATCTCCATCTGCTTATGTATAATTAAGACTCATTTAACAAGTTAATGCCTAACAGAGAGAACTGATAAGTTTGGTATTAAGGAGCTTAAGAGAAGTAAATTAAACTGTCGAGTTTGAGGAGCTTTCATTTGAATTCCCTGTACCTAATCCAAACACAATCTTCCAGGTGCATTTCTTTACCCTGACTATGCAGCCAGGTCCCAAATTTGGGGAGAAAAGGGAGGTGAAAACCAGGATATCTTTGTTGTATTTTCATTTTAGATATCATGTCAAGTCAGGAGTTTGACAGCATCTTTGCTCATATATGAATATTAATAGTGTTCAACCTGCTCTCCATATAGTGTCTACACCCCATTAAGAAGATATTTTGCATCAGAAAAATTTATACATTGCAGAGATTGCCAACGGGGTTAAATAACTTATGAAAATAAGAGGATTGCCTTTGATGTGCATAGAAGGTAATATTTTCATCAGTGGTAAATTTTATGTGTTATTCACCCACTTAACTTTCTCTTTCAGTCTTTCTCCAAATATCTTTCCTGCAAGGTCCAGTAGTCAAAACAGTGGCTTCAACCTTTTCATCTTTCATCATGCAATTTTAATTTTCATCTTTTGGCTTCTTATCCACTGTCAAGATGAGAGTTTCTCATATTCACTACATACTAAAAATTCTCTGTGCTTTCATATTTTTTTTTTTTTTTTGTTGCTGGAGCCAGACATCAGTTTTGATTTACTCCTAGTGCTCAGAAATAATTTAGATACTTTTGGGAATGTATTGGAAGAACAAATACCACAGTATGTTTAATGCTTATTGCAGTGCAGATGCTCCCTAGTGATGACAAAGTATCAAGGCTATAAAGTTTGCTGACCAACACCCAATCTCAATAAATGACCAACATAGACACTGCATTAATTGAAGTTTACTGTTTGTACCTAGGCTGAAACAGACTTTAGCATCATTCTGCATTAGTATCAGTCTAAGTGAAGGAAAAATAGGGACTGAATTGTTTAAATCTGTTAAAGAGTAGAACCAATGTCTTGCTTCCCAAATTGAGTTTTGGGCAATGGAGGTCCTTAAAATTCAACAGCAACTGAAATATCTCTTTGCATGTATATCCACAAATTTACACAATTCACTTTATGTAGCAAGTCTCTTCATTATAAAAGCATTTGGGTTAATAGTTTGTTACTGTGTATCTCACAAATAAGTGAGCATATGTTTTAAAAGGTCTTCCTTTCCTCCAGCATTTAAAAATGCACTCTGTACTGAGACATCACCAAAGACATTTGCAGCACTTCAGTAGAAAGAACTTCAAGTGGTGTAGGAAACGTGCCAAATGAACCAAACCACCTAAATTGACTGTAGATGAAAACTTACAGTCAGACAAAGGTGTCCATTTGTGTTGATAAGCTGATCTATGAGAAAAGAAATTGCTTCTTTTAGTGAAGTCCTTAGAGAGCCAGGGCAATGTGAGTTTAGAGAGTCAGGAAATTAAAATTTTAAACCAAAACTAAAAAAAAAAAAAACAAAAAAAAGGCAGAAGCTCATACCTACACCATGAACTAGTCTGGATGAGGAGGAGGGCAGAACACATTGTAACCTCCTGGATGACACAGTCAAATTATAGATTTTTGTATGCCAGAAGGACATCTTTGTTTTGGGACATTAACTGAAGAAACAATTTATCAGTAGGGAATACTGGCATGAGACAGACTAATTAGTGAGTAAGGACTCGGTCCCTTCCCAGGGTCTAGTGGCTGTGAAAAGCAGCACATATTTTACAGTTCACATCAGTTGTAAGCAATATGCCTGTAGCTCAGCCCTGCTACCCACAGCTGTCACAACCAGGGTGGTATATGAGCACACAAGACAATCCTTTCTTCCTTTGAGCTCCATCTAAGAAATCTCGACACTAGAGAAATTTGACTTCTTAACATAGCAGGTATTGAGGTTCTGAACATCTACATGAATGCCAGTTTTTCCTGGCTCAGAACAAGATGAACTGGGTGAGGGAAGCCAAGGTCCTTAATCACCAGGAAGAGGAAAAGCTGCACATAGCTGAAGGCTCTCACAGTGAGAGGTGGGCCCTTTTCCCGGAAGGACAGGAACCTGCTCACTTCCAAGAAGGGCCTAGGGAACATATACTTAAGCTGGCTGCCTTGCCAAGTACCTCCCAAATCCCAGGTTGTACCTTGTCTCAGAGGTGTCATCCAAAACCACTCCATTGTACATGTAGTAGCTGACATTAGAGAAAGATTAACAACATCTGAAAATCTGGGCAAAATCCATACAACTCTTACAAATGCAGGATTTGCCATCCAAGCACATGGAATGCTCTTTAAACATCTTTTTTATCTTATAAGGATTAAAAAACCTGCTCATGATCCCTCTGCATATCCTTTCTCCTTCTCCATGTATTAGCCCACTGGCCTCTCTGAGTGTAACGCCTCCAGGTTTCTGATAGCTGCTCTATATTGCTGTAACCAAATGCCAGCCTCCACCACCTTCATTTTCTCCTCATTCCCAAAGAGCATTTAATACTCTGAAAAAGCAGTAGGTCCATAAAATGGATATTAATAGAGCACTTAGCACACACATATTTGTGATCAGCAGTTTAAAAGGTTAAGAACCCAAATAAAATCTGGGGCGATACCAGCTTTGAATCAGGAAATATTTTAGCACCAATGCCATGTCATGAAAAAAGGGTGCTATTCTATAATTTGTACCAAGAAGTGGAGCTAGAAAATAAATATTTGTTAAACAAAAACAAAAGAAAAAAGTCAAACATCATGATATTCATGAATAATTAAATCCCCGCAGGTCCAGAAACTGTAATGCTAAAGTTGTTGTGTCATCTCTGGTGAGGTCGTTGTACCCTCTCACAGGGCAATGTATGAAGCACAGACTAGATTTCATCTCTGATTGCTTGTGTTCAATTCAAATAATGTTACCAATCTCTTTCTTAAAAAAACCCCAAATCTGATGCAGGTGTAGTTTATTGTCATCCTCATACCCTTCTCCCTTTTAGGGTACTCACATTGGAGAGGATGATTCAGGGATCCCACAGATTTTAACCTTATTTATGGTGAGTAGTGCTCCTAAATCAGTTGGCAGTACAGTTGTCAAGAGGCACAAGCCTTTTTACAAGGCCATTTTGTTGTTCATAGGAAAAATTATCTCCCACTGGTCTCAGCTGGGTACCAGTGTTGGGGGAAGGATGAGCGGGACATTAACTCCTTTCCCAGCAGTGATGTGGCCATGGTAACACACCCATGCAGCTACTCTTCCCTGACTTTTGCTCCTTATCTCAGAGCAATCCCGCTAAGCAAGATCTGGTCTTGTTCCAGTTGGAAAACATTTTTATGCTCTTTCATATGAAAAAAGTTCTCAGCAGACAAGTTTTTAAAGATTTTTGACACCATAAAAAGCATTTTGCTCCTTCTCTTTTAATTTGCCTTGGTGCTAAAATGTTCTTTTCCTCAGTAAATATTATGGCTTTTAAAAAAAGTATATGCAGGAATAAAACACGTGGGATGTCAGCATTGGATTCCACTGATACAAAACTGCTGGAATGAGAGAGTGCAATGCTGAGTCCTGCCCTGCAGAGAAACCAGCTGAGAGCAGTGAACAGTAAAACACTGGCCTGCCATTCATCCCCTGTGCACCACCACCCTGGGTGGCCTCACAGCCCTGCTCTGGGGCTGCGTGGGTATGTTCCTGCCATCAGGAATGATCAAGGCATTTCATCAGGCAAAAATGAATACTTCTCCCCAAAACTGCCCAGGGAAAAAGGGAAATGACACTTAATAACTGCAGTTGAGAAAAAAGGAGAGAAAACTGTGGGCTGCTCCAAACTGCCCAGATCAAGGATTAAGCAGGGACATGATATTTCAGCAAGTGAAGAAAAAAGTAAAAAAAGAAGGTGGCTTGGCTCTGGCAGGAAAGTGCTGAGCTGGAAATCACATCATGTGTGCTACCAACAGTATCACTGCACCTCTTGGTTTTCTCATTTTTCTAACTAGATTTTGACAGATCACCCCAGATTTGGACATTTTTCCATTTAAAGCCTATCAGTATACTATAAGTATTGTTTATTTGTTTCTCTAATTATTATCTATTACTTAGCTCCTCTCCTCCACTTATACTCCCCACCCCATCACCCTCCAGTTAGGACTTTTCTCTAACTGGACATGAATTTTCCTACTTTTATTTCTCAGTGATGAAATAATGATGTTTTCTGAAGATTCATGTTGTTCTCTGAATTTGAGTGTCACACTACCTTGATGGGAGCTCTGAGCCATGATTTAATAATGGGAAAAAATCAGTAAGTACTGTATCTAGGGTAAAGACATAACAGTAGCCATTGTCTTGAGTTGATAGCAGCTGAACTCTGATTAGGAAGGAGACCTGTGTTTGAGTTTGATTACTGGAATGCAGTAATCACTGCACCCCTGGAATGCTGTGCTTCAATGTCTCCAGAAGAATTTGTACCTTCCTAGATGATTTAGATTGGTCAAAGACAATTCCTAGGCTCAGCTGGAGAGACAATCTGGTATCAATCCCTTGAAGCAATACTGTATCACCCTATGATCCTTTCTGATCAGGGATTCCACACTTTTTCTAATTTAACAGAAAACAGTTGAGGTGTTTTTCATTGAGCCTGGACAGCTGTATGTTTAGTGAGGATTTAGCATGATGTCTCCCTGATTCTGGAAAAGAGAATTTTCTGATTATGAAACTGCACTGTCAGTGGCATAATTTTCCTGAGCACTCAGAGAGCAGTGTTCCTGTGGTATTTACATGTCTGGGGATGCAAAGAGTACTGCCAATGTCAACTGATGCCATAAGTGGTTAAAAAATGAATGATTCCCAGAATTAGGCAGTTTGGAGATACTGCAATGTTCCCTTCTGCAACTTTAAGCATATCTTTTAAAGCCTGATGCCAAATGACTTCAGCACCTAATACTGCTATGGAAAGCACGACAGTCAGTTAGGAACTGCTGTGAATCAAGCCCAGGGACCATGAATATGAAGTTATTAGGGCAGGTCTTCAACCCCACGGACTGCGCAAGACTACTCATTTCACTAGTCATTGGCACTGGGCTGCCAGGAGCAGCAGCAGCTCAGAAGACGCCCCTGTGGCAGCTGAGATGCCTCTGCTGCATGGAGACTCAGGGACTCCATCAAGCACCCAGATAGCAAGTTACCATTGATCCTGAGCTCCAGCCAGCTCCCACTGAGGCTATTCTAAAAGACCTGGATGCTTCTCAACAATAATTTTACAATCTTAACTCAGTTGCTTTTCGTTCTCTGTTTTTCCCTAACTCACATTCTATGAAAATGTTATTGCTAGTTTTTCTTGCATGAGATTTAGTTCAAAGTTAGGCAAAAGCTGTGTTTATATTTTGTATGTGTAGAACAAATAGCAAGGTCAGTGAGGGAGAGGACGCACAGCAGTTACCTAATATCTTACAACACAGTAATATATCAATGAATCAGTTAATTAACTAATTATAACAGGTAAGGAAAAGCCAGAAAGAGAAACTCATTCTATGTGTTCTGCAAAAAATTAAAAGCTAGTTCATAAGAAATAGCCTACAGAATTGTGCCCTTTGTTCTTGAAATCTCTGTATGTTGTAAATACCTTGCACAGTGAAGTGACTTATACTTAAAGGCAAATTCTCCATCTAAATAAAACAACGCTTGCCTTTTTTTTTCTTAAAGATAAGCAATAATTTATTTCTCTTTCATCTTCACAATTATCACATACTGCCCAGCTACAGGACCAATGCCACTACATAACACAGGAGAATTGCCCACCTACACTTTACTTGGACAAATACAATTACAATTTACAGATTAAATGTACTGTAAAATATGTAGTTGGAAAAATTCTTATTCTTATCTATATGATGGGATGTGGCATATGATTTATGAATAGATTCAATCTAAGATGTAAAACTTTAAAACTTGTTAAGCCAAGGATACAGTATAAAGCATTTTGGTTTGGTATTGTATTGTTACTAAAGTAGAAAAAGCAAAATAATAAATCCAGGTCTTAAGTTATAGGATAAGTGTTAAGAAATTAATTGGCTTCTCCACTTTTTTTTTGTTTTGCTTTTCTTTTCTATTTTTTTTCTACAAATGGATAATATGAATATATTGCAGGATAAAGAAAGACTGCCAGATAAAGAAGTACTGTTATATGAAAAACAAATGAAAAATACCAGGTCATTTTGCTTACAAAAAGATCAAACTATAAACAGTCACAAAATATATAAAAATGCCACATTGAACGAGGCAATTGTACTCTACCTAAACTGGTAGTATACTCTCTGATAGAAGTTGTGTTCATACAGTAGTAACTGATAAAAAGGCATTGTGCACTCTTGTGCCGTCTGGGGATTTAGCACCATGTGTCATCAGTTCTTGTATTGTCATCCAGTTGTCCAAGATTTTCTTGTTTCTCTTTTTCATCATCTTTTTGTGACTCAGTTCAATAATGTTGATTTCCTTTTTGCCCTCACTGCCACTCTGTGGACTTTCCTTAAGACACTCCAGCCTGCTCCTCATCATGAACTCCCGCCGCCTTCTCTGCTCCTTAGCACGCACCAAATGCTGCTTCCTCTCTTCTTTGCTCCAGTAGCGACCCATCTTCATCTCACTCATCGTATCATCATCTGTCGTCATCCCACTGCGCTCCTCTTTAATTTTTAAGGCACGTTCCTTCAGGATTCTGTCTCGAACTGGTCTCTTTGTGATGTACCTCGTCCCATCACTCCTTATTTTCACTTTCCATTCCATCTTGGGCTCTGCACACTTCTGTGAGTCTTTGCACATGCTCACCAGGCTGAGCTGGCTTTGGGCATACTCCACAGCAGACTTCTGCTGGATCAGTTGCATATAGCTTTGATAATGCTTTGCATGAGCAGGTATGTTCCCATACCTGTAAGAAGAACTGTGATATGGAGACAGGTAGGGAATGTGCTCACTGCCTTGCCTTTCCTGGTCTGTGAATTTGCTGCTTTCTGATGCCAGCACTGTGTTTTCAGCAGCACTGTTTTGCTCAGTGGGTTTGGATTTGGCTGAGGTTGTCTCCCTGTTGCTTTGTCCTGTGGATGACTGATTAGCCACAATTGTGCTCCTCAGGTTTTTCCTGTTGGTTATGCTGATCACCCTCTGGAGAGAGTTATCAGGGGATCGCTCCACAGTCAGTGGAGTGCTCCTGCAGCTTTCAGCAGTGTTGTAGGCACTGGAGCTATCCTTGTCAGACTTCTCAGGGTGCTCCATGATATCATCCAGTTTGCCTCTTTGTACATCTATACTGGTGTTATAATTCCTGAAACTTTCATCATGTAAAGCCCAAATGTCTCCATACTGATCTCTCACCTTTTGGAGGCGGTGAGCTTGCATAATATTCTGGCATTCAAGTTCAATGTTCCTCAGTTCCTCATTGAGTAGCTGCAGCTCATGCTCGACTCCATCTTGCTCTCTTCTGTTGCATTCTATCATGCTGCTTGAGTAATACAGATCATACTCTCCATGGTTTCGAATCTTGCACTTCAGTTCCAACAGCTGTCGAAACCTTTCACATTCCTCCTCTGGGTTTCCTATGAAATCAGATTCAATGTATTCCCCAGACACAAAGCTTTCATTGCACTGGAGCTCAACACTGCCTAATGTATCATGACTGTGGCCCAGATCCCGTTTGCTCTGCAAAGTAGCACTGTTCTGCTCCTCAGTTGCATTTTCTTGCTCTGAGCTCTCATCATTACGGAGACTTTCATCTGTAGGTCCCACCCCACTGTCCTTCTCATGATTGTTGGATGATGAGGTTGCAGTGTCTGTTGTGCCATCTTCCTCTTCATGTTTCTTTGGCTAAAAAAATGAGTAAACCAAAAAGGTTATCAAATGCAGACCACATTATAAGAGAATATTTTCCAGCTCTGTTTTGCTTAAACAACTGGGATCTGATTTAAGCTGAATTAAAACAGATCACTAAAGAGCAGTCCTTGTGCTCACAGCTTTTAAGCGTTTCTGGGAGTTATGCTGTGGTTTCCATATTGAGCAAACTAAGTGAATTACAGTACTAGTGACATAGCTTCTAAAGGCCAGAAAGAAATATTTTCCTCTCTAGCTAAGCTATCTCTTTGCAGTGCTTAAAGATAATGATCACCAGATGGTAAGCTGCTTCTGATTCTGGATTATGGCCAGAAACTGGTGGAGCTGAAATCTTCTCAAACTTGAGAGAAAGCTTCAGTACTGGTATCAGCTCAAACAAACAAGCAAGCAGCCAATCAAGCAATGACTAGTACAACCTCACAGGGTGCAAAAAGACTACTGTTTCTTTTTTTAAACTGGGAACTTTTGTCTGCTCCATTACACTCCCCATGGCCTTCTCCTACACTTGTGTTCAGCACTTTTTCTGAAAAAGTCTTCATTTTTAATTCTAGGATTTTGCTCGGAAGGACCTCAACCCATTTCATCCCCAGAAACCCTTTTGTGAAAACTCTTTTATTTCCATTGTTAGAGTTTGTTCCTTAAAAATAAAAACAGTTTTTTAATATTGATTGTAGAACAACACTGAATGCTTTGCCATGGGCATAATGTTAAGCTTTTTGGCTGTTGATTAGCACTCCACTCGTACCTCACCTATTTATATTCTCAACCTATTTATATTCCATAGAATGTGAGATAATACCTCTCTAAAGAGACAGACACTTTATTCAAACCAAATAAGCAAAGAATCATGCAGAGTGCAATTTATACGACCAAGTACCTAAGTGCACATAGTACCAACCAAACACCATGTCTCTTTTAGGAGGCATAATTGCATAATTATGTATAATGGTGGTAATAATCAAGAGAGAAAAAAGGTAGAGTGCACCCAGTGAAAGGAAACAAACTCAAAGAGGCCGCTGTCATAATTCCCTTCTTATCTACTTTGACAAACAGTAAAACAGGATGAAAATGTGCCTCCTATATCACCCCTTCTCCTCTCTTCGTGTATGGCTCATGATCACATACCCTTCATGTGGTTTCATTTCTTCAACTGTTAGGAAAAAATAATGGTCTACTGTCACAAAAACAAAAATAACCTCCACTCCCAATTCACTGTAAGAGTGGATTAAAGCAAATATTGAAAGAAACACACCACCAGGAGAATTTAGTGTCTGTGACAAACTAGTTTAAAATCTTTCTGAGAAGATGTCTTAGGAGATATAGGTTTAATTTAGTATCTTTCTAGTTCACCTCCTCCAGGTGAGTGCCACTACATATGCTATTCTGTTTCCTTCTCTCGCCTTCTTTGGAGCAGCTGCAGCTTGCCTTGACCTCCTCTGCCTCCAAAACTTTCAGCAGAGAAGTGACTCAAACCTGGGTAGATTACACTTCACCCCAGCCACTGCAATGTGCAATCCTTATTTTTCACTGCTCTGGAAAATATTGAACTACCGACAGGAGGGAGAACAGCTCCACCAGACAACATGAGGGCAGTGCTGCAGAACTGTCAGGAACCTGGGTGCCTGTTCCAAATGCAGGGCTCCATTCTCATGACCAAGCATGGAGGGTCAGGATCTGCTCTCTGAGTGATATAACACAGTTTGCATCTCTGTGACTTAAACTCTGAAGAGGGTGGCTTATCCATAATGTGCTAGCACAGTTATACAGCTTACAGGAGCAGAGCTTCATGATGCCTTCTGATGTCTTCTGCATGGTACTACACCACCAAAGCATATATTTGAGCACTTCTGAAAAAAACCACTAAATGAGGCTATTTGTAAAGGTGTTGGTATGAGACTTTACAGTTGAGGCCCATGCAGTCAACACTTTCAGAACTGGTAACTCTTGTTTTCCACACCACTTTTATCAATAATTTAAACATTGGTTCTTCAACTTGATTTGTACTGACTGAATATAATACACTGCCATCTCCTCAAGTTACACTATCTGGAATTAACACATGCACACCAAAGATGTAAACAAAGCAAAGCCCATATTTTGAGTCAAGTAGAAATCAGATGAGTGGGGTTGATCTGATGAAATGTAAGTGTCCTATAGTACAGGCATCTGAATGTCAGATAGTCACTGCAGGTTTCCTCCCTCAGGAAAAAAAACAAGTGTCTATACAATCAAATTCTTCTCAAACTAATGCAGACATCCATATCACAATAATTTTTTCCCCAGTATGTGGATACTTGCAGCTAAATCAATTAAGAAATTGGAAAGCAATACAGATATTTATAGTACTGCATGTTTGTGAGATATATTTTCTTAAAAAATCCATTGTGACTCAAGTAAGGTAACCTCTGGCATTTCTGTCCTGGGCATTTCATGCTTGCCAGAGCTCCTAAACATGTGCAGACTGAGAAGTCTTTTACCGCATAAGATAATTTTAATTTTATTTTGAAAGATAACAAGCCTAATTCCACGTTACATCCCTTGTGAAAAACAAGAGAAAGTCCACAATTTTCAGTGTGTTGCTTTTCTTGGTGTTATCTATTATCTATTTCAAACAAAGTGTTTGTTTTCAAACATACATTGTCAATCTCTTCTACAATTACTTCTGTTTGAAATACCAAAGGGCTCCTTAGGCCTCATCTTTGCAGTGAGAACTCAGATAATGAGAAGGCAAACCCAGCGGTGCGTACAATCAAGCAATAAATGAACCTCAAAAGATTCTGCATTTCAGCTCCAGCAAGCATTCCTGCCTATAAAATAGCTAATCTTGCAGGAATTCAGGCACTGTTCTCATTTTACAATTTATGATGTATATGGGGACTCAAAACCCAGACTGCTACTAAAGTCTGAATGCAGTAAGATTCACTTGAAGGCACCGGCAAACACAGCTGGGCTCTCTGGTCAGTCTCTGATAGTGAGAGGGAGACTGGTCACAGAGAGAGGAATCTCCACTGGCAGGCTAACCATGAGGTACTCAAACCATGAGGGGAATTTGGAATTGTTTCCACTGGCTCACAAAAAGGGAAAATGCTCTTCTGCAAAAAATGCTGGTCTTTTAAAACAGACCTCCCCCCAAAAAAAGGATTTTCCCCCAGATATTTGCAGTGTATTTCAGCTTTGAATGGACTAGAATATTTTTTTTTATCCAATTCTTTCTTCTTCTTAATAGGTTCTGATATATAGCATCAAACCAGTAAGAATTTCTGAATGGCAAATGTATGGTATTCTTCTGAAAATTATCTCTGCTGCACAATGAACCATGATGTTGTAAAGGGAAAGGAACACAATGAGTTATAAAGAATGGAGAATTACATCTTTCCTTGAGGCTTATTGGAATATTCCATACAGACAAGATACAATTCTTGACTGAATTCTACAGAGCAGGTCAAAAACATACAGAAAAGACATGACTATCTACTTGATTCTTCTCTTACAAACTGTACCAAATTTTTCTGTGACAGCTCACATTAAATGTTAAAATGGCATTCTGTAAAACGGACTTGTATTTGGAAAATATTCTGATAGAGAGTGTATTTATTCCTGCAGCTCTCAAGATTCATGATGACAGATGATTATGAAGCCAGAGCACTATGTTTTTGTCCACAAAAATCAAGGCTGGTCTCCATGGCCAACCAGGGAGCTTGAAGATACTCAGATTGGCCACTGGCAGCTTCAATGAGAGTGGTTTCGTAGCTCCGGTGGATAGTGTGATCCCCCTCAGGAAACTGCTCGGATTCCCAGCCTAACAAGGAGTAAAGAACCAGTTTTCTGACTTGATGAGTCACTACACAGAGTCTAGAGAGACAGCAGCTGTCACAAATTACTGACGCCCCATTAGACACCAAGCTGCATCTGGTTGATTTGATCACTCATCATAAGGGCAAAGAAATGTCTGGCTGTCCTAGAATTACTTCAAGCAATGCAATGTCAGATACTGACAGATCACAAGCGACCACCATTTTTTTCAAGTGTAGTGTTCTTTTACAGTAATATAAAATCTTAATATGGGAAAAAAAAAGAATCCAACTGGGGAAAAACAATTTCAATGGGTTCCGTGAAACTACTTCACAGAACACCACTGTTTACTAATTAACACTATCCAAAACCCAAATTCAGTGACAAAGCCAAAGCTTGACAAGAACTTTGCAGTGGAAAGTCACAATTGTAAAATGATTTCAAAGGTCTCACCATGTCACGTGAGGGCCTAGTAGGAGTTTGTAGATAGACTTGTTCAAGAGTTTCTACCAGAACTCAGTGTTTGTGTGAAAATGTCACCATACAAATGAAACTGATTTGCAAAGAGTAAGCGTTTTTTCTTGCTATCCAAGATAAAATTTTGGTTGAAACAAGAAATAAGATGCCATATATCAGCTGAAAGTAGCTAGCAGTGCAGTAAGTTAGCACATTTAACCTGGGGAAACTGTGGTTTGGCTCACTGCCTGGAAAGCAGAGCCACAACGAAAAGGCTGGTTTAAATCCTGTTGCAAGGTTCCCTTCGCCTCTGACTGTGGAGTTATTCCACTTTGTGTAAATAATTAATTGCTTATAAGATCAAATAGTTGTAATCCGATCTATCATATTTCAGATAATTGACTTAATTATTCTGTCAGTGTCTCTGTCCCAATGAATTTTTCATTTATGTACAGGGAAGGGCTTTACTATGAACTATCACCTACTCAATGACCCAATGTCAAGGATTTGGGTCCCCTCAAGTGGAAGGGAGGTCAGGAGGAAACAGACTAAATGCACATTCAGGCCTCCAAAGTGCACCAAGCAGAGAGGCATTTGAAGTCAAAGAAGCTCTCTGGTTTCCAGAAAAGAGAAGGCTCTCATAGTCTTTCTCCCACTCTTCACTTCAAAGAAAAATGTCTCAGGCTCTGTTTCTGAGCAATTCAGAATGGGGAAAAAACTCTAAGTCGCAAAGTTCTGTGGGTAGAAAACCAGTTTTTTCCCAGCTGCACAAATCCAGAAGCCAGAAGAAGCTGAATTTTATGTCTTTGGCTTCACAGAGAATGTGCATACTGACAGATCATCTGATAGAGGAGTGGGTACTTACACCTTCCACAACAAAGTACAACTGAGACGAGCCCTTGATGAAACTGTGTGGCATCTTTGCCCCAGTCACACAGCCTACAGAACATATGGGCAGGTAAAAGTCAGGGAAGTAGCAAGCTGAGACTCTGCTAACAATAGCTTATTTGTCTCCATTAACAAAACAAATGCTAAGCTGTGCACTGTCATGTAAGAGAAATACACTTGCATTACCAAAACGCCTGTTGCTTATTTTAAACACCTCTTCTATCTTGTTTTGCCAGCTCTCTGGTGCAAGGCTGGCTCATACATTGCATACATACAACAAGAGGGACACCTATCTCAGCTCAGAGCTCTAGGTGCTACGCTGATAATCACAGATTCACAGAATATTCTGAGTTGGAAAGTGTCCCAAAAGGATAATAAAGTCAAACTCTAAAGTTCAATCCCATGAACCCACAACCTTGGTGTTATTAGTTTAAGAAAAACTGACTTAAAGTATAACATCATAAATCCCAGACACTTCAGAATTAATAAAGGAAAGCAATATTATTCTGAGAGTTCAGAGAAAAGGAGAAATCTGCACTTATCACACCCTCTTAAATTGTTTGTTAACTTGCCATACTGGGGCTAAGCATCTATTGTTCTCCTTTTCCTTACATACAGTGTGCCAGAGATCACAGCATTTGGAGACAGAACTCTGTCAAAGCCTTTTGACTCAATTTTACAGCATACTGTTTAATTCTCTATTAATAAAAAAGTATACCTAGAAAAATTTCAAATTATACGTAGTAGTAGTAGTAGTAGTAGTAGTAGTCCTACCTGCTCCACCTCATTGGTTGTGTACTGCATTACTTCATTATTCTGCTCTTCCAACATTTCCAAGTTTAACTCCTCTAAGAATTCATTCCTTTCATCATCCAGCCACCCTTCCTCCAGCTGCAAAGAATACATTAGTATGTTATTTTATGTTAGCAAGGACACATGCTAAAACAGAGTAAATCCAAATGGCAATGCTTGACTAGCTCCTTTTATTCTAATGATTCTCTTCAGAAAGCCAGGCGATAGGAGTTCATGTCTCAAAAAAAAAAAGAAAAGAAAAAAGATAAAAAAATGGGATTCATGTCTTTTATCCTTTCGTAAAACAGTATGACTGATTTTCTCTCATGATGAAGGAGACTGCACAGCACAGACATTATTTCCTTTCAAAAGGTATGAAAGGCACAGCACATAATCCTGAAGCTGTCATGTTCATTACTATTGAGAGACCCCTCACTGAAAGAATGGCAATATTACTAATAGGGCCAGGAGGCAACTGGGCTCTTTTCTCTAACAACCTCCATCCCAGAGATGTGCCCTGCTACCACCACCTCAATGGAAACCTTATGCTGTGCTTCTGTCACCATCTTCCCATTGATCTTCCAGGTAAACAAATAAACAGATGTGGTGACTTGAAGGGAGGCAATTTTTGTTCTCCTGGTGTGTCTGGAAGCAAGGCTTATCTGTTTGCTTGGTTTTTTTCTCCCCAAGTGTAAAATAGTACATTGACATTTGGTGAACATGGTGCTGCAAAAGGACAGGAGGGGATGCTATGTTTTCTGTCAAGTAAATAGATCCTCTTCTTGCACCCATTTCACACCCTTCACATCTTTTGAAACTGATAAAACAGGCACCCTGGCCTAAAATGCTCTACTTCCCATTTTTTTCATTATGCTCATGTGTGCACCATGGCACATGTCCTTTGTACCTGCAATCTCTTGCCAGATGGCACACTGCATCAAAAAGAAAAACACTGGTTTGTGGCACTCTTGGCTGTAATGACAGGATTGGAGCAGAAAGAAACTTATTGTTTTGTCATCGAAGGAACCACAGGGCGATGGTGATGAAACCATGCTAAAAGGGAAAACTCTCAGCATAAGACAGTTACAAGACTACCAAGCACTCATGCCCCAAGACAGCAAGAGCAGTGAAGCACAGGCCAACACTTACAGCAGAATTACCACTGCCTCAAAGCCAGGATATGTCTGGTCACAGATGTCAGTCAGAAAATTTACCTGAAACCAGTAGTAGTAGTAGTACAAGGAGTGACTGATGCTGTGCAGTAGTTCTAATGGAATACTGGCAGAATATCATGGTTTCCTTCACAAACTTTGATGTGGTTTCGCCCATGTGAATGAATTATTTCCTCTTATAAAGCACAAAATAAGCCTTTAATCATTCGCTTGGTAAAGCCAGCCACCTACAGTTTGGGATTAGGAGGAGATTTCTTTCTTGAGGACATATAATTTTTATAATTGTCCTTAATGGGGCTTTCAAAACATTCTATGAAACATCCAGTAGTTTTGTTTACTTGTGTTTACTTTTTTCCCCCCCCCCAAGGAAAGCATGAGCACAGCCTTCCTCTACTGTAAAGGACACAGTTTAATTCACCTCATTTGAGGAGATTGCAGAGATAAACAAATTTGGAGGGTGAAAGATGAATCTCACTTGGGCAAATCTGCTGATTTGATTGTGGCAGACGCAGTATATAACTAATGAGAATGCTTATGTTATGTTACAGCTTTTAGAAGAAAACTAATAAATGGCTTAGCATACATGTGCGCTACCATACCCTGTGTACACATTCACACATGGGAATGCACATGCCTGTGTGGTGTGCTCCCCTGGTGCTCTTTTTCAAAACTCCATTATTCACTGCACAAATAAGTGGTCAGAGGGGTTTTCTTCCCTGTTACAGAGCGAATGAGCTCGGCAGTCACCCTTCAAGGTTGCAATACTGCCATTGCCATTTTCTATCTAGAAATGAAAGCCCTGCTTAATCCTGCTGTCTTTTACCAGAGTCAAGGCAACACAACTACCAGAAATCAGTTGACAGCCTGATCTCTGACATACTCTGGCTTTTTCATCCTTTTTGTATGAGTATGTTCATAAAACATATAAACTAAGCAAAAAAATCCAACATCAAAGGCCCAAACCTAAACCAAACCACACTTTGATTATTTGTAAAGAGTATCCATATGGGAAGGTACATTGGTACACATAAGTAACTCCTTAACTCATACTGATCTTATATTGACTCTTTATTTCATGCTGATCAGTCCAAACAAATACAGAGACTGAACTTTCTCTGGGCATGTATTTTATAAGTGGATGAGTTTCTGTTCTCTAATGAAAAACTGAATCCTAATGAAAAACAGTTGGAATAATATTGAAAAATCTCTTCCAAAATTTCAGCAGTTGAGGACTACAATTTTGCAGTATAAAGTGAGGCACACCTATTTTTTGCTGTACTTTGTCACTGGTCTTATAAGAATTGTTTAGCTTCCTGAAAAACATAAAGGATATGAATGCTGAAATTGTGACTCTTATAACCACTGTATTCAAGTAGAGATTCCAAGTGGCACTGAATTAAACTTATGTAATTTAATTTATACAGAATATGCAGCTAGTGAGAGTGAAAATATCAGATCAATAGCATGAGAGATAAATGGCAACTTAACCAACTCTAAATTGTTGGCAGATAGAGACAATATAGTGTCCTTTTGCATTGCAAAGGCCTACAAATAAAATATAAAGGGATGTAAAAATGATGTCTTCTACAACTTTAACTCTTCTTTATCTGATAATCAATCTATCATCTGTCCCCTGTAATGATATTAAAAATTCTTGGCATGGCAAGATTCTTGGCATTGGCGTAATTTTATTTTTAAAACCATAAAAGTATTTCTAAAAACTTTTGGAAATGCACTTCCCAGGAGGCAGGCATGTTTTTGTGACCAGAGTGCTGTTAAAACAATCAGATTCCCATTTGCTGAATGATAATGTAGTGAAAGTCCCATAACTGATACATAAATGAATCACTTACATGCCTGCTTATAAGCACATAGCATAAAAAGACCCCTCACCATTAACAAGCTACAGCTTTGTGTAAGTTCATATAAATGATAAACTTCATGTAAAAGATAAAACTGATAAATGTAAGTATGGGAAATTTATCCCTTGAACAAACCAGAATCATCTAATGAGTAATGCATCGTTTTCAAGTTCTACTTCATATTTTACTAATATCATATTGGTGCTGCCAGCTTTATTTATATACCTGTTCACTCTGCTAGAAAAGGAATTTTTTAGTTTGGGGAAAACAAGCCCTAGTAATATAAAATTATTTTCTTTGCTGGATAAAAGACGGCAAAGCTCTGCAATTATCTGTTTGCTCCTTTTGTCAGTAACTTTGGCATTCCTATTTCTTGGCAGTTCATTACTTACAGTGACAGTGAATGCATGGTATAACCCAGGTTTTGGCTCAGTGCATCTATTTAGTCTAACCTGCATCTCTGGCCTCGCGACCAGCAACACAATTTTCTTGCATTCTTCGCTGGAGAGCAACGCCACTGCCTCTTCCCGATTCTGGACATCCTGGCCATTTATCTAGGAAACAAATGAAAGTGGCACATTAGTTTCTATTTCCACAAAGCAACACACAATAAAGGGCAGATATCAGCTCATTTGTGCTGAATGTATGGACAATGAAAATTGTGCAATGGGCTCATCTTCAGCCCCTCAGAGGTAAGTGCCTTCACTCAATTATGCGCTTACTGTAAGAGCTGTATTGATCGTTGAAGGATGGTGGACATCAGAGGAAGCAGTTATGTTCATAAATGTCCAACCTGCGCCCTGGTAACATACATCTAGCAACACAATTAACCAGCCCCTGACAGGTGACGTTCATCTTTCTCCGTTCAGAGTAATGGAAGTGTCACTCTGAGATAATAGTGCTGGTGGAAGAAGACTGGTAATGCTACAGCTGAAATCAGTCACACTGAATGCTGGTAGAGAGCCAATTAGAGAGCTACAGTATTATCTCTCACCAGGCAATACTTTCAGGCCACTGCTTGTTGCTGCTCCATTTAATCATTTCATATTTGTGTGGACAGCTTAGTAGCCAGTACCACACAAAACATATGTATCCCCCTTACAAGGGGATAATCAAAATAAAAGTGGTTCTTCGATGAAACTCGTCTTTTCTTGCTACCTTTCTCCTATTCTGTAACCCCATTAAAATGATGACATCCATGACTACATGGTAATAGACACAATTTTCATTGTCCAAAACCATTTATGAGGGAATCAAATAGAAATCTTATTTCCCACATGAATTCAGTTTTGTCCAATTCACAGCAGAAGTGGATTATTCTCATATTGTCAACAAAACCTCCAAAATTTGGTCTATTTCAAAAAGAGTGAAAACAAAACTGAAAGGCAGAAGTACCTGAATATTTTTTTTGGGAAAAAAAATTTTGTAATGGTTCCATTACAAAGTGGTAGGAACTTGTAGTTGAAAATGGAGAGAAAGTTGCATTTCTGTACATATATTTGGCCTGAAAGCCCTGACTCAAAACCACAACTTTAATTCAGATTAAAGAAAATCCCACTGTATCCCGCTCATTCAGCTGGCAGTGAGTGAAATGTCTGAGACCCTTCAAAGCTTACATGATGGGATAGCTGCAGTCTGCAGGAGACAGGTAACACAGAGCTGCCCTAGCTGAAAAGCAAAGATGCAGCCACAGAGAGGTTCAGGAGCAGATTTCCAGCCTGTTTAAAACATCCCCAGACATGGTGGCTGCTCCAGTAGCACCTATCAGCTGCTCCCCATGCACCCCAGAGGAGGCGGCTGGGCTGTCCCCACACTACCTGGAGGTGCCCACCCCACCCCAGCTGCACTATCATGGGGGAAGGGCTGGACCTCAGCCTGCCCCAAGGACTGGGCTTTGCCTGGAGGTTCACAGCTAAAAATAGCACAAGTTAAGGCAACTCCCACTAAGACTGCCCTCTTAAAACTTTCCCTTGGCATTGTAACATTTCATATAAAGTACTCAGGCAGTTTTCAGATGCTTAGACTGTGAAGGTTGGTGGTTTCTGAAAATGAGAAGGGGGCAGTTAGAACCTCAAAAAGGAGAGGAAACCTGCTGTCATTCTGTGAGGAATACATATAACAGAACATCCCCGCCCCGTATCCTTAACCAATGCCACCTGTCACCCACAGAAAATGCCCCAGTGCTCTCTTCCAGCCTCAGCGTAATCCCCCCATAATGGCAACGTCACCTTCTGTTTCTCTGAGCTATGCCATCAATAAGAGGATATAGAGGGTCAATGTGTTTTCAGATATGAAAGTAAACCCCACATAACTCTCCGTGTGTTAACTTTGAAGATCAAATTCATAGCTATGTATCAGCACTGACATTAAAGTAATGCTCCAGTTCTCAAGAGGATGGCAGAATTACCGATGTTTTCTCTCAGCCCTGGAGTCGTTACTCAAAATTGAAATGAATTGAATTTCATTAGGAACTGGAGAACATTCGCCTGAACTGCTGTTGGCAGTCCACCCAGAAATTTTACAAAACAAGGAAACGAGTAGAAAGTGGACCTACTCTCTCTTTCCTTATTTTGACACACTTGGAGTAGGAACAGAAAGTTGTTTCTACTCAGTTGAAAAAAAAGGGGTGTCGTTTGAAAGCTAAAAATTTTTGAAAGCTAAAAATACTGTTATTTCTTCAGTCGGTATTTCATATAAAGACATGGAAGGCAGTGCCCTAACTTTTCCTCTCCTATGTGCAGCCCATGGTATGGTCCTTTCACCTCAAGTCCTGCCAAGGATGTCACTGCCCTCTACCATGGCATCTGTGTCTTCTGGGGGAGAACATCATCCTGTGAATGTTTTCACAATCCCATCTACGCAGAGAAAAACACAGCATCCCCCAAGTGAGCCCTGACATTAAAATAGAACTTACTGTTTCCTCTCTAGAAAACAGACCACTTTGGTAAGCCAGATAATAGACACTTGTGTAGCTAGGCTCTCAAAGCTGATTTCAGCTTAAAAGATACAGGTCTCAACAAAGATATTTCCTGCAGAAATTAAAAGATTGGAAGGAAGGAACAGACTGATCTTGCAAAAACCTGAAAGCTCATCTGCTTAAATTGATGAAGGGCAATTATGGAACATGTTACAGAAAACCAACCTCTGGGGCTTCAGTGAAAAAAGGCCAAAATACAAGGCAAATCAACGTGGAACCAATTGATTTGCCTTGTATTTTGGCTACAATACAACAAAAAAATTCCAGTCAAGTGATTTTTGGTAGCTGTTTCATGATTTTGCGCTAGGGTGGAAAATGCACTAACCATTGTTGGTTGAAAACGGAAACCCACTGCCATTCTGGCTGTTTCCCTCTCTGTACAGGTGCACTGCCCTGTACAGCAGCCAGCCATGCTCACCCACCTATGCTGTAACACACAAACCTATCTTTGGGGTAGCTATTTAAGCAAGTGGATCAACAGAAACAAAGGGTGAAAAAAAGCCACGGTGGTGGACTAGAAAATAATTCAGAAAAGGAATGTATTATTGGAGGAGGAAAGAAAATATTAACAAAAACCTTAAGTGTGTTCAAGATCATCCTTCTCTAAACAGCACATTTTTTTGTATGAAAACTCTTNACACTCATATTTATGTCTGCAGGATCCTGTTTAGAATTTGACACTGAGATGAACATAGTGGAAATGAGATTTACGAATAAATATGGAAAAAAAAAAGACATGGGATGTAAGTGCATGAGCCAGAACGAGTTTGTCAGTCTCATTTCTCAGTACACGCACTCTAGCTCCCAGCTATTGTGTTAAAAAACAGACAGACATGGATTTTCTCATCGATCACAGTAACAAAGAGAACTACCTTCCCTCATTAATAGTCTACAGAGAAGATGGCCCTGCATGTTTGTCTGAAGAAAAAGTTCAAGGAATAGTCTATTGTCACATACTTGCAAAATGCGGTCTCCTTCACGGATTCTTCCATCTCTGGCAGCAATGCTGTTTGGATCAACCTGCACAGGACAATAACCAGTAACTGAACATGAAAAGATTTAATGGGAAATTATAACAGCTGCACAATTGCACAAGTTGAAAAAGTACAATTTTTACTCAGTACAGAGGCAATCTGAAGTTTCTTTTAGAGTCACAGAAATGAAGCAGTTCTTTAAATGATGGTATGAGCTTGTTCCAGATAAAAGCCTCAAGACAGAAAGGGTTGGGAGCATATGATTTTCAAATTAATACTTTCCTATGTCACTGACAGGCATTGGCCTTCAGCTGTCAGAGCATTAAAAATAATGACAGAGACCCCTTTTCTCTGCAAGTTCACTATGGACTGAGAAGCTTCTGCAGCAGTTGATACCTCTATATAAATGGGCCTGTCTTTGGGCAAGATTCTTTTTCTTCCATGGAAACATTTACTATTAAATTATTATCTTAGTAATCAATCTGTTATTTCCTCTGGAATTCTGCAGTTCGTGAGGAAACATCAAAAAAACCCAATGGACCCATACTGCATAAATCACTCTCAGGTCCTGTAAATCATTCCTGAAACAGTTAATTTTAAGTTAGTTTAACCTAAATAGATATTTAGGGCTCCAGTGATAGCTTATCAAAGACACTACAGCTCATCCCTGAGCAATGGCCTACTGTTTGTTGCAGGGCAATTCAATCTATCACCTTTCACTTGATGGTTATCTTTAATCATTTAATTTGCCTCATCATGCCATAAGCTCTTTTTTCAAACCAAAAATTTGAGTTAAGCATTTAGTTCACAGGCTACATCCTCTACCTGTTAGATATTTTCCTCTTTTGCATTGTCATAGAAAAAACAATGAATCTGAAGTCCTTAATCAAGTGCAAAAGATATCATTACATTCAAAGATCTGAGAAAATTTTATCATGTAGGATAAACAAAACATTTCTGATATAATCCTGGAACATATTAAGAGATTCCTGAACTTTCTTTGCCCTCACAAGGTCAAACAGACTTTAATAGTACAGCTTATACAACTGGCAGAAGATGTATTCTTATGTAATTTATTGTAATTCCTCATTCTTGCTCCAAGGCTGTGCTTTTCAGCTCCTTTAACATTGCTATTTGCCTGTTTATGTGCAATCTTGCCTTCATCCCATTCATTGACACATAGGAGAATTGTCTTTACTGGTCCTCTCTGTCCATGAGCTTCACTAAGAATTTAGAATCACAGAATCTCTCAAGTTGAAAAGGACCCATAAGGATCACATTAAGTCAAAAAACCTACTCCTCACAGGACTACCTAAAACAAAACCATGTGACTAAAAGCTTTGCCCAGTTGCTCCTTTAATTCTGACAGGCTTGGTACTGTGACCACACCCCTGGACAGCCTGTGCCAGGAACCAATCACACTTTTAGTGAAGAACTTTAATGTCAAAATTTGGTTCAACATGTAAAAAAAGTGAGCAATTGGGATCACAGTTTGTGAACAATCACCAGTGACCTTGGACTCAGCAGGGATGCTGGACTCAGAAGAGTTCTGTTTTACCCAGAAAAGAACCCCTCTTTGAATGACTGGACACTCAAAGGGAGATTATGTTCTTTGAAGTCTTGTGGACCGACATTGTGAAACCATAACCATCTGCACTGGGTGCCACGTTTTCTGAGTGGAGCCAATGAAAGCCTGAGGATTCATCCCATCTCGGTATCGAATTCTATTTTTTGGTTTTCGAACATATTAATCTCCCAAGCTACTCTCTCCACCCATCTGTGATATGTCTGTGTGTGCCACAACTGTAACAAACACAAAAATAATACAGTAATGATTGACCACTGTGAGGATTATGGAGGCTGTGGCAGAGGGAGGGAGAATGCAAGCAGGGTGTGAAGGCACTTTTCTCTTCGAAAGCTCTGCCTGATCTCCATAAGGGCACATTTCTTTCAAAATTCAGACCATGCTCAGACTGCTTTGTACTTCCCTAACTACAATGTTGTAGTTAAAAGCACTTATACTAAAGAAGCCCACCAGCAATATTACTCTGCTTGAACAACATGATTTAAACTGATAATCTCAATGAATTGAGAGTGACATGAGCTGGTTGATGGCCAAGACTTCTTCACTCCCATCTCAGAGCACTTGCTTGTTCATCCCCTGGCACGTTTAGCCTTCCATGAGCATCTCCCATGCTCCTCCCCAATATCATGTCCTTACCTCACTGACATAGATTCCCGTGTCCTCCTCATCATCGGTTCTGTAACAGACAGTCAGCCCCAGCTTCTCCTGGCTGCCAATGCGGCACAGCTCCACCTCCTACAAGAAAATATACAGGCTTTTGTGGTGGCTCTTGCCAAGGGTGGAAAAAACTGCACAGCACAAGGGAGCACCAGGCTGCTGAGATAGTCATGCTCTACGACCTATTCATCCTGCTCAATCTTGAGACAAAATGTTATGGGTGGATCTTTAAGGGGGGGAAATTACTCTGTGAATTAAGAAGGAAATCCTAGTACAATGCAGGTTCAAACTATATAGAAACTGTACAGTAAGACATGCCAAACTTTGAGAAATATAGTTGTGCATTTATTTTTTAGGTCTTTGACTTCTAGGTAACAGAAGCTGACTTACAGTAGATTACATAGTCCTTCTAGTTGCATCACACCCGCTGATTTATAGCATATAAGACAGACTGGCTACCATCAATCAATTCATCACAAAAGTGGCACTCCCTTCTGACAGCAATCTAAGTCATAAAGCAGAAACACATAATGGCATAATTCCTTCCCTGGTCAGTTCAGTGGTGCTTCATTGCAGAAACTGTTAGATAACAGAAAGATGCTTCAAAGGAATCTCCTGTGGAGCTAAACAGCCATGGCACTTTCCTCAATTGTGAGATGATGCAGAAGACATGTTTTTAGTGACAGATGTCCCAGCAGTGGCATCTCATGAAAAGTGCAAGTTTTAGGGCAGATGGTAGAGTGATAACTACTACATACACCCATCTGAGTTAAGCATCTTTAGGGTTCCATTGGGGAACCATTCACAAAAATGCAAAGCTGCACTTGATTTGAACATTGTGAAACAAGTAACTGTAATAAAGCAGGATGAGCCCAATAACACAGAGTATTAACTTGGTTGCAAGTGGGAAACTTTAGTTGGTGTTTGTATTTAAAGGGAGTCTGCAGGTCACAGCTGGACCATGACAGCATCTTCTCCTGGGGCTATGCAATAAAAGGAGAGAGACCAAACTTTGCTCCAACTCTCAGTCTGTGATACAGAGCTTGTTCTCCCCATCCCCAGAGATGTCATGCAGACTAATCCACAAACAGGCACAGGGTGCACAGCAGTGAGAACTCACTACTGAGCCCATCAAGTTGTGGGAACCAGGTGTCAAAATACCACAACTTACAGAAAAACTTGTACCTCACAGACATAGGTTAGCCAACGAGCCTTGTGACGCTTTCATTTCAGCTGAACATCTTTCATGAAATGCACTGCTATGGCTTGCTCCCCTGCTCCCTCACCAGAGTACAAATCTACATTTGTTCACTACCTGTAGAAACCCTCTAAGCTTCTCCCTGGACTTTGGACATTCAACATCTTCATGAAAACAAAGGAAATGTAGAAAAAAATTAATGAAATTTGTAGTGTTCTTTAGTTTTTCTTAGCTATGGCAGGAGTTCTACATAGGGTGGTAAAGAGTGGAATTATTCACCAGTACAAGTTACACACTGGGTTTGAAAGAAGAAACACAGAAGCATGTTTTATTAGGGAAGGGAATTACAGTGACCTGATTTTGGCATTGGGAGCAAAAGTATGTGTACCGGAGGGAGGCCTATTCAAAACCCATAGTAATTGATGCCTCCAGAGGGAAAGACCACTTGACTAGAACTGTAATATTAGGGAGAAATTACAGGAACAAAATGGCTTCAATTACAGCAACAAGGTATACTTTTAAGGAATAAAGAAGTTTGTGGTCCCTTGGAGGCCTATAAGGAAACCTAAATACACCATAAAGGACTGAAACTGGGACCTTTAAATCAAGGCAAATGAGGAGCTTTGCACAAGCTGAAATCCATTACTTTTCATTGTCCTGCTGGCACAACCTCCTGTATCCCCATGCTGAGGCTGGACAGGGGCCCCAAGGACTGCTCTGAACACAGTTTCTTCTGATGGGAATGACCTTGAAATTCTCCTGGATGATTTGACTGAAAATGTTGCTACAAATGTTTCAGGCTGTAAACAAACTGAATCCTCTTAGTGAGCTGGCTCAATGGGCAGACAAAATTAACCATTTAAAGAGCGAAAGAGCAAAGGAAAATGAGAATGACCCTACAGGCTTCAACCTGTGCCTCCCAGAGATTTCCCAAAACTGCCTCAGGGAACCAGCTGATGACAAGTATCAGTGACTAACATCCTCTGACTGGGATGCAATAGCCCTGGCTGCACACAGTACTTGAGCTACCACAGCTTTCACTTCGCTGCCCAGTAACAGATCTAAGAGCTGAGGTTAGTAGTAGTCTTGGACTACCTCTTTCCTAAATGACTATAGGAGGTGTAGTCTAAGGACTGCACATTTGTGGCTACTTAGAAGATTTAGATACCCAGAGCTGAGATCTTAGTATTAAAGGCCCAATAACTATTTCATGTTTTTCAGTCTACATACAAGTACATACTCAAGTAATATCTCATACAGCATGAGGGAGATGGATGAGGTTTGTTGCTTTGCCTTGGAAGTTGTTCCAGACACCTGCCTTTTGCCCATGTTCCATCTGCACTAACCTTGTGGCATCTTACATCCTGGTCATAAGCAAACAAACCAGAGTTGAAAAATATTTTTGGAAAATTTAAAAACATTTTGCATAAAATATTAAATCATCTAAGTCTGAGTAACAAGCATATATGAAACAACTTCAACAGGAGATCAGCAACTGAACCACTAGAGAACCTGGACTATCACAGTCAAATATGTTTGACACAGTACTTTGCAACAGATGCTTTATAGTGTTGTGGGGTTTTTCTCCTCACAACTGGTATTTAACAGAAGATACAGTAAGTTTGGCAGCAGTAATGAATTTGTAAGGACATAATTTCCTCCTCTGAAATCTTTTTTTGATATATGCACACGTGCACACCCATATGCAGAGTCTCTATCTTTGGCTTTTGTCTGTGCGCATGTAGAACCGAACTGCTAGTCTTCAAAACTCAGCATTTTAAAAATTTGTGAGAAACAATATTTGGACATTCATGAATAGTGCTGACAGACAGATGGTGGGAGGAGAGGGACTGAAGAGAGAGCTCAGGAAGAGCTCAGGAGATGACAGCCTTCCCCTCTTCTGGGCACACTGTGGGCAGCCACCTCTCAACACGAAGAGTACTCTTCTGCCAAGTGACAGAAATCAATGCCAAATTGCTAAATCTTTGACTTGCTGCTTCTTTTCTCTTTGTAGCCAGAACAAAAATACAGTGCATTTCCACAGTAAAGACAATATTTTAAAGTGTTTTGCCATAAATTATTTGGTTAAAAGACAGACATGGAAATTAGAATGAATATCCCATCTTGAAAGACTGAGATGCAAATTTACGAAGTAGCCAATTTCTTCACACATAGAAAAGACAGCAAAGAGATGCAGATCATGTAGGATTGAAATTGGTTATATTCATCATCCTCTAAAGTGATGGAGAATTGTCTGTAGCCTCTGGCTCCCAGCTAAACACTGACATTTGCTTCAGTGATGGAAAACTAGTTTATAGACTGTCAGCTTCAGGAGACCAAAGACCAGACATGGACTGTCTCTTTGGGGAGGGAAGGCTAGGTTACTGTCATTTCTCTCAAGTGTTAGAAGAGTCGATTATGAACATCAGCAATTTGGTTTTTGGCTTTCAGGAATTGCTGAAAAGAGGTTAAAGGCTATTAAAGGAGACCTTATAAGAGTTTGCATCTGTTTGCAGTTATAGTGGGTCTTTCTACTAAGAGCTAGATTGCACAAAGCAAAGTTGATGGTCTGCTACAAAACAGATCATGAACCCTTCCATGATCAGTCTTGAACAGCTGTGTGGGGAGATGAAGAGCCCTGAACTCTTCATATTTTCCCTCCACACACTGGAGAACAGATTACAACCTAAGAGGAAAGTTGGTAAAATTTCTTCTCACACAGAAGATGTTGACAAAAGTTATTCATCAGCTGACCCTGTGGCTGGAATAACTGCACACATGGACTGCTTACTCTGCTACGTTTTTCTTTGTTGACCACTCTGCCAGAGGTGTCTAAGAAGACATGCACACCTTTGAATCCTTCCCCCACTATCTGCAAGGATTAGCTACTCCCTGTTCAACACTGTTCACCACACCTAAAGTGTGGCTGGGCTCTGCCCCACTGCCTGACATTCCCTCTCACCTCCATTTGAACTATCCCACACTGACACCCCTCTCCACCAACACAATCCTTCTGTTCTCATCTTCAAAATTCATCTCAGTTCACTCTTTCTCTAAGTGACCCTCTGCCCATATTCACAGACAGTAGCCTCATTATATTCTCCCTTTTCCCACCAAATGTTTACATTCTTAGTAAGTGTCCACATCCACACAGCCCCTACAACACCACTCTTTTACTTTCACCTTATAGCTCATCCTGTTATCTCACCTTTAGAAATCTGTAAAGAAATGATTGTCTGGAAAGCAGAAAGACCTATCTACTAAAGTGACCACTTCACTACTTACAAAACACACATACAGCCGAGCACTACCACAATAACCTATTATTGCAGTTCATTCTCCTTCCTCTGTCTCACCCTCTGATTCTTTGTCTTGTCATATCACTTCTCTGTGATATGTTTTTGTATGGGTAGAAACAAGGCAAACAAGAAATGAAAGCTCAATACAAATTAGTTGCAATGAACAGCAAGATACTCTCTTCCCAAGGTAGGAGACTCAAAGCTTATACAAGAACTTCCAGTGTTTGGAGGTAATTGGGTGAGTTCGAAACTCAAAATATACTTGAAATCTAATGTGTCTCTTGACCCAGAACTTAGAGGGAATAAATAGGTTTATGGAAGCCCTGACATTCTCTGTGTTAATACTATTTTTATTGAATTTGACCTACTATATTCACAGAGTTAGTGAAGTCATTCTATGAATGCTTTGCATGGATCTGTAACTCTTGGGCTGCTCTAATGCAATGGAGGTTTAATGAGAAAAAACACTACCATATTCTAGAGGGTTTAGAGTCCTGTTGCTAGACATTTTAATATTTTCTTATATCATTCTATGCTCATTCTTAATTTTTGTCCACTGATGACTTGTCACGAAATGCAAGACTAATTTACTGTATATACTGCAGACCACCATAACTAACACAAGTTAATCACGTAGTTGACATTATTTTACTGTATGAAAAAAGTAAACCATACCTGGCTACCTCATGTCCAAACATAAATCCAGGAGTGGGAGACTCCTGAGACTGTGATGACAAGGAAATTTGCTGATCCCCTTTGCAATTTATTTGTGTATGGAAACACAGTGAGCCATCTCCAGAATGGAAAAACTTTAATAATGAGTGAAGCTGAGTTTATTGATAAAAGTAACTGGTTGCAAGATTAAGAGATGTAAAATTCTGAAAAACCATTTAGTGAATTTTAGATTACTGGGCATATGTTTGAGATTATTCCTTAGTTGATGTGCTATACTGAGGAAGGGAAACCTCAAATTCATCATACTTAGAAAAAAAATTAGGGAGATCTTGCCTCATAAAACAGACTTTTGTTTTTAGCAGGGTTCCAGAAGTTTCTTGCCTTTAAGTGCCTATTCCCTGTTCAGTTGTAACTGCTTTGGTATAGTCATCTCATACTACTTTTTGTGACTGGTTTACCTTATCTCTAAGCAGAAAACAATGCAAACACTACCAGAGTAGGGGCACACTAAAGAATAAATTACTGCAGACCATTTGAAAAGTACTGTAAGAATACTATAAATACTCTACATCCTTCCAATAATCCCCATCTGCCTTTATAGCAGTTGTTGAACACACTTAAAAGACCAAGAGAGATGATCAAAACCATCACAGCTACTGAGTTTCCTTCACACATACATTATGTCAGAGTACTGGGTCCCATGAACTCTGGTAATGCCGTTAGAAGGGGCAGCATCAAATCCAAAAACAACAGTATTTTTCCTAAATGGACACTGTATGATCAGTTAACATAAAACTCCTTATTACAATAAGAATATCATCTTGCCATTGAGATATAGTCAAAAAACAAATTAATTTTAATAAGTGTTACTCTCCAGTGTAACAAAACCTGTGATTCACAGTTCAAGGTTTAAATTTTTGTGACATGGTAAGAAAGAAGATCCTATACATTTTCAGTTGGTGATACAGTCAACCATATAATTTCTTAGCATTGATGAGAATCTACTCATCCCATTTAGCTCCATTATCTTTAGAGGAAAAGATCAGTATAGCCTAGTTTGTAAAACCAAAACATTGTGCTTTCTTCCCTCTTCAGTTCAAACAACAACAAAAAAAGACAGAAAGGAGAAGGGAAGCTTTGCTGTTTACCAGTGTGAAAAAAGCCCAGGTATTAAATTAAGAGCCAATACAACAGTACACACGTTTTAGAAAAGGAAATCACCACAGTACATGGGAGAAGGATTCCTACTCTATCAGCAGAAAGATAAAATGCGGCCAGGCTGGTAAACTCCTTGTTTGGTGAAACAAACAATGCAGTTCAGAGATGCTTTATCTTAATCCTAAAATGTGTGAAATATGGCTGACAAGTTCCATCTACAAAGCTCACATTAATGTAATTGTGTTTTAAGGCAAAAGAATTTCAGGAGATGCAATCTGTGGACATGTCTGTGGGTTCAGCAAGTTTTCTGTACTAGTGGAGGATTACTAGTACCTCTTGGACCAAAACCAGATTATAATTCTTACTAGTTGATATTATTGCAATATCAAAGAAAAAAAAAACAAAACAAAACAAAGAAAAGTTATCTTCAGAGCCACCCAGAACTTACCATCAATTAGTGAGTTATTGCCATGGCTAAGTAAGTGGTCCTGTGCAGATTCTGAAACGACCCCAGGTATGAGACAAAACACCTTTATGTTTCACCCTTTTACAGTCCACCACCAGGCAGAGCTCCAAACTCTTTACACAATTTACCTCATAATGGGATGACCTAAGAGTTTGGAAATGCTAAAATACACAAAGGTTTAGCTGACAGGTTTTATGATTTTGTCCTTGTTTACCTGTAAAGCAGTGTCTTGTGTCAGGCAAGTTATTCTGTACAATAGCCCATTCAGAAGAATTCAAGGCTTATTGAATTCAAAGAGGGGCCCAATATCTGATGATCCAAGGTGGAGAAGCATACGATTTAGCATTCATTAAAAAAAAACCAAAACACCAAAATAATAAAGCAAAACAAGAAAAGAATAGTTACTTTTGTCTTTTCCTTTTTTACCTATAGTAATAGCTGAGAAGCTGATTTTACTGTTCATCGTGCTAATGGTATAATTGATAGAATGAATAATTGAATGAATGAAGCACAAAAGGCCAAGATCAGAGTACTTAGAGAACAGCTCAATGAGGAATTAACTGAGAAAGTACATTAAAGTCTGACTTATTAAAATAAACTAGTTACACTGAAAAAAAAATCCCCATCTATCTGACCTAGTGTCAGTCTTCTGAGGCATCAAACAGAAGTACTAGGGGACTACACACACCTTAAAATTAAGATTAGTTCTGCAGTATCATCTTGATTCTGCATCTTTATGGAGAGATCAGCCTCCAGTTTATATGCATAGCTGAATTTTGGCTGCTTTTCACACTTTCTGTCAGGGTTACTATATGAAGGTTCTGCAAGTAAGATCATTTTTTCAGCTTTTTGTTAGTTTCTGTAAACTAAGGAAACTAAGCAAAGGTCAATCTCATAAATGTGTTTAGTAATTCCAACTCTGCAGTTCTTGTCTCATCACTTATCTTGCACCTCAGTGATGCAAACATTCGGATCATTATCAAACAGAGCTTCAAACAGCCAAGCACCTGGCAGCATCTTGCAAATAACATTCACTTTCTTGGTATCTTCCTTCACACGACCTGAAGGATATACCTTTTCCAGGCTGCTAAATCACTGGTCATTTACATTGCTACCTTGTATAATATTTAATCTTCTTAATGCCTCGCACTCATCATCACTGTCAAGTAATTCTGCTCATGAAATAAAAATAATACAAACAGAACCTTCACTCTTTGTACAGAAACAATTCAATCTAATGAAGCCCTAGGAGGACTAACAGTGGAGCTACTAAATAGAAAAATTAATCTCAAAATCAAATGTGATGAGAATGGTATAACCTGTTACGTAAAATCATGCGTTGCAAAGGAGAGAGGGTGTAAAACAGAGGAAGTGACAGCCTGGGTTTGTAACAAAATTAACACCACCAGCAGAATAAATGCTATTTTTTAGAGTTCATTTTAAAGCACAATTTATTTTGCCTTTGAATTTGTACTGTGCAGGAGTGTCATGTACAAAGGATCAGGCTGTGTACAGTGGGTAAGATACACACTCAAAACAGACACTTAGTGTTTCAAACAGGTATCACACTTCACATTACCCAAATCATGATTCCAACACTCAGCACAGCTTTTTTTAGAGGTTATGTCTTTAGTGGTGACCGAAGTAATTTGAAGAAACTCAGAAGAGAGAGGTGTAAATCCTAGCATTGGTAGAAATCATCAAAACTATTTCAACTATGATTTTTTTCCTATGGACTACCTATCTCTGTTCAGATGAAGAGAGTCTGTGATGCCTCCACTGTATATTTAACAAAGTAATTTCATACTAAGGCAGCAATTTTGTTTTCAGGGTTGGGGTGGGTGTTAAATATTTAATTCTTTACTGGCATGTACATGCGTCTATGTGTGCAAACTTACATATATGACCACAGAGGCACATGCAGAGCTTATATATTTGTGTGTAAGTGCATGCCAGGCAGGCCAGTTACACTGCAGAGACTCTTTCCTGGCAATCATCTAACAGTTAATTTAAGAGCATGATTACAATTCTTGAAAACACAGTGACAGGGTATATGCTTATAATGAGAAAGTGAAAGTTGTAGATCGCCCCATAATTCACAGAATAAGAATACTGACATTTACAGCCATCTCTGGACTCTACTAACTTTTAATGACAAACCATATAAACTATTTATTAATAACTGCAAAAAATAATGGCAAAAGGAAACAAGAAATTTCAGTTTCTAGAAAAGCTCTTCTGTCATAAGATAGATCAGTCAATCATAAACTCTTTCTCTCACTTTACCTCCATGACAACTGAGTGTTTAGGACGAGCTACTGTAAAGAAATAGCTAACAGGAGAGCCTATCTAGATGAAATGTGTATCACTGCAGCTTTCTTAAGTGTGCCAATAAAAAAAGACCAAAACCACCTGGGATTGTGGGGCTTCCAGACAGTAGGCAAGTAATACTGCAGGCAAACAAAGGCATCCTCGACCTGAGAACTATCTTAACACCATAAAGAGTTACACTCTTCTGTCAAAGGGATTTTCCAGGAAATACATTAATTTCTATGTAATGCAGGCTAATTGTAGGCTGTGTTCCAGAAGAATTCAGCATGAAACAGAGTGCAATGAAACGGCCCTCCCCTTCACAGGTCACTGCAGGGTCCTATTGCTTTCTTTTCACAATGAATAAACTTGTATTTAAAAGCTTGCAGGGAATTTAATTTACAAACACTCACCACTTTCACCAGAAAAACAATGCTTCTATCAGAGAAAACAAAGCTCTTAGGTTCTCTGCTACCCTCACCATGGAGGGTTACAAGCACTGCAGGTTTTTAGTACATTATAGATCAGTTTTAGAATCCATTCTGTAAATACCTATGGAGTTTTGGTAGAGTTCAGGGTTTTGCTTTTAAAAGGACTGACATTCTCAAGTTGTGAAAATAACCTAAAGAAATAAATTCTTTTTTCCACTCTCTAACAGTCCCAGTATGTTCTGTTATTCAGATTTCACACAGACCAGCACATCCACAATGTACTTGGGGGCTATTTGGATGGAAATAGAAAAGCTATGGAGCAAGACAGAGCCAGCCTAGATGTAAACAAGTTGGAACTGCTGGCAGCTGTGCTGCTACAAATAAAATTGCATTCCCCAGTGCCTTCTCACTTATCAATTTTGACAGAAGACTGTCCTGACTTCTCATAAACGGCATCGAAAAGGACAAATCACATTGGGTGTCAGATTTGACAGAATGGATTTGGTTGGTAGCTTCTCACAAAGAAAGAGAGGGTTATCTCCATTCCACATGGTGGGGAAAAACAATGCTCAGTCCAAGGGCTGGGGGCTTTACCTTATAGGCGGAAGTCTCATTTAATCCTCATTTTTTAAAGTCAGGTTTAGATTTAAGAATCTCTGACACAAGATTTGTTTACATCAAAGCACAAAGTAGAAATATCAGCAAGCATTTTTCAAATGCATAATCCAAACCCAAATACAATGTAGTATGAGAAATACTTAGAAACAAAATCACTCTCCTGCTGATCCCTGCTTTATATCAACACTTAGAGCCACATGCTGTTTTGTGTCCAGACAAAGAATATTTCATGATGGCAGGATAATGTAGACAATGATACTAATGTTACAAAACAAAACAAAACAGAAAGAAAAATAAAATGAAAATAGAAGAAAACCCCAGAATTAATATGCTGACATATAGGCACCTGTTAATAAAATATCATCTTGCAACTGGGGGAGCAGAATTTGGCCCTGTAGCTGATGAATCCTTTGATAATAAAGAAGCTCCTATGGATGTGGGAAATCACTCTCACCCTGCAGCTCTGGAGTGAAAATTTTTGGTGTGAATTACACTTCTGTCTAAAAAATCAAACATTGGAGAAACTTAAGGCATGGTATCCTTGTCAGTGAGTATTCAGCAGTCTGATGTGTGATGATCAGTAACAGCCTGCCGGCCATGAGTGGGAGGAGGAAGATACCATGGAGTCAGCTGAGACTCCCTTTGGGTGAGGACAAGGAGGCAGATAGAAATCATGGAGCAGATGGGGAAACTGGTTGGGCTGGATGAACAATGGAGCTGGACTACAAATATAAGAAGCCTGTGATCACTGTGCTTGAACAAATTCAGTGTTGCAGTGGGAGGAGGGGTCTAAGATTATGGGGATGAGATAAACACTTTTAATTCTGTGGGCCTGGCAGACCTTCTGTGGCCTGTCTGACTTGCATTTAAAGGATATTTTAGCTTAAAGACACATGGTGGACTTTAGAGTGAGTGTATGTCATATGGAAGTCAAAGAAGGAAAAAAAGTCCTTTACAAATTACAGTCTTCCCGGCTGATAAAGGTTCAACAGCTGACAGTGTATCCTCCAGGAAGTCACAAACCTTCTCTTGAAGCTTAGCTAGCGTGCATGATACCAAAGCTTCAGATTCCTGTCAAAATGATAAATCCAAAAAATCAACCCTTATGAGAAATATTAAACATAAAATAAGTGCTATTAAAAACCATTTTTCCCTTTTGTCTGGATGATCACACGTACTGGAAAGTAAGACATCCACTTTCTTCTTTCTAACAAGCCATGGTCTTACTTTTCTTCCTGATTCTTCCACCTTTCTATTCATTCTCTTTATTTCTGTTCTTTCCCATATAAATGGTGCCATAGGAATGCTAATTTACCAGAGGTAGTTAACTATATGTCTATATTTTCCTATGATACACATGCATACATATTTTCTCCTGCTTGAGACACAATACCCCTTCTGGTATATTGTTTTTTGGGGAAACCATGCATTTTTGCTTTCTGAGCTGAGAGATCCATGATGAAATGCTTATATGTTGTATTTTTCAGCAGTCAACTTTGATCCTTGCTATTGGCCTTTCCCTGAATAGAAATGTGAATTTGCAAGGATATAAGAGGGGGGTTAAAGTACAATTAGCTAACTGCTAATATGCAGCGAAGGGTTTCTTTTTCACTAATCTTAGGTCCTACATTGTCACTTTCTTCTCATCAAATAAAGTAGGTGTGAATAGCACAGATGAGACAGAAACTGAACCTTATGTTAAAATGAGATAAGCAGACTGGAGTAGTAACTATTCCATTGTGCAGTGTGTGTGAATACACTAAACTGTAACACTGGCTTGAGCTCCTTGAGGCTGGGGAGAACAAACCTATCCAACTTAACAAGTCCATTCTTTCCCCCTTTTGGAGCTTTCTAGAATTTGCTCCCCAATCTGTTTTCCAATGGAAATGGCTCTGACATAAAATGTTAGAATGGACCTTCTCTTGGTTATCAGTAGGAATACAGTACTCCATATCTGGTTAGAAGTCCATTAACTAATTAGGGGGCTGGAATACATCTCCAACAAGAGGAAGCTGGGAGAACTGCATTTGGTTAGCCTTTTGAAGAGAAGTCATCTTCTCAATAAGGAGATATTATTGTTTCCTTCAGGTATCAAAGAGTCCAGAGAAGTCAGAACCAGACTCTTCTTTGAGGTGCATTGTGACAGTCACATGATACAACAGACATCAGTCGCTACTCAGGAAATTCCAATTAGATATTTATACTAGTTTGAAAACAAACCAGTGGGAGGCACCAAGTCAGAATAACAATTTAATAAGGAAATTAAAAAAAAAAAGGCGGAAAACACTGGTTCAAACTGGCAGAGTCAGAATACAACCTGACACCCTGTTAGTCAGGGTGGTGGTAGCAGTCTGATAAAATGGTGGCTGCAGTCCTCCTGAAGTGGTGGATGTGGCTCTGTCAAAGTGGTGATCCTGTAGAAGGGTCTGCTCTTCCTCAGAAGGTCCAGTGGTGGCTGTGTAGCTTCTGTCCTCTGGGAATCCAGTGGAAAGGGGGCCTGTGGTGCTCGGAATCTCAGATTATGTCCATGATGGAATGCTTGGTTCCTCTTTCTGGGTGAAGCATCTCACAATGGGATGATGAGTCATGAGGCAAGGAATTGATGGGCCATTAACAGAAAGATAGTCCGGAGGGAGGAGGCAAGGAAACACTGCTCCACCTGGTTCCAACAGCTCATGAGGATGGTAATAGAATACATCGCAACTCAGGACAATATCTAGGGAAATGCTTCTTACTATGAGGGTAGTCAAAGACTGGAAGAGTTGTCCAGAGAAGTTGTAGACTGTATACTACAAAACATAACCTACTATATCAACTGTATAATCAGCATCCATTTCTTTGCTCATCTACAACAGGCTCACTTCAATTTCTGGACTTTCCTCAAATAAGGATAATTGAAAGCCACTTGGAAAATGTAGTGGTAATATCTACTGAAGGGAACGAGGCAATATTAGCACATGAAATCAGTTCTAAAATCTTTACAGTAACTTCTACATTTCTGTTTATCATTCATTGTGTTGGAAATTAAAGTCTGGAAGGGATCCAATCCCTGCAAAAGCTCTATCTACTTGGAAACCAGTCTCCACACTTGAAACTGTCAGATATATACTCCTCAGTCCATGAATATCTTCTTTGATACTCTGGAGTTTTATAGGCCCTAATGGTACAAAAACATTCAAATCTGACATGCTTCATTGGGTAGAAGAAAACCTGTTGAAAGTAAGAGTTCTGATAAGACCAGGAACTTCAGGTCCCCAGAAAACAGCTATTCTCCTTCCAAAAAACACATACACCTCAGCTCTTTCTAGTTCCAAATTCCCTTAATTTTAATAAAGAGCCTCCTCATAGCTTACAAGTTTTTCTAAACTGTAGCAAGCACCTTTTTCTAGTCAACAAACTTTAGATAGAAAAAGTCAAGAGATAAAAGGGGTGTCATAGCTGCAGTTCAGATCAGCTGAGAACCACTTAGCATAGTTGGCTTTCACAATAAAATAAATTAAACAATAAATTAAAACAGTACAATACATTTCACCTACTGCAGGTAAAATCATACTTTATATTTGCCATATTCCAAAATGTTACTGCTGAGCACTTGGCTCTGTAAACATCATTGTTAACTGCTGCCTGCCTGCTTTGGACCTGAAATGTGTCAGAAGATTTATCTGCCTCATCAGCACTTTCTAAACACCCAGGCAGCCAACTGCAATAGGGAGGCATAACAGATGTGCCAACATCTGCTGCAGCAAGCATTTATCTGGACAGTGGAACATGTAGCTGTATATTCAAACTCTTACCCACTCACAATTTCATATATTTGGACAGCCTAGATCTACAACTGTGTGAAGGCTGTTTTGGGATATTACTTGAAATCAAGTTGAAAATGTAGTTTTTCAATTACATTTGTGAGAAATATACCTTCCTGTAATTCAGTTTAAGCCTTTCAGACACAGTAAAGGCAAAATACTGTGAAAAAGCTAATTTTAAAGTTGAACTTATAAAATTAGAAATTCTTAGAAAACACTATTAAAATTCCATCCCATCCATGCTCTTGTTTATCTTGAGGTACACACATGTTAAAACATGTATAGTTAAAATAGGCAAATTTTAATCACATACATGTTCCTATAAATCAAGCACATGAAGCAATAGGTAATGACTTTCAAAACACATTTTGGTTTTCCTGGCACCAAAATGAGGTCAATGGACACCATATCCATGCTGAGTTTCAGCTGCTCAAACTTCTGCTGCACAATGGAATGCCTTCTACCCCCAAACACATACTTGTGCAGATTGATAAAATCATGAGGTGAAATACAAAGCAAACTCATCTTCTGCTTTTTGATGCACAATGCAGTTTCACCTGTATTCCTGCTCACCAAACCATGCCCTCTAGGAATGACTATCACATTCTCTTTGAAGAGATCCCTCATTAAATAAAAAAGCAAACTCCCAGAGAAAAGGCCTCTCTTTTTTTTTGATTTCTCCTCTGAAGGCCCAGCATGCATAATACTGAAACCTTGTTTTAAGTCCATTTTCTTGTAAAAGGTTCCCTCTAGCTAGGGGGATTCAGCCCATGCTTCCTGCGCTCTAGGATTTCCTAGGACACTAAGCTTTAAAATAGCATCATTATGATAAGGTGGTTAACATGACTAAGGCTATTTTAAAAATAGTATGTAAAATAAATGATTCCCTCCCATCTTTTGTCTGTATAGCTAGATTTCATGTTTCCAAGACAGACTAAATGAATGTTCAAGTAAAAGGCATATGAAAAACAGCATTCATAAAACTCTTAGAAACATTTTGACTGTGAAGCATATGCGGAAGTATGTGGGATAATAATGTAAGAACTGTCTAAACAAAGACTTATTCCAAACCAGAAGATTTATAATCCACAGATTTCCATAAATATGAAAATATTGCCAGCACCTTTCTCTACCTTCACTGACTGAAAATCACATTCCATATATTGTAATAGCAATGTAGTGTTGCTGAACTAAATTCACTTTTCTTCATTTTCCTGGAAAAACATAAGCTCTGACAAATAAGAATTTTTATTAGCTTCCAGGTGAAGTAAGGAGTAACCCTGTGCTTGTTTTATGAAATCATGAAACAGAATGAATATCACTGACGATATATTTTCCTCCTGTTTTAAAACACAATAAATGGTAATCACCTTGATAAATTTGCCCATGTCAGTTTTGTGTCTTTTTCTCTGCATTCTCTCATGATCCTCTGCAGTTGTGGACACAATTCAAATCCCTAAATTGGGATATTCATTACTTAGGGGAGGTGAGATGACAGCAACTTCATTCACTTTGAATGTCAGAATTTTGTGATGGTACACAGCAATATGCTCAAAATCAATGAACAACTGTGGCAGAAGCTACCCTGAAATCCCCTTCTATCTTAATGACCCAATGACTAACAAGGAAGAAGAGTGATTTAAAAGCCAAAAAGGAGATGCATTACAATTAAAGGCTTCTGGCTTTTACTGCCAGTTCTGCCACTGATTGACTTGGCAAGTCCCTCAATACAACTGTCCTTAGTTCACCTGCTTGTGAAGTCATGTATTGCTACATAACACTGAAAACCTCAGTAGAATGGTTTTGTTTAATTTATTTACACTTGAAAAGTGACTTAAAAGACAAATGAAAAAGTGAAAGAAAAGGGCTGCTCCTTTCACCAATCCTTTGTTCATTTACAGTGTACAATTGGCCAGTTAGGGAGAAATTCCATGTTTATTATTGTTTTTGTGTAAATTATACTGATGTAAATTCACAGGCATTTTAAAAATAAAAATGCCAATGAAAAGACATAATCTTATGCTGTTTTATGCCAAATGTATGCTTAAACAGTCTTTTAATTGCTTTCACGTGTTATTCAAAGAAATACAGCAAAAAATATTCCTTGGCCTTTCAACTGTGACCTTTTCCTTTTTTCGTCAGTAGTTGCAGTCAGAAGGATCACAGACTAGGCATTTGTCACTCAGAACTCTTTTGAGTTAAAAGGAAAAAATCACAAGGAAGAGTTTTAGAAGCCCTGCTCATTGTAGTGCTTCCTCAGGTCCAACTGAAACAACTCTAATAATCTATTTACTAGTCCAAGAGAATGCCTCACAAGATAGCTTTAAAACAATCCATTTTTTTCTCTATATTTGTATGATGCTACAGGTGGAATAGGGAAAAAAAAGCCCAATCACCCCAAGTCCCCACAAACCAGACTCTCCTAAGCAACCAAGACCACAGATTACAGGCATACACATACCTATTCACTTCCCTCATGATATTTATTATCAGCAGGTACTACATAATACTAAGAATTGCCACAAAAAAAATCAGAATAAAGGTGTCAGTAAATGTCTCTATACCTTGGGGCAACCATGATTCAGCCATAACTGCTAGGTCTGAACCAATGGTCAGAAAATCAACACAGTGTGCCAAGTCTCTCTCCTATGATAACAGACTGAGAGAGTTGGGGTTACTCAGCCTGGAAGGGAGAAAGCTTCAGGAAGAACTTAGAGCAGTCTTCCAGCACCTGAGGGGGGCTACAAGAGAGCTGGAGAGGGACTTTATACATGGGCGTGTCATGATAGGACAAGGGCTAAGGGCTTAAAATGAAAGAGGGCACATTTAAATTAGGTATTAGGAACAAGTGTTTTACTATGAGGGTGGTGAGACACCTGGAGAAGCTGAGGATATCCCATCCCAGGCAGTATTCAAGGCCAGGCTGGATGAGGCTTTGAGCAACCTGGTCTAGTGGAAGGTGTCCCTGCCAATGGCGGAGGTTGGAAGTAGATTATCTTTAAGGTCCCTTCCAATCCAAACCATTCCACAATTCTACAATGAAGTCTCAGCTTATCTTAGCCTACCCTGATCTGTCAGTTCAGTCCCTGCGCCACAACAGCAGCTCCATAAGGTAAGGCATGTGGTGAGAAGCATCTGCTTTTTCCATTGAAAGTCTACACCATAGCAAGTTTGTTCCTATTTCTCCTACCACACCAATTAGGTCTGATGACAATGGAAAGACACAACCTTGTCCACAATTTCAGCTCTTCTAAACTACAATACCCATATCTCTATTAGGAACCACATTTCTTGGAGCCTTCTCTTTTAAATTATGTATGTTGGTTGCTGAATTAAAAAACTGACTTATTTCCTAGAGGTGAATTTTGTGATTTATCTCCAATTTTAAGGAGTTCAGGATAAAATATAAAGACTCCAATCACAGTAGGAAATACAGTAAGAACAAAAGCACAACCTGACATAAAGTCACAGAGTTAGCTTCACTGTACAGAAACACTCATCAAGTAACAAAAGAGCCTGGCTACAGCAATCAGCAGTGCTGACAGTGTGTGCACAGAAGCTGTTTCCATAAAAGCTGTTTGCTCAGGTGACAGCAACTGAGGAGGAGCTCCAGTCATGTTGCCGAAAGCTCCTGTAATGCTCACACAGGGCTGTTTGCAGACTATCAGAGCTCTGGAGGGAGCTGTTAGAGGCTATCAGGTCAGTAATCTTCATGTTCAAAAGGCCCTAAATATGTATTTACAAGATAGACAGACCTGTTTGGTTTACTGGTTAAGTAATCCATGTGTTGAAAAGGTCTTAAATAGGAATTCAGGCAGGCAGGTCTCCCCTGGACTATTTCAGCAATGGTGGGCTGTTCAGAATGTCACTGACACCACACTTTGGTGGCCCATGAGAGCCTCAAACCATAAATAGTTACAGGTGTTCAAGTACCTTTATTCAGATAAACAGCCTCACTCAGACTGCTGAAAGCTGAAATTGCTCCTTCTTTAATTCTAAGGAAAAAATATGAATAAAATCAATAACTTCACAGAACTGGTAAATTTGAATTTGCTTCTGAAATACTTTCCCTTGTCACAATGGGGTGAGTATTACTGAAAGAGTGAACCAGTGTGTTACTGCTGCACTGTATCTACTGCAGTGCTTAGATACGGTAGAAGAAACAGAGAGAGGAGGAAAAAAACTTTTCCCCTATGCTATTTTGAAGTGTCCAGTGAAAAGATGTCTCCATAAAGGCTTACTTATGGCCATTTCCAAAAGGGTCTAGCTTATCTCTCCTCAAAGCCCTTTTTAGTTGTTTGTGAAAACAGCTGACAGCATCTGATGCAGAAATGCTCATGTCAATAGGAAACCTTAGGAAATTCAGCAGGTTTGGATCAGGCCAACTGAAGGACTAATCTAAATTTACAGATTTATGAGTGCAAATACTTATCAAAACATTTAAACAAATGGCTGTGCATAACCATAAATTAGCTTTTGCAGTCAATCCACATACACACACATTTATTTCCTTATTCTCATGAAAAAATCTGTCCTTGGGGTCTAAAAATCAGAATATGATCTTAAGAGTAATAATTTTTGCCCCGAAGTATTCACCAACTCTCAAAGCAAAATGAGTTGCTGTGCTTAGGATGAGGATGATGCAGTAAAGCAACTCGCATATGAATATTCTAATTTCCAGCAGTCTTATTTTCTACAGCACAGGAAGAATCCAAATACCATGTATGTAGCTTCTAGCTCATGCTCCAAGAGGGAAAAATCTCACATGACTTTCTCTTAAAATGCTATGGCTCTCACGGCTGCTCTTTCGTCCAAGAACTCTTATCCTTTCATTGCCTGAACGCAAAAGGCTCCATCAGAATACCTCACAATTTCATGTAGGGTCAACTCTATCCTTAGCAACTTTTCACAGGTACTGGTCTTAAAACTGTCCCAATCTATCAGGACCAGTATTGGCATGCATTAAAACTAAAGTCACCAGACACAGGTGGGCTATGGCTGCCATTCTCCCTTTTTCACTCTGAAATGTTTCCCTCCTGACATGATGGACTGTCAGTATAATTTCCCAGGCTCTTGAAAGCTGAAACAATCACTTGTGCCTAAAAAGGAAAATTATCAGAGCTGGAAAGTCTTTTAGGCAATTCTGGTTTCCTTTTGCATCCCCATTGACTAACATCTAACCTTCCACCAAAAACAACCCTCTCAATGTTGACAGCAAACTTAAGTCTAGTCTTCCTCATATATACAACAATAGATAATGCAACCCACTGCTATTCCTTCTCAAGGATGTCTATTCTTGCTGATTGGAAGAAGCATTCAGCTGGAAATGAGAATATTTTCCTATGTGAGGTATATGAAATTTTAAAAGCTGTAATCCCCCAGCAGAAAGCACTCACCTCCCATTTTGCTTTTGCTCAAAAGCTACCTCAGTACAAATATGGTATGAAGGTCTCTGTCCTTGGATAAGGACCTGTTGACTAAACACCACCAGCTTGTGCCTGCTTGTAACATCTTATTTTCTTGTCTCATTAGACTGAATATGCAGGACCAGACATCAGCGATACTTTCTTTTGGGCAGTTTTGTCTTTACAACATTCTTTATTGTTTTTCAACCGATTTTTCAACTGTCCCACCATTTAAATGACTGTCCCCTTAATTTCTGTATTACTGTTAATCTTCCAAACCAAGTTTAGGAAGTTTTTCTCTCCTGCATAGTAGGTTCAGAAATGTTATTAAATACGTGCACATCCATTAGCTTATTTGCTCCTCCCTAGCACCAGTATCCTCTATTCTACTTACAAGGACAAATTTTAGAGCCACCTTTAACATAGATTTACTGGAGACTGTGATGCTTTTAGTCCTTTCACCTCAATGGTACCAGCAAGTGTGACATACACTCTCAACACACTTGATATAACTCCAGCAGCACAAAGCCACTCATAGCCAGACTGGGTGGGTTTGTCCTGAATATCTTTGGCTCTCTTTCAGTAATACTGACTGCAAGTCCAACTGAGCACTTACAAATCAGTCCATTCCTGCTGTTATGCAAGAATTGCAAATCTATTGATACATTTCTGCCAACACTGACTGATGCTGGCTCTGCCTTCATCTCAGTATGTACCAGCAATTCAGATTCCTTTTAGGACAACTTTTGCAGTAGCAACATAAGGATGCTCAAGTTGGCAAATGGCAATCCCTGAGCTTCCTCATCTTCCCAGGCATTTGTTTAAGGTATGGAACTGTATGGAGCCTAATGAGCCTCCCTGGGAGTTCATCCTTCCAAGACAATTGGCTCAAACTTGAGTTCATCGCGTTGCAACAATCTGATCACAGCCCACTGGGCTTTTCTAGCTCACAACTGGAGTAGAAGAGTCTTATAAGTGTCTAATCTGACCACTGCAGGTATAAATCCATATCCCCAGTGTGGGCTATCATATGTGATCCTCCTCTTGGTCTCTTATGGTGCTAACTCAGGTACTTAAACACTAGCACATATTTGTAAGCAAGAACCAGTGATAAGAGTTTTTCAGGACATTCCCTTTCTTGTAAAACATTTTTGTTTCCAGCACCTCATTGCTAATCATCTTATCTCCTTATTTCCTAATTTGGCTGTGTAGTTTGCATTTGAGTCTCAGAAAACTGATACAAACCAATTCCAGGAAATAATGAGGTGTTGTCGTTCTAGTTCTTTTTTTTGCTCACTATCTTGCTACAATTCCTTTCTGAAATCTCCTGGTTTGGTTTTTAATCCATTTAAAAATTTTCATGTTTGCCATGGAGACCTGTGAGCTGCTTATCTGCATCTTTTTGTACAATGGGAAGGCTAATGTGCATCTTGGAACCATGCTCTTGACACCAGACAGGTTTTTGCTGTGTGTGATTAGCTGAAGTTCACACCAGAAAGTTGTTACAAGTTAAAAAAGAATAACAAAATCAAGGAACAGTGATAAAAATCTCCTTCTAAATGAAGCACAGTAATAACAATAAACCTCTTTCCCCTGAACACAGGACAAATCAACCAGTGTGAGAGAACACACTGTGGTTCCAGATCCAGCCTGCAGACTGCAGGGTGGCATGAGCAGGGCTTCTGCACCCTCTCCTTTCTGCTTTCACCCTTATATGGTGGATGTGATGCCTTAAAAATCTAGAAACAAAACAACACACTTTTGAGACAATATTAATACAGGAAGTGATATAAAAGCTGGTCTTTAATCGGAGGCCTCCAGGGCCAAGTGTGGAAAAATGCCCACATCACATAGGCTGTATACAGTTCTATAAATTTAGCAAATTAGCATAATTGACAAAAAATCCCCAATTAAAAACACAGGTGATGAAGTAATTCCCCGACTTGGTCCAACCTCCTCTGGAGCCCCCTTCTCATTTATAGGAAAGTTTCTTGGGAGGGTAGCTCCTGCTCCTCCCAGAAGAAGCAAGATTAGGATAGGGTCTTTGGAATTTGTTTTGTCTTTCTGTCTATCAGGGTAGGAAATATGCTGGAGTTAGCTAGCTAGGAGCTATATAACTATACAGTAACAGTCTACAGAGCTACAAATATCTGAATAATATATAAAAGGAAAAATCATCTCGGCATCAGATGGACTGATGATTTTTGTTCATTTTTTGTCAGTTTTTGTGTTCTCAAGCACTTGAGCATGTTTTTCCTTCCCTGTTGCTGCTGCCACAGTGGAAGAATTTGTGGAGCTATGCTGGAAATTAGATCAGGCAGCAACACTTCAAAAACTCTATTTAAAAAAAAAAAAGATTTGTTCTCCCATCTATTTCACAGTAAGTAATACCAGCATAACTGAGGGTCCAGAGTACATCAGGGCAAGTCCCTCTGTAGAGGAACTGAGTGGCCACAGCAGGTATACCTAAGGCAATACTGCTGGAGAGACCATGACAGCCCTGGACTGTAGCCTCTACTCCACCCACTGTCCTGCTGCTTCTCCCCAGGACTGGCAACAGGAGCTGGGAAGTCCCTTTTGACTCTGAGACTTTTTTGGGGAATGGAGATATACAGCTCTGAGGACAATGCTCTCAGTTTTTCCTGATCCCTAGTTATGTCAAGGGAGCTTAATAATGTCTTACAAAATAGCACATAATACAACCAGTGACTAACCTAAACCACAATATTACCATATGGGCTTAAACTTTTGGAATGTCTTTCATGTTTGGATCTCTTCTAATTAAAGGCTGTGAGATGTTCTTGTTCCTCCAACAAAACTTTCATATTTAGTAGAAACCATTATTCTCAAAGGAGTCTAGACAGTTTCTTTCCTATTTAACTTTCACATGAAACACTATTTCTGTCACTCAGTGAATATGCCTTGGGCAACTGAATCACAGCTGACAGCAAATTAATGACTATGATGTTGTGATTAGCAGAGATTACAGGCAACTGAGAACCTGCCCAAACATTTGCTGTTGTCACAATAGCTACGCAGGCCTTTATTAGGGATTAATAATGGCCACAAAGAGGACTTGATTCCACCAGGTAGACCCTTTAAAATTATCACAGATATTCTGATTTATTTCTGATATATCTTATTCTATTCCACCATTTTAAAAAAGTTCTTTCTAGGTGCTTACATTACTAATTAATTTAAATGTTACCAGATAAAGCAGCTTCTATCACATTTCAGAAACAAGTATCATGAACAAACACACTTGATAGAGAAATTTAATATTATATTACACAGAGGGAGCCAAAATAGAATTAAGGTCTAGGACTCTTATGCTGTGAGATACCACACCAAAACCCAACTGGGAAGAAATAATCATTTCACTTATCCCTAGCAATGATTTTTTGAGGAGCTCAAATAGAAGTTTGCTTGTTCTGATAAGATTCACTAAGTAGATGTTGTTTGATTTTTCTGCTTCCTGGGAGAAGGACTTCAGATTCCCCAGGCTGCTAGAAGAGCAATGGGCTGAACTTGCAGTTGAACATCTTAGATGCTAAAGGCACAATAAAAGTGAATTCACTGCATATTTGCCAAAGCTTTCCCCTTTCATTTAATTTCCAAATGTCATCCAGTTATATGAAACCTTTAAAAAGGTTTCTTAAGGTAGAGCAAACAGGAAGATAGGATGTTTTTAATCTTGTATTAAAGATTTTTAATTATTTATAATAATTTTTATTTAAAATATAGTTACTTGAACTTATGAAAATACTCAGCACTGTTTAATAATAAAAAGAACCATCTGCTTCTCATGCCTGTCCCTATAAATATTTTGTTACTAGATGACAATGGAAAACATGAAAAGCTAATGACTGACTGACAAGTAGACTATTAAGATATTAAAATGAAAATCTAATGAAGAGCAACATCACTAATCACATGTTATCATTTTGGGAAGCTTCACATAATGATTTTCCAGTGACTCAGAAACACATCCACCCTTGTCACCAGAGAGTGCAATACTTTAGCAGCAAAGGGAGATTTGTGGTACAGAGCACAATTTCTTATAATTGCAATACTTACAAATATCAGAGAGCAAGTAATAAAAACTATATTCATTTTCCAGTTTGAAGTGTGATCTAACAAACACTCAAGCACATCCCCAAATATCTAGAAGACTGATTTCTAAAGCTTGAAATACAATAATAATCGATTCTTAAAATTAGAGGCAGGAGGGGGAAAGCAATTAAGCTTCCAGTAAGCATTTTTAATTGTGGAAAGGACTGCTTTAAATTGTTAAATCTAATAAATAGAAGCATTTGAGTTTCAGTCTCCAGTGCACAAAGACAGAACACGTTTAACAAGCTTCCTAGACTTGTATGTAGTCACCCACTGCAGAATTCTGCTTTCATATTTCACATTTTAGCCTAACCCCAGTAAATCCTGTGACATTGCACAGGTATAACACAAAACAGGCTTTTGTGATGATTTTTAAGAAGTATTCCCCACTTTCTTTTTCTCAGAGGAGCCTGCTATCAGCTGTGTAAATGCCATGTCTGTAATAACAGAAAGAGAGGCTGAAGTGTGCCAGTGATCTTACCTCATACTCAAAGTCCTCTGTTCTATCTGCATCAGCGGGCAGGCTGGAAAGATACTCATTACCTTCATAAAATTCATGCTCCACTGGGTGCAGAGAATGGCAGCTATGTGGAACAAAGCAGTACAACAACAGTAGATGAGACAATAGGGTTTTCTTAAATTAAAAGGCGATAAGCTCACTTTACTTCCCCCCCCCTCCACCCTCAAACCCCTCGCCCCCCCTGCCAACACAGCCCCACTTTGTAGTTTTCATCTAAGGAGTGCTACTCTGAATGGCTTGACAGCTTGAAAGGAACTGTATCAAGAAGCAGCACAGGCTGTTTTCTCTGCAAAAGCTCATGCTCTGAGTTCATTCTGCTGGGTTCATCTTTTGTCAGATTTACACAGGGTGATTTCTTAAAAGGGTCTGATTTGGGCCAAACTGCTTCATTGTAACATTTTTTGATTCCTTACTCATAAAGGTACATAACTCCAGATTCAGGTGCTCTGCTATGGCTGGGGGCAACTCACTAATTATCTGGTCATAGTCTTGAACATCCAAAATCTACAGGCCATATCAGACTCACAAACTGTTCAAGAATTTGCATAAAACAACTTGCATTATTCTCTGTTAAAGTGGTAACAGGGTGGTGAAGTGCACTTGAGCACCTAACTGCACAGTAACAAATGTCAGTAAAACTGTAGTGTTAAATGGGATTGGAACACAAAGAATGAGGTCTTTACAACAGCTTTAGACACAAGGCTGGATCCCAACCATGCAGCACCCAATGCAGGTCTATCTTAGCAGAGGTTGAAAACTCTTCCCCATGCTGAGGGCAGGGGAATTTGAATCACATTAGTCCGCAGTTTAGAAATACCCAGTAACAACTCAGAAATACAGGTATCCTGTTCCTGGTTGTGCAGCAGTCAGTGGTAAGCCCAATCCATCTCAGCTAGAACTTCTAAAAATGGACCTACATAAAAGTTAAAAGTGGCATGTTCTGCATTTGCATCAATTCTGCAGGGATGCACACTATGCCAGCAAATCAGTGGAAAAGCTCTAGGCCTATCATAGTTTTGCAAGCTGCAGAGGGCCTGTGGGGTCATCTCAGGTCACTCACTGCATGATGTTATTTTTGAGGTGGAGTCAAAAGAAGAACCCCACACCCGACTTACATATAAGCACCACCTGATGGTGTTTGCATCCAATTCAGTTCCAAAGAGGGATAATTTAATTCATATACTTTATCATATGAAAAATAAAATTGTACTTTTTGATCTCTATATTTTTGCAATTGTTTTGCTTTGGATAAGGTGACCCTTATATTAAATCACTTGTTTCCTTGATTTTTTTGTGAGAAATTTGGAAGAACAGAAAACAAGACAAGTTCTTTCTAGGTCTGAAGAAGCCTTTTGTGTACTTAGGAATACAGAAGTGTTTTTCTTCTTGACTAGGACTTAGCTTTCAATGAACAGACACATGAACACAAAGTAAACATGGTTGAGATTCCTTCCTGTAGCCATAATCTACAAGCAGAGTTAGGAAAGCTGCCATTGAAGCCTGAATGTCATAGTGATTATCAACAACATTTATGTATTTAAAGTGTTCCTGAGACTTTTTCAGGAGAAGGCTAGAAGACCATCACTGCAATGACTCAATCCCACAGGTAAACAGCAGAAAAAGATAAACCACACCTGTCTGAAAGTAGAAAAGGGCAGATATCAGGAACTGGTGGTGTGGAAGGCCTTAGTTTGGCCAGAGCCATAATGTGCTCAAAAGTGATGTCAGTCTGAGTGCTGGCATCCATAAGCCGAACATCCTGAGAGCTACTGTGAGCTTTGGCAGCCGGGGCTCGTCGTAACACCTGAACTACAATGGGCTCCTTGGCATTGCGGAAAGCTTCCACTGCTTCTTCATGAGTGGCCTTGGAGAGGTCCTTCCCATTGACCTAGAGAAAAGAGAAGAACATGGCAAAGATTAGAGAAAAGGCAGCATAAAAACATGGGTGTAAAATTCAGGGGGATCAATTATTTGTGCAGTACATCAAGACACCTGATAACATTGATGATCTTATTTTAGTATCTATGCAAGAGGGAATATACAGCTGGGAGCAGAAATAAGTTCTTCAATCTTTTGCCAGAAATTAAAAATGGTTTGAACTCTTCCATAATTGTTCCACCCAATGCAATCCAAGCACAGCAAAGAAACTACAATATTTAGAAAGTAATTTAAAGTTATTTCTCTTATCCTGTTTCATTAACTTTGTAAAACACAACTAAAATAGGAGGGCTGCCTTTAATTTTGAATTACAGCATTTTCTGTAGCATGCAATTGTTTTAAAGGATTTCTGGCATAGCATTGTTATTAATGTAGATGTCAATAAACATGTCTTTGATGTCTAAAAAAACCAAGGCCAATTGTCAATGTTTTGTCACTTATCTGCTATGGCTATTATACAACCATTAAGACTGAAGATAGGAAGATTTGACTAGCACAGTCAGCTGCTGTTCTTTCAAGGAAAGAGAACTCAATAAATAATTTGCTATGCACAGACAAATAATCAACCAGAGAAAATTACGTTGCAAATGCAGCATAGCTTGGCAAAACTAAAAGACTGTGCCAAGGTTTCTCTCTGCTACAGGCATAGTAGAAAATTTTTCCTGGTCTAGATGAGGCCTTAGGGTATTAAAAAATGTAACTGCAAGGTTGGATTATGCTAAATTTATATGATTCAGGTGTTTGGGGCAAGATTTGCAAGCATCAGCCCACTACAAAATGTGAAGGCTATTTGGTCAATGGCAGTCAGTACCTAAGCCCTTGAATGCAGGGCTGTGCAACATCCTTACACTGAAAATACTATTCCACCTTCTCCAGAGCAATGGGACCACTGTTGATTGCTACACAGGACCTAACTGTTGTGAACTATGGTGGAAATGAGATGATCCTGTGCTGGGGTAGAAAGATAGGGTTTTCTAGTAAGAAATATGACTATCTGAAGGTACCAAACCTGATTAAAATTTATATTCCTGGGAAAACTTCTACACTGGTGGCAAATCAGAAATAGGATTCTGCTGCAAGGTCATGCTCAGATTTTCTTTGTTGTATTGATAATGAGAATAAAACTTCATAAAACTTAATGAACTAAGTCTAAAACATTCCCAGAAATAGGACAGACCTCATAACTGACTTTTCCCCAGTGTTTGTAAATACTGGTTGAAATGAAAATTTCTTTGCCACATCACTCCTTCATCCAAGAAATTCTTGGAAATTTCTAGTCAAAAAGGAAAAATGCAAACAAGAACAATGTCAGCAAACAGCCTCAAAAAGAGCCTCAGTAACTCCGTAGTGTTCAGTAATATTTTGAAGCAACTTGTGCAGCTACAGTCCTGTCTTATTTATGTGCATGGCTAGGATACTGCTGGCCATTAATTTAATGTATATATATATCAACTCAATACATTGCCAGAGGATGTGCTCTAGTACAAGGTAGCATCATCTTTCCTCTGACTTAACTTCCAAAGAATCAGCACTTTCATGCCCACAACAGTGACGGGGACATGCAAAATAACCACACTATAACATAGCCACCAATGTAAATGTCAGCTGATCTTTCTAGCTAGCCCTGATGCTGGATGCAGTGATGAGAAGCCTACAAATTTTGAACACATTTCTATACATATAAAAGCTCAAACTCCTTGTGCTGAATGCCTGGGACACCCAAAAGTACCACATCACTGCAGCCTAGACTGTGAGCAGGTAATTCAAAAGGCAGCTAGCTTGGTCACTTAGGTTCAATGCATATCTATGTTCTCTCTGATAACCAAAGCCAAAAATATTAAGATTTAATATTATAATGATATCATTTAAATTATCATCCATAAAATTATAACCTAATCACATGGAAAAAAAATCAGTGGTATCTAAGAGGAAGAGCCAGAGCGGCCAAAGAACAAATTATAAGAAAACCAAAGACATTTCCCCAAGGAGAGAGCTTCTCCAAACCCTCTCTGATAACACAAGTCAGATTGCCAGTGTGCTCAGACTCAGCCCCATCTAATGGAGGCAATTGGAGATAAAGCTTCAAGCCTGGGCCTTCTAGCCACTCTTCAATTCCAAGTCTCTGCTTCATTTTTGTTTCAAACTCAGATCCTATCAAGGACACAATTTTGCAGTTTCTGTGATTTTTGTAACAAGAGTGTCCTAAAGGCTGTCTGAGGCACTCTCATTCTTAAGGCTCTATGAACAGAAAAATTACTTTCATGACTCCTCAGTTCCTTTCAATACTTCTTAAGCTTCAGATAACTATATGGTGTTTCTCCCAAAAGTTAAATGCTTAGGAATAAATATCACACAGCAATGTATCAATTTTTTCCTCTATTCAAGTATAAAACACACAATCCTTCTGTATCCCAGCTGAACCACATGGATTTTGGCACAAGATAACCATTTTATTACAGATCCACATCAGCGAATCCAAAAGATGTTTGGGTAGCATACAAAACCCATTTTTTTTTTTGAAAACCAGAAGCTCTGTCTATTCACATCAGTCAATACTTATCACTTATTCTGAGGAAATAGACATAAATTCACAATAATGCTATTTACATGCAAATTTTATTTCTAAAGAATAATAATATTTTAAAATCACATGAATGTGAAAAATCACAAAAGATACACATTTTCATTTATCCTGGGAACCTATGGCTGACCTCTATTTTAATTTAAATGCCTGTTTAATTTGATGATTTTAAACACATTCTCTCCTTTATTTGGTTTCTTATGAAGTACATTGTTTAAATTGTCACTTGAAGTTCATCAACACACTTTGTCGATCTGCATAAAGGTCACCTAATTTACAAATGCCTCCTTTTTCAGAAGAAAATCTATAGCTGAATTACTCTATGCTGGCAGCTGTCCTGCCCACTTGGGGCTGAGAAGAGAGATTTAAAAAAAAAAAAAAAAAAGTAGTACAGATTTTTATTAAAAAACAGTAGTACAGATGGGGTTGGAAACTCCATGCAGGTTCTTTAAGGATTTTCTTCCTCCTGCATTATCCCCCAACTTAACACTCACATATAGTTACCCTGGGAGTGGAAGACAGCTGAGCACTTATTTACAACAAGCCATTTACAGGTTCTTAGTGGATGATTAAATAAATTCCTTGCCTCGGTAAGGTTACTTTCAGTGGAATCCAGGGTACTATTTTAAGTGGATAGAGAAATCAGTCACTTCTAACAGTCAACACAAAGACAAGGGAATACATTTGTTGTAGCAGATGGGCTAATTAATCCACAAGCAAGTTGTGAATGCTAAGTAAAGAATATATCTTTTCGCATGTAAACCATCCTCCTGCCCTCTTTGATTAAGCTTTTGTTTAATGAACACTCTCTCCCCTTTCCCTGCTATTGGACACCCTGCAAAGTCTGGGCCACTTGTCAACATCTCCCCCAGAGTGAGTAGTGGCCACTGACTGGATCCTTGCCATCCCCTTTGGATTCTTGCTCTAAACCCAGACACATGCAAAACTTCATGAGCATCAGAAGATAAACAAGGAAATGGGCTTTGTCTTTCATGCAAACATCAACTGACATTAGCCAACTGCCACTTCTGATGCCAGCACCAGTGCACACAGGCTTATTCCCACTCACACAGAGGTGGACAGCAGAGAAGTAAGGATGGGACTAAATAAGAAAATAGTGACTACAAAAAAATACAGACAAATGGTTGTTAGGTTATCATGTTAACTCATAACTCATGAGTTCTAAGAAAAAAGGAGAAGAAAAACCAGACCTTTGATGAAGACTGCCTCTAGGATTTAAGTGCCTGTGACTGAAAATTTAAACTGCCTTGTCTGTCTTCTAACAGTCTTTCTGTTCTTGATCATTTAATTCTGGCCATAATTTTTGAAACAAAAGAGCCAGAAATGTTGACATGTTTCCTGTAGTCTTTACTTTTTCCATATTAAGAGAAAAAGGAAAATAGTGCAAACAAAAAGAAAAAAAGGGGAAAAGTATATATAGTCACATGAATGCAATCATCACAAAAGTTGTTGCATTAGCAGCTCATGAGATAACCTCCTATCCTCAGCAAATATCTGGCATTTGCAAGTTTAAATTAAGATTGCTCTGTTGAAGTAAAATCCTTTGAGATGCTTCATTTATTCAGTAAAGGCAATGGGAAGAATAACTGAAGTGTTCTGCAAGGGCAGAGATGTCTAGACACACAGCTTTCCTAGTGAAATGACAGAGATGCTTTCTGACATGATGATGGAGTTCACACAAGGCTCACTGTTCTAGGAGATTTCAACACCCATGCAGAAGACGCCCCTGACCTGACAGGTGCTAAATCTGCTCTCATCACAGCATTCTCTTCACCTTCAATCTCTCACCCTAAATACACCCAGGCTATCATTCCCTGGGTGCATCCTTGGACAGCAGACTGGCACAAAGATCAAACTCTGTCCTTAAGTTTGACCAGTTCTTCTTTAAGACAGGAATTTGAGCCCTTCCTAACTTCAGGCAACAGAGAAAAAAGAACAAAAACATACCACCTTCCCACCAGACTTACAGCTTTTGGCATACAGAGACTTCAGAAAACTTCCACTGCTGAGGACCAGCAGCTGTGAGGCTCCCTGGGCAGGACAGGGCAGCACTGCACGTGTGAGCTGCCATTGACACACATGCTAGAGAGGACACTGCGAGTCTTCTGCTAACACGAATGTGATAGTTCATCTACAGAAAGGGCATGTGACACACAGACATTTTAGGCTACAGCTTAGTACTGAGCTGCATTTCTTCAGCAAGTTAATCTGAAAGATAGCAAATTCAGCCATTATCCAACACCACTATCTCAGTCAGGGTTCACACAAGTTCAATGAAGGGACAGCTTTTATTATGCTGGTTAATGACATTTCCTCTCCCCTGGCCAGATGAGTTAAGTGACTCTTGTTCCAATTTGATCCTTTGCTGGCCTGACTGTGAAATCTTGTCATCCCTCCTAAAAGCTATACAAGCTGCTGAACATGTAGGCTCAAGCTAAACCACAGGCTTACAACAAGAATTACATCTCTATTACCTGAATGTAAAGTTGAGGTTTGTGCTGTTAGATAGCTGGTTTGTGTAACTGGTTCAACAATACTGGGTAGGCCAAGGCCACACCCAGTACTGCAGCCTTCTGTGCATCTCCATGTGTAACCAGCACACCATTTCTATCTCCCAGTATTTAGCAGAAATCTACTGTGGCTGAAAAGCCTATGGGTAAGCCTTTATCTAAGCAAGACAAAATAAGTGCTACAAAAACTGGAAAAGCATAAAAATATACCTATTTCCACTCTAAAATTTCCTCTCAGAGGGAGACAACCCAGTTACTTCTTGGCAATTTTGATCATTTAAACAGCAGTTGTCAGAAAAAAAGCACCCTACTTGTAACTGACCTCAAGATGATGCTTCATTTTGTTGGAGTCATTCACTGAGAAAACTGCATCTGTGGGCAGGTCTGAAAACTACAGCTTCTATGAAGGACACGACACATTCCCAAAAGACCCCAGCAGAGAGCTGGACATTGCCTGGAAGTATTGCCTAGCAAGCTATCTTAGCAAATTCAAAAGGTTTTTAAACAGGAATGGAAAAAATGTCCCAGGTAGATGTACAGGGAACAGACAATTAGTTCTCATCACATCTGCAGTTACTACAGCAAAGTAGTGAGCAAGGTAACTAACATGGATGTGCTTGCACAGCTTTGGCTTTCCAACAAATAGAAACTCAGTATCTTTTTTCTCCATGATTTTGCCTTCTCTGCCTAGTCATCTCTAAATAAAACAAAACCACTGCTAGAAGCATCTCCCACAATTCTGTGTGCAGAATCATGTTCCATGTTTTGAAAAAACATTCAAGTCTGTTTTAAGCAAAGCAATCACTGAAGATTTCTCCCACCTTCAGGAGCAGGTTTAGGGTTTTAAATCCCAAATGTATTAACTACCTAATTGCATTTATGGTATTGAATCTAGGAAATGTATTCTGTTTCAGATGCTTGCCTATAGCCTGCTTCCAGCTGTCTGGGTGAGGTACAGTGATCATTCACTACATATGCCTGTGAACATTTCAATCTCCTTACCACTGTACAGGACATTTCCGTACCTAAAGACTCTTTGTGGATCTGGACCCTCACCTTAGGACATCTCTTAAAAAAACACTTGGTTGCTATACTTCACATCTCCAGGACAACTATCACTGCTCCAACAAGTTTTAAATCATTACTGAGTTAGCAGCTTTAATTTGTAGCCAAAATACTAGCTTAATTTCTGCACCCCATAACATGAGGCTTGGTAGTCGGTGTAACTGGAGAATATTTCCTCCAGCTCATCACTGTGTTTTAGAGCAATGCACATCTCACAAAGATCCTTTCAAATTTTTTAATGCTGATCTCCAGCAACATCAGAAAGCTCAGAAAGTTCATCTCAGAAAGTACAGCAACAGCTCAGGAAAGATTCACTTAAATTTTGAAAGAGAGCATATACTATTATCTGCAATTCTCTTGTTTTGTGTTATCTGCATTTGTCTTGTGAGTGAAAAGAAATCACCAAACTAAATGCAAGAATTACTGCGTTAGTTTCAGAGTGAGCTGCCTGGAGACAACTGCTGGTAGACATGTATTTGTGATCAGCTGCTGTTGTCTTTTTCCAGCTCCCTCTATCTGCCCCATAGACCTGTGACTAGTTGGAATCAACATCTCTCTTGCATCCTCTTCCAGCTTGTATTCCCAGCCTCATTCCTCCTTTCCTTGCTTTGCCACCTCTATTCTCTCTCTTAAGCTGTCGGCTCATCTCACTCTGCCCTTTTCTTTCAGCGCAGACCCTTCTTTACTCCCTAGGACTCTCATGCTGATACCAGAACCTTCCATCTTTCCTTTCCTGAGCTTTTGTCTACAAAGATCTCCCACTGCCCTCTCACTGAACCTGTCCCCTCCCCACAGGCTGGGAACACTGGCACTTGTCATCCTCCCAGGGTGACAGCTGGAGAGCTGAACACTCAGGAGGTCTGCCTTCACCAGCACCTCCTGGTACCAACACGGATGCTCAGCTAACCCAGATGGTAATGTTGCAAGGCTGGGGTGTATTTACTATGCAAATTGCTTTTAATATTGACAAACAGTTTTTCTGATGATATTAAGATTCTGCCCGAGGGCAATAAAGACTAAACTAGCTGTGGCATGCATAAAATATGTTGTGTTACTTCTTGATATAATTAGAACATCATTTATTACATTAATCATTGCAAACTTTTTTCTCTTTAGGGATAGGGCATTAAATAAATCTCTCATGAGATCTACCACATACAGTAATCCTTTGATGGTGGGGAAAAATACCATCAAAGGCCAGTGTGTGTGCTCAGAACAAACACTTTTTATCTCTAAGCCTTTGCACTGAATGCTGTAGTCTCCTCTGAACTTCATGGTGTCTCTGCTCTACCGCAAACTCACTCTCCAATTTCTCTTACAGGGTATGTACTTTTCTCAGAGAAGAGGCTCTTCAGAAGGTAATTGCCATTAAAATTTTAGGACATCAAATTAATGATATTCTTTAATCATCTGCAGTATGCAAAGAATAATGGAAGAGGCTGAATGGCAGATTTTAGGACTCTAAATAAACTGTAGTCCCTTTTTTCCTTTTCAGGGAATCATACTCTGTGTTTCACTAACAGAAAAGTTTCCCTTTCACTTCTAAAAAAAACTCCTACTCCTCCATGAACTCAGCCATGGCTGGCATCGCCACATGAATGTTACACTTATCACTGTCATAACAATTCATCCACATACAGACGACTGAAACTCCTGGTCTCCTCTGAACTGAGTAGTTTAAAAAGATAGATGGCTGCCTTCTGGCTAATTGTGGGAGTTCTTTCATTACTATAAAAAGACTTATTATATCTCAAGTGACTTTATAAGCAGTGAATAATGAGACTTAAAGTCTTTGGAAAAGAGTTAGTGATCAAATGCTGGGATAACTTATGGGTACGGTGACCTTTTCCTCAGTAAGATACTCCAAACTGCTGCTGTTGGCCCATTATTAAAATTCCCCATTTAAGGCATGCAGTTAAGCACAAGGCAGACTTTAATTTTCTATTTTTAAATTCAATTTAAGGTAGCACAGCAAGACCTATATCTCTCCCTGTGTGGAGTACTAACTCCTGGCCGCTCCAGCTGTGCAGGAGCAGGACAGATGGCTGTGGAAGTGCAGGCAGCTGGCTGGGTCTCACCACCTTGCTTCTGACAGCACTGCTGGCACCAGGAGCCTGCATCCCCTGTGCCACAGCACTCCTCACCCCAGAAAGGGGGCTCCTTTCTGCCAGCATGTCCACCAGCAAGCACCAGTACACTGGGCTGGCTCCTACGACGCTGCTGGGAAGAGCAGCCGACAGCACATTGCCTTCAGCCTGTCTGGTAAGCTGGGTTTGGCCCTGGCCAGGAGGGTGCTCCGTGTGCCAGCATTTCACACTGCAGAACTGCAGAGACATTAAATCCATCAGAGCACTGAGACCACTGAGGTCTCGACTCTGGCTGATGCCCTGGTCATTTCCTGGGTTCTGCCACACATCTGGTACAACCCAGTGTCCTGCTGGGGTGCCACAAACAAAGTGCTAAGGTTGGAGTGATCCCGAAATACACCTGCACTTGCTTTTTTACCGAAGGTACAACAGACTGGCTCTGCTTTAATATATACTTCTTACTGTGCATCTGTTTTAATTTCATCTTGAAGGAATAGAAAAGGGTTCTCCTCTTTGGAAGCAAAACTTGGAAGGTCTCTTTCATTACTATTCCATTCTTCTCTCACTGCCTTGAAACTAGTTTGACACTGTTGTTCTCTGTTGATTTTCATGGCTTTACTCCAGAATAAGCATATTGGCAAATTTTTTTTGGCATAAAAGTGCTTTCAAAAATTCATTCCAGTGTTTTACAGGACTAAATATTTAAAAAATACTTTTGACAAGCACTCATGTATTTAGATTTTCTCAGTCACATGGGCTGACAAAAGAATAGATATATTAACTTCATCCTGCCTCTAGAACATGGCAACTTCCTTGATCTCTTTTTCAAAGAAGAAGAAAATGAATTCAGAGGAACCACTCATTTGATAAAACAATGCGAGTAATGGGGCCTTACCTGCCATTCAAAAGTTCATCAGACACTCTTGTACCAGAAAGTTCCCTGTAGCTTTTAGGAAAGCTTAGCAACAACTTTTATTGAACATCAAGAGAGCAGCTGTAAACTTGTAGTTACACACAATGAACACAAAAGAAATTACATTTAGAGGCATAGAAAAGAAATATGATGAAACATAATTGTGACTGTTTCATCCCTTTTGTTTCTCTTTCTCCTACTTTGATCCTCTTATAAAGACTACTTATTCATGTAGGATTACTTAAGTTTTCTACTGAGTGATGGCTTGCTGCACTGACAGAAATATTTTAAGTTGCTTCTTTCTCAAGTTTATTTGCCACATTCCTTCTTAGCAGAAAAAATGGTAAAGGATGTGAATATTAGTACCCATTTAATTCTCTTATTTATACAGCACAGTGACTGTGTACACATCTTCTGTACTAAGAGCTGCATCTCCTTTCTGGCTAAAAGTCAATTACAGCTGCTATTTCTGCCCCTGTGTTTCCAACTCTATTCTCCCTTTGCTTCTCCCTACCTCTGCCTTCCTTCATCACTTCCTTCCTGTGTTTTATTCCAGTTGCCTCTTTGGCTTCCTTCCCACATCTTTCACTTGCTGCTTTGACTCCCTTTATCTTCTTGGATTTGGTCTCTGCAGTGTTAGAAGCAGCAGCAACCACTCCTGTATGGCTTTAGTATTTAACACCTGCAAAGGGAATCTCTCTCTGAATGAAGTCTACACAGGAAGTCCCTTCATACAGGCTTTAGGAGAGAATGAAGCAGCTGACTCACTTCTCTCAAAATATCAGCAAAGGGCAATTTCTGAGGAAGTTCATGCAATGCTCATCAGTTTCATTTTCCCAGGCAATTCCAGGTGTATTGCAAGGCTATCAGAGCTGTTGTTCACCTCTCCAAGGCACGTTAAGGCTGTTAAGGCTCAAATGGCTGAAAAATACATCAGTGAGCTTACACACTGCTGGTAGCCAAGGCTGTGCTGTTGAATGGTCACAGAACACGCTGCCTTGAAATACCACATACATCACTGAACTACAAGCAGATTTTGAAGAATCTCTTGTGTTAACTCTTCAGGAAAACATCTGGCCTTTGGATACATGAGGGCAGTTCTTGCTGCTTTCAATTGCCATGCACCAACATCAGACGGTGCAGTTCAGCATACAGTGCTTAAAAGACCTTTAGTTATCAGGAATGGAGTAATTCTTTCTGCTCAGAAAAACAGAATTTTACTCCAATATGAGATGATGTCATCTTAAATAATTCTTTTGATTATTGTAAAAGTAGCATGAACAACTTAATTAAAATACTGAAAGGAATATTGCAATCCATACTTCATATCTATTATACTTATGTATTTGGAAAAAAAATGCCTAGGCAAGGAGTGTCTTTTTGGTTGCATAGTATCAAGCATCATGGAACCCCAAAGTAAGTAGGTCCTGCTAGATATTGCTGTAATAAAAAGAATGATTACACATCTGTGCTGAGAATTTAGATAATGAATTATAAGGGGACATGAATTAAAATAGACGTGCTTTAAAATAAACTTTATGGCCTAGACAATGAAAATACTTTAACCATGGGGGGTATCTGGGGGATATCAAGACACTGGAGGATATCAAGACAACGGCAATGTCGTCTTTGTTCTGTCTCAGGAAGAAAGTCCTTTGAAAAATGAGGTTTTCTTTTCCAATTTATATGACATTTCATAACGTAAAAAGATTGATACCAGTGAAAGAAGAAATAAGGCCCCTTATTTTTTACATTATATTCCAGAAAAGAAGTGTTAGGTGCACATGAATTTCTGATGGCAATATACAGATTATGTACACAGGATTATTTTATAAAGGGAGATGTAAATTCTATATGTATTTATAATGAAATGATTAAGACAAGACTATCTAGAAAAGCTCTTAGTAAGTTAGAAAAAATAGCATAGTGTTTGTAAAAACAAAGTTTCTGAGCAAACAAAGACATTTCACCAAAATCAACAACACTAAAATGCTTCTCAGCTGAACTTCTTAACTAAGTCTCACAGATTTGAAGATGTCTTGTCATCTTACCATGACCCCTGCATTGAAGTGTTTATTTACACTAAATTCGGCAACTTTATTCAGCAAGAACTGTGGTAAAATATAAAATACCTACACTGTGCACAAAGATAGACTGTAGAGTCTATAGGTGATGAGCAGTCCAGCAGAAGGGGATTTGAGCATACTGGCTGACAGCAGGCTCACTGTGACTCAGAACTGTGCCAAGAGGGCAAACCCCATCCTGGGGTGCATCAAACACAGCATCATCAGCTTCTGGAGGAAGGTGATTATTCTGCTTTATTCAGAGCTGGTGCAGCCTCACCTGGGGTACCTCTGTGCAGTTCAGGGCCCTGGCATTTGAAAAGGATGTGAAGGTACTTGCATGTGTTGCAGAAAGGCAACAAAGCTGGTGAAAGTGCTGGGAGAAATGTTCTGTGAGAAGCAGTCTAGTATTCTGTGTTTGTCTAGTGTGAAGAAAGGGAGGATGAGGGCCAACCTCATTGCTCTCCACAGTTTCCTGAGAAGGGGAAGCAGAGAGGGCAGTGTCGCTCTCCCTCGTGTGCAGTCACTGGACACAGGGCAGTTGTGCAAAGCTGCACCAGGAGAGGCTTCTTGACTGAGATGGTGGTCAGACACTGGAACAGGCTTTCTGAAGAGGTGGCCCATGCCCCATGCCTGTCACCATTTAGGAGGCATTTGAGCAATGCCCTTAACAATATGCTTAAATTTTTGATCGCCCTGAAGTGGTCAGGCAGTTGGACTAGATGATCATAGTAGTTCTCTTCCAACTGTAAATATTTTATTCTAGTCTATTGTATTTTCACAGAAACCAAAATATGGTGTTGCAACATCACAGCTTGTAATGGTTTTGTTTGTTCTTTAAATAGAAGGCAGGCAGGGAGCAGCACCATAAACTTGCAACTGGATCGATAAATTGTAGTGAAGTGCAAATTCCAATGAAGTCCTGTGTGTTCTAACAGCTCAGTTGCCTCTGGATTCAAACGCTTCTTCTTGGCTTACTTGTTGAAAAGGTTATGTTTTAGAATGGCTCAGTTGAAGGAAAGTGTATTTTCCCCCTTGAATTAAAGTCAAGTGGGCTCCTATTTCAAAACTCACATCATGTAGGACTTGAGAGTAGCTTTCTTGTTACTGCTGATAGATATATACGTTAAGAAAGCCATGTTCCTTTAAACTTTCATGGTAAGCTGGCTTTACAAGCTAGTAAAGTAAATGTCATAGCATAAAATTATTGGTGAAAAGAACTGCATCTGAAAAGCAGAGACTTCCAATAAACTGAGAAATGTCTGAAGCCAGCTCAAAATGGCAGGGCAAAATTTAAACAAACCTTCCCCACCCAAGGAGAGGCAGACAGGCATAAATCATTCCCAGCAATCAATTCTGCTATTTGAATTCATCCTGACACTTGTTGGGCTCGGTTGCTGATGTGGAACCATGGCAGAAAGGCCAGGCCACCGGGGAAATTTGGCCAGCCTCCACATCTGAGAGTGAACAACCCGACTGCAGGTCTCCAACCCTTGTATTGCTTTTCTTTGTTCTAAGCATAAACTGTTTTGTTCACTGTGTTTCAGGTCTGCCAGGGTAAAGAAAATTCTTTGATTACTATTCCTATAAGAGATGGGAAACACTGGAATGGTAAGGTTGTTTTTCAGGCAGACAGTTTAAAAATAAACCTGCCAAGTTAATATTCATGTTTCTGTTTCTCACCATGGCTACTTTGCAGTTAATTATTGATATTGTCAGACAACAAAGAAAACATCTGAGAAAAGAGACTGCAGGTTTCTAATTTGTGAAAATTCTGTGAAAATTCAATATTTACATACATTTGAGACAAATCTGCTCTTAACGGAAATTCTCAGAGATTTTTGTGGGAAAGAATTTCCATACTGGCCTTGAGTGCCTTCATTAATACCAAAAGCAAATCTCATCACACTCTCAGTTGTCAGTGCGCAAACCTCACTAAAACACCGTTAAGGTAGCCAGTGCTCACAGATAGTCAGAACAATCCCTTTTTTCCTGTCCTACCCCTCTAAACCCTAGCCTTAGAAAAATCCAGAATCCTGCGAGGTCAGGTACCCAGGCATGCAATCTTAATCTCCAGCTTCTCCCAACTGCCCGTCACAGTGAGTGGAAACAAGCTGCAGGCCAGCCATCACATCCTGTAGGTCACACAGCTCTGCTGAGCGAGAGAGGGATTACCTGGAGCAGATTGTGATACTGTGATCTCAGGGCAGTGCCATCCCATCTGACATCCTCATGTGTGATCAGCAGCCAAGGTGCATGGGTACCACAAGGTATCAGTATCCTCATTTCACCCTGAATTATGTGGGTAGGAGGAGGCACAGGGTCCCTCAAGGCCTCACAGCAGGAGATGCATGTGGTCCATGGGACAAAGAGCCACTGTGCACAACAGGCCAGAAGCAAACCCAAAAGCCACTTTTAGAGGTGCCATCAAAGCCTTGCAGTTAAGCAGATACATCTCCCCATTAGGTCTATGCTTCTATTCCAGGTCCAGGATGGTCAGCCAGACTTGTTGAAAAGTTAAGTCAACTAATGGAACAAAAGACTTTCCCCCTCCCTTAAAAAATGAGGACAGTATGGATTGGGATCAGTAGCAGCTGCATATTGACACAGTATCTTAATAAATAAGTTATTTGCCTAAAAATTGGAAAAGCTGAACTGAGCACAACTGTATGAAATCACACTTTTCACTCTGCAAGGCAGTCTTCCCATCAGGTTACCGGAGATTTTGGAATGCAAGATATTACATACTGCTTTCTGAAGCTTTAATTTAAAGTACTAAAATATAATCTAACCACCTATCAAATAGGGCTGGGTTTAAGGAGTTAAGTATGTGGTTAGGTGCAGGCTACTCTTCTGAAATGCTTACTCCATTCTCGTCAAATAGGTACAACAGCTGTGTGTAGAAATCTCCCAGTAGTGGAGCAAATGGGAAAAATAACAGGTCTAGTTTCAGCCTCTGTTTTCTTCTCATTATTGCACTCTGATTACTGTACTTTCATGAAACATGACTCATTATGGTGTGTCTCTTTTCTCTCCACCTTCTTGCCTTACCATTTAGCCTTCTCCCCTCTTGCTCTCCTTTTTCCCCCCTGGGGTTCCCAGGTAAACCTCCCAGTCCTGCTGAAGCCATTGGTATTTTAAAAGACATTAAGCATGTCATTAGGAATTGGCAGGTGAAGTTTCCTGATATTTCCACAAATGTCACTAATAAAAGTATTAAATAAGTTCACTGCAAAGACAAACTCTTCTGGAGTTCTAGCAGTAACCTCTCCCCAGCCTTTCACTTTTCCTTTTAGCACTACATGTAGATAGATATATCTCCAGAGTCAACTTCAGGTCCTCCTAAAGACCACTTATCTAAGATGTTTCTGTTCCAATTTAGCTAGTATTTTCCTTTCTAGTACCAGATCAGATATTTTTGTTTATCTGAAGTTCAGATAAAGAGGGCCTACCACATACTCTTTGTGAAGACAAGACATTTGCTAATCAAAAAGACTATCAGGTTAGCCTGGCTTTGCAACCATCCGCTCCTGCTTAGTCTGATTCGTTATGCTGCACTTACTCTTTGCTTTCCCTGAGTGTAATCATCCTTTTCTTTGAATTGTACTTTAACACCTTCACGCTGTGTATTCTGGTCCTGAAGGCTGAGAAATCTCATAATGATCCTAAGCATAGGCTCACAATTTAATTTTATTCTGTGAACTCCTCCATCCTAAACCAGATTAACAAATCTCCCTATTCATCCTGGCTACTGCTTCTCTCAACACTTGAGAGTCCCTTATCTCATAGTTTTGCCAGTGTAATTACTTCTGGAGGTTATCCTAAAAACTGAATCACTGAGAGATCCTGCTTTGTAAGTAATCTTTCTTAAAATGTTAGGTTTATTTACCCTACAGACAATTGCCTTCTCCCTCCATGTTACCTATGTTCCTCTCAAATCCCCTCTCCTACCCCTTCACTCTTCAGGTGCTTTTCCCATCCACTCAAAACATATACCTGTGCAAATCTTTCTGAGAGGTTTTATTTAACCCTTTCTGCTTGACACATATTGTAACTCCCCAAAAGGTAGAAAATCTTCAAAATGGTCAGACTGTGATAAAATGACTACTTTCCTGGACACAAGGCACAGGCAATGTAAGTATAGCCAGCCAGGTCTTTGGGTTGAAGAGGAGGACAGGAATGGATCTTTAGTACTAAATACCTCATATTTGTGTGAATATTCTTTCAATTTATGAAATGACATAACTTAGGTTTTGGAGGTCTCTAAAAGGAAAAAAAAATGTATTAAAATAAAATCAGTGAAAGACAGGAAGAGAACATTTAAAAATGCTGAAAAATTATAAAGTTTTATTATTATGGCATTTGTTAATCCAAGGAGAACATCTCTATTAATAGATAGTAATATTCAAGGGTGTTGTAAACCTGTTTCCCAGGATGAGTTCTGATTTATAGTCTTGGATAGAAATTATTCTTCCCATGTCTTACAAAAGCAGAAAAAAAGCTTTCACTCAGCATGGTTTCAAGTTACACAAGTACAACACAGTGGAGACTCTGCTGCCTCTTGATGCCTTCTGCGTTGGTGTAAGTTAGCTCAAAGATGGCTTTATTTTTTAGAGCAATGTTTTACAGGCTGTTAATCCAGAAAGTGGATTATCGCCTTTGGGTATTCTGTGAAAAAATAAAATTAAAAAAGTGAGGTATTACATTTATTATAGCTGTTGCTGTGCATGGGCAATCATTTATTTTTCTCCCATAATATATTAGGCTTCTCTGCACTAGAACTTCCTAAAGCAGCTTCACCAACACAGTTAGCTCTAAGCCCCTTAGAGTCTGTCTTGTCAATTATCTGAGAATTTAGAAAGACTTACACAAAAGATCATAATGAGCTGGGTTTGAAAGAGACTGTAAAGGTGTAAGGCATTTATACCAAAGCTTGGAACAGCTATGGTGGAGATACATATTGTGCCAGGTCTTGCACTCAGACAATAAATGCTTTTTCATTTGAAAGTTATGTTAAAGAAAAGGTGGAAGCAGAGCTGTGAATTGGATGGGGCAGAACAGGAAATGCTCAAGTTCTGCCTTTATAACTGGCATAGCCCTGTCATCTTTGCACAGTAACTTAACCTTAACTGTATTTAATACTTCACTATATTTTAATTTTTTTCCCTGCCTG
>JACBWW010000005.1:28549126-28719788 GCA_020086605.1 Lanius collurio
AAAATATACATATTTTATCCATTTTATTTAATTTTTATTTTATATATGGAAAAATTATTTTTCCATATTTTCAGACAACCTTCCCCAAACATGATGCATACTTGTTGCACAACACCTCAGAAATGCTGTGTGGCTGAGTTAATGTTTGCAAAGCACTTCTGAACCTCAAAAAAGAGCACATTCACAAAACAAATTGTAATAAGGACAGATGCTGAATTTTGATAAAAGCTGCAGCAATAGCACAAAGCAAAATCAGGCAAAAGTCATGACTGATATGTGACCTTCATTCATGTATCTCCAAATGTCACCAACTTTTAAAAGTGGTATTGGGTGAGTTACCAAGAGGGGAACGACAGCACAGTGTTAGGAGAGATAGGACAATTCTTGTGCCAGCATATCTGCATTTCCAATCTAGATGACAGCTGAAGGACTCCATTTAAGGTCTGCACATTAGCTGGCAGATACAGATGTAAATGGCTTGCAGGTATGGCTCCTGGAAAATATGATGACTGCAAAGAGCAACTCCCAATGTGAGCATTTGACATGGCTGCATCCAGCTCCACCTCTGGCACATTCCTTCGGCTGAAGGCTGGCACCAAAACCAGATCTAACCTCAGGTTTCTGACTCTCAGCTTCAGTAACACAGTGGATACAGGCACAGTTAACCACAAAACTGGGGTCTCTCTGTACAGCTGGGTTAGGACACTGCTATACTGTTTGCTTTTCACTTGTGACATGTGGCATATGCCTGTTTGCGCCTGCAGTCTGTTCTTTGTCACATGGCATGAGAGAGGCTTTTAAACCACCATTCACAGGATGTTTGACACATTCAGAAATTCCCTTCTGTGTCAAAATAATAAAGTGGAGAAGTCCTCAGGATAAGCTAGAATAGAAATAAGATAGAAAAAGCTAGAATATATGTAGTTGTATACAACGATTGGCCCCCTGGAATGCACATGTAAAACAAGGCTTGTGAATGCAAAATTAATCTTAATTAAAAAAAAAAAAAAGTTTTGTGAAAAAAAGTTAAAGGCATATTTGAATAGGAGGCCAGAGTACTGTTGCCTGAAGTAGAATGATATATATACACCAAAATGTGCAAAACTGAAACATTGTTTTTGTCAAGTACAAATTAAGCTAATGTACCATTAAAAGCCAGAGGCTCATATACATTAAAATCATGAGGCTAGGACACAGACTGTGCTGTAACAAACTGACTGTGCAGATACAATAGGGAGGATCCAGAACCCAGCTGGCAACTCAGAAAGCAACTTGCTGCTTCTCCTGTAGTATATTTAGGATGAGCCTTCTGAATACTAATAGTAGTCCAAGCCAAGGTGCTCTTTCATGCTTGTGAAAAGAACTAAAAACTGGTAAAAAGAACAAAAAGATATGAACCCTAATGAGAGGCGAGGCACTACTTCTGGAGACAGTATGTACCATTTTGTTATGATGCACAGCTCTTCCTTAAGTCAGATCTTATATTCCTAACCCTGCAGCAACTTCTTGAAGCCATAGAGAGGAATTTTGCTGTTCTCGGGAGGAGAAGGAAAAAGAAGGAATAAGACAGAAAAGAAGCTTATATCCCAGAATTGTAAACTCAGCTTCAGTCAGAGGACATTGGAGATTATCTTCACACTATTTTTCTCCACCTTCAGCTACAAAATAAAATTTCCTTCCGTGTTGACTTTGCCTACCTCCCCTGTAGTGTCTCTCTGACCTTTTTGGTAATAGATATTTTTAGTATAAAAAAATCACTTGCAACTTTGCCCCATCTCATTCATGGGAAATCACACAGGAAAAAAAGACAAAAAACAACAAATGAGAATTAAAAATCCCCACAAACAACAAAGCAAAAGACTGTTAACTGTGGCTCACATATCTTGTGAAAAGCGAACACACCCACCTGAGGCTCACAGTCTGACACAATGACGTCCTCACAGCTGGAAAGGCCAGTAGGAAACAGAGGACCTGATTCCAAGGCCCTCCAAACTCTGGAGGGCTCAAGCCTTTGTGGGACTTGGCTCTAACCACAGGGCCATAAGATAATGTGCTCTAGGTAGCTCTGCTGCACCCAGAGGAAAAGGACAAATGGCTGCTAAGGGACATGAGATGAGACACCTCTCTGAGAAAAGTGTACTTGGACATGTGTGCTCTACTTACCTCCTGGTTCACCACCATGGCCTGTGGGGCTGCCATTCCTGTCTCTGAAATGACAGGTGCTCCAGCTAGTGACATGCACCCCTGACCCAAACCCAGTCTTCACGTTAACTTATCACGACTGTGACATAAACTAATCTCTCAGAGATTTTTGCTGAGAACAGTTCAGCACGAATGAGAAAGCAATTTCAAGAATACTGATGGCAGACAGAAAAACAAACCCTGTGGATTTTTGTAGGAGCTCTTTGCTTTCTCAGTCCCACTGGAAAACTCAGCCCTAACTTTATTCATAAATCATGAAAGAAAACAGCCCCAAGCCACCTCCTAGCCACACAACAGTCAGTTCAAGAAAACAGGAATGGGGTGCAAACTGCCAGACAGCACAGAGATTCCCAAACTTTTGAGGACAGCCAACAAAGAGCCTGCACCTCTAGAAACAAAGAGAAGCTGCACACTGAAAAGCAAACACCTCCATCTCTGTAAGTTTCTGCTGCTGCTTTTTTTACCATGTGTGATTTCCACATTGAAGCAAATGTTTTCCACATTTGCTTCATCAAAACAATTACCATCTGCAGCCTTCTGAAATTATTTTCCAAAGATAAAACAATTATTGCAAGGACTAGTAAAAGCTCTTCACTGTTCCATATCTGCACAAATTACCTTGTATTTCAGATGATTTTCTGTACATTTAATCACTACAGATCAATTAGATGCCATACAGCAATCAGAAAAACTGAAGAGCTAACTTTAGTTTAAGTACACAAGCAGCTAACTTGTGGCTTTTTAGAACAATTTTAATTAAAAGTTCTTTAAAAACCATCCAGCTGAAAATATTGGGAGCTTTGGGATGGGCTTAGCATAGCTAATAATTTTGTATTTAATCAAAGCAGCCTTTGGCTGTAATAAAAATCTATTTTCCTCTGGTAATAAACATAGTAACTGTGAAACAGAACGCGCAACGTGCAAAATTTCATAGGTACAGAAGATCCATGCTGAAAAGAGATCATTGCAATCCCAACCTTCAGAGAGTAGGTTATTTTCCTGTTAAATATGTAAGCTCATTTTGAAATCAGCTTTAAATATCATGCCTGATATTTAAATCTCAGCAATTTCTGAAAAAGATGACCCAAAGTACCTTGGATTCCTCCAAAAGAGGAAAAATAATCTAAAGTGATGGTAATTTTGAATGAGACTGACTTTTCTGGTGAACCATGGAGAGAATGCAAGAAATGTCCCACTGGCTCAGACCAACCACCTGCATCTAGGTAGCTTGCTTCTAGCAGTGGCAATGGCAAATGTTATTCAGAGGCCAGCTACTTTTGGCAATCCATTCCCATGTACCCTCCCAGGTCCTCAGAGAATTTTACTGACCATTCTTTAAAAATGTCATTCGCACAGAGAACCTGAAAAACAGCCTTTTTCACTTTGTTTCTGCATAGTAGAGTATAATAGCTGGCAGATTTCCAGCTCTAGTCAGCCTGGCCAAATGCTGGATTTGATCCATGCAATCAGATGAAAACAGCCCCATTAATACAGTATAAACCTTCCAGCTTTGTGAGTCACAAAAACACTCATCTGTCTACTTACACAGTGACAGCCAAGAGCTGCTGCAGCATCTTTTCTACTAGAGACTTCCTTTCATTTATATGACACAAATTCCCAGTTGTGCTGCTGTAACATGTTTTTCATGTGGTCCTGCACTGAATTATCTCCACTCCTTTATACTGGGTAGATGCAAATTTAAATAAAATAGCTACATTAATATAACATGATGCATCTTCTGCTCCTAAAATATCTAATGTTCTAATATAAATAACAGCTTTGACTCTCTGTTTTCTTAGACAGGTCAGAATGCAAAGCATTTTTGCTGCATTGAAATATTTCATTCATTTGTAGTTGTCAAAATACTTTCTTAGCTTTTTTTTCAGTTAGCACAAGAGACTGACTAGAAAATTATTGGTCTGGTGCACCCTCCTAATACAATTAAATTGGCAAACAGATTAGGTATTGATCTGCTAGCAAACATATATTGATGAATACCAGCTTATTGGGAATTAGTGTTGAAATGAAAATGGATGTTTCATTTATGATATATATTATGTGTATATGCATGCACTGCAACTCCTTGTCATTATGACTGAATTGCAGTAAATGTATAGATCCTTGCTTTACTATAAACACTTGCCAGTACTGCTGATCTGCATAGATTTTGGAAGAGATGTTATAGGGAGACTACCTGTAAGTGCTTTTCCTGTAGTAAAACCTAATGCTGCAGTTCTCTTTTGTTGTCTTCTTTTCAACTTTCTGTGTATGCTACAAGTATATTCTCTCCCTTTCCTATCTAAGAATCAAAACCTGCTCTTCTTGATACTCCTGTTGCACAGATTTAAGGTTGTTAAGTTGGCAGCAGAAAGCTTCTTGAAAGCCTTTCCCAAGGACCTCACTTTCACGGCCTGCTCTTCCAGCAGGACACCAAAAAGCCTCAGTGCCGCAGTCAAATAGTCCAAAAACATCTCTTAATCAATCTTTAAATCTCAGCAATGTTTTGTCTAAAGTGTTTACATCTCAGCTGTACTTTGTCTAAAGTACCTATTGCAAAGGTAAAATATTTAAATGACTTTTCAGTAAAAGTATGAAACACGTTTAAGTATAAATGCTCCTATTGCCTTCCAAGATTTACAGTTAGGCTTTTTTTCCATAGCAAAGAGGTCCTAGTCATAATCAGCTGTTCATTGGTTTTGTTCTTGTCCATGCAGAAATGTCCCTGGAACAGGATTCTTCAAACTAATTACAAAGGGGCTTACTCTGCATATTTACTTTGTAACCAGCATTTCCTTACAGCAAACTGTTCTCAGTATTCAGCCACAGGTTTCTTCATTCTGTTGGGTCTCACAGTTGCTAGTTGCAATTCATTTGGGATACTTTCCATTGCCCAACATATCATCAGTTTTTTCAAGACATTGTCCAATTATATGATAGTGGATATCTTTGGAATAAATACATAAACACATATGTCTGTTCTCTGTACCAAGAATATGCAGAGAAAAGCACAAGTCAACAATTCATATTTGGGCTCCATCTTGATGACAGGCTTTCTTAGTATTTTCCATCCAGCCCTGTTTTTAGATTTCACCCCAAGGATATATTAGTCTTAGTGAGGCAGTTTGCTCTATAAACAGTAACGGCCAGAAACATCTTTGTAGAAAAGACAGATGTTGAAGAAGAATCTATCAAATCATAACCACTGAATTTGAGGTATAAAACTCTTCATTTCCACCAGGGAATATTCTAGAGCAAAGTGTACTACCTCAAAACTGACCAGAAGATGATACTTTAAATTAGTCAAAATTAGCTTTATTGATCAACAACTGTGCATTTAAGAAGAACAATAAAGACAGATGAGGTGGTATGTTCACCTACACATGGTACCAACATTTCATATAGCACCTCCTGAATCAATAGAAATCTTCATATCTGTAACCCATACTATGCATGTCCTCGAGCTTTGCCTTCTGTTCCTTTACACAATTGTTTCCCTCTGCATATTTCATGGGAAGGAGACTGGAAAAAGGTGTGCTTAATAAATGAAACCATTAAAAAGATTGGATTGCTCTTGCTTTCACAGGCATTACTGCAGCAGAAATAATTCATCTATTCTGCTTTGAGTAAATTCTGTACCTCAGTCTTAGTAAAAATACAAGTGCATCAAGACAGTAAAAATGGTAATCTGATTGATGACCAAAACCAATCAAAATGCTGCTTTACAGGTCCTTGTGCTGATACATACCTTCAGGATCTGCTTTAAGAAGATACCAGAGCAAATGAATATTAGGAAGAAAAATCAAACCAAAACATGAATACACAGTATGCCAGAATATGCAGTATGTCTCATTTCTACTGTACTTGATCTCATCTCTATTGTTTTCAATAAATGATCTAATAACAGAGCATTTTTCTGTTTCCATGGCACAGAACACAATGCTACTCATGGTGTTATTGCTACTATCATCTAAACACATCAGAGTAAAGTACACAGAACGTGAAAAATATATCTCACACAAGAAAAGGTCATGCAGCAGTTCCACAATTTGCTGATCCCAAATATATGTACACTTGTATCACTCTGCATTATAATCACATTTCTGATGCACTGCCGGCGTGCATGATATCAAGTTTATGGTGCGGTGCCAATTACATGACATTGTGGGAGAACAGACAACTGTTGAACCAGCATAAAGTTAGGATGGTGCAGACAGATGATATCTGATTTGGTATTAAGCATAAGCCTGCTGTTAGGAAATTAGCCAATCAACATTTTTTCCACAAAACTGAAAGATGAATTTTAACCCAGTCAATGGTATGTGAGATGCAGTCACAGAACTTGCTCTCCTGTATTTGTGAGCCTTAGAGCAGCATTTACTGCATCACTGAATATCAGCCCAAGAGAGATAGGAAATATACACCGAATTTAACTGGGAAAGCCTTTCTCCTCATGCAAAACAGGCACAGCAACTTTAAATGAAATGTGGACTGCAGCAGTTGCTCTGATTTAAACGCAGATGTATTAATTGTACAAAGGCAAAGAAAAGTATAGTGAGCTTATGTAGAGTAAGAAGTGCTGTAAGCAAGGAGTAAGAACCCACAGAGAAGAACAAGGAATCAGCAGGTTGGAACAGTGAAAGGCTACCTTATTCAGGTGCAGATTATGAGATAATAATATAATATGCTCAAATGTCTCTAGTTCATGATTTTGTATATGATTGACATTGGTCTGTCTCCCACTCAGAGCTTCCTGTTTTTCAGGTCCAGTTATACAACAGATTTTACTACATTTGCAGAACAATTTGTCATAGTAAATGTTTTCTGTTAATTGATGGAGATTGGTTCCATCATTAAAATGGAACAAAAATTAGATACTGTTGCTCTAAGACTCTGAAGGTGAAGTTTCTGTGTAAAAGAAAATGAAAAAAAAAGGCTGTTGCTATTATAGGACAATACCTCTAAAACTGGATTTAACAAATTCTAAAATAATATTGACTACATTGGCTAAAGTTAATGTCAAATGACATCACAAATTAAGAACAGGGAAAATAGTTGTAAAACTTGAAAAAAGTATACAGAGATAATTATCCTCTAATTAGGATGCTAAAATTAGATCAGGAATTGATGGATGAAATGTTTTAATCTTCACTTATCTATGCTGAAGAGTTCCCATTTTTTATTTTAAGAGATTATTAATATTTTCTGTTCTGGTGTATCAATGCATTTTTTCCACTGGTATATGACAAAGACAGTAAATCACATGTGAATGCCTAATTTTGAGAAATTTCCTGTCTTAATTTAGGAATGCACCCACTCAGATATACTGGAGAAGCAAACACATCACAAATGTGCTTTGGATTTAGAGCTGAACTGAGTTTCCTGAACTTGTGAGGAACTTAAAGCTTTTTAGGATATGTCTGAAAATCCAACCCTTTACAACTTTTCTGCTCAGGAAGCATTGGCTTTTCAGCACCTGTTATCATGCAGAAGTCTTGCACATGGAAGCTTGTATCCCACACCCAGATGTCTTCTGCCAAAGATAGTAGATCACTATTGAGATTACTGGGCACAATCAGTCTTTTTTCATTCTTGAAAACAAGTTTCAAAAATAATGAACTGCGAACCCAGGCCTTGAAATAATCCAGAATTAATCAATAGTAGATCCAGTAATGTGAGTCAAGGCTAGAAGTGCCATCATGTTGCTGGAGAAGGATTAGTGTGAAGAGAAACAGAAAGGAAAGAGATGAAAACCACCAGATTATCTGCTACAACTTCATGACAGACTTGCACCAGGGAGAAGGTTTCAAGTCAATTTTATCTGTCCCACAGGGCCACAGTGACATCATTTTTTAGTCAAGGAGAGAAGACAAAGGATTTGCTGCATCAGTTTTACAGTAAGTCACACTTGAAAAAGCAAGCTAAGTAGCCCAGACATCAAACCTGCCATGTCTGGGATTTGATCAAGACAGAGTAACACTTAAAATGCAGGGCATACCACATGTTACAAAAGAGCTACTTCCAGCCCCTGCCACCACCTGCCCTGGTGCCTGTATCCTGGCTGGTACATAGGCAGGGTAATGGAGAGCAATGGGAAGCAAACTTTTAGGTTTTCTTCTTCAAACGAAATCCAGGAACAAATGTGTCTCAGCTTTTAACTCTCACAAGTTTAAAGCACATCTGTAGTTATTCTCTAAATTAGATAAGGCACCAGGATCAGATACAGTACATTAAAAATGAAACCCTGTAGAGAAAGGCAAAGCTTGTTCATTCTTGTTATGGACTACTTATAAGGTCTTTTTTTGTTGTTCACATCTTTAAAAAGAGCTATTTAATTATTTTTTTAAGTTGCACGACTTTTATTGGTGAGTAAAACAAGAACAGCAGGAGCCAACTCCTATCTCTGTAACTCTTTCATCTGCTTAGCTGACTGTATTAGCCACTTTCCCTGAATGGAGAATGGGGGAAAGTTCAACAGCAGACTGACATAATAACGAAGACACAAAATATAGATGAAAAGAATACATGCCTAAATGTCTGATGAACTGATATTAGCATATAAATGCAATATATGTACAACAGCAGCCTTTGAATTAAACCACAAAGAACACTGTCTACTTGATTAGTTGTTTATTTTTTTCTTTTGAGGGAACACATCAGAGCCACAGATTGATACTTTAATAAGGAACACGAAAACCTTTAGTCAAGATTAAAAGGACTTGTAGTTAGATGTCATAATTCATGGATACTGATTGTGCAGGACTTTGACAAGAACCATTAATTGTCACTGTGTAGCTTCCTTCTGAAGTCACATACTCAATTTAGTTTAGTTCTTACAAGATGCGGTAGGATCATTAAAGGAAGCTTGGGGCTAAGCACTGATAATAGGAATATTTTAATATTCTCAGTACTTTCACAAAGGAACAGCATGTCGTACATCTGTTCTACATATTGCAACTAAACTCTCTAAAGGAAAAAAGTCTTTTTGTTGTCTCCACTGTTATCTAAGACAGCGAGGTGTTAGAGTTTCTGCACTCTTTTGCAAGCCTGTGGTACAGTAGAAATCTGAAAAAAAACCCACAAAAAGGACCAGCTCACAGAGGGCTTTCATATTCCCTTTGTACCTTTTGGGTTGATCATACAGATTGACTACTCTTTCACAGTAAAATGAAAAAAAAAATAAAAACAAAGAGTATCTTCTTTCTTTCTCTGAAGGTTTCAGGAGTTCTAGAAGGTAAGAAAATTTTTTTCTCCAATGACAGTCAGAATGGATGAACCCTCAGATTAATGTAAACTTAAACAGAAACTTTCCCATTCTCCTTTATTTCTTCTCTGCAGATGCTTCAGAGCAGTAAAACAGAAACATGGCAGCAATAAACAGAGGCTAAATGTGCCCATGCAGGCACCAAAGCAGAGGAAAAACTCATCATGAGCACAGGTCTCACTGCTCATTATTAAGGCAATAGCAGGGTTTAGTTCAAATAAATAAGCATAAGAAAGGCACGGAGGCAGAGAAAGTTCCCTCAGGCCACTGTGTCCCCCCTGCCTGAAGCACTGGCAGGTTTAGTCTACTACAGGTTTATACCACAATGAAACCACAAGAAAGCATCCACCTCACCTGCCTTTTAGATATCTGAAGCTATATGTCTGAGTGGCTGCAGGCTTCCTTTGTGGGGAAGAGGAGAGCTTCAAGCCAATGCAGCTGATCTATTTAAGCTCTGCTAAGGAAGAGCTTAGCTGCTCTCTCCCGATGCTTATTTCCTACCCTGTTTTCCCCAAGTCCAGACACATGGTTGAAGTAGGGCAGATGAATTTTATTCAAGCATCACTCATTTCATGACAGTTTGGCTGTTGACCTCAATGAGTTACTATTTCATCTAGGAACAAATGGGCACCAGTCTCCATGGAGAAAAAAATACACAATTAAAAAATCCAACAGGTGTAAAAATTAAAATTAAAAAAAAAAATCATAAAAAAAAATATATATAGCTTAACTAACAAGTCTGAAGTCTTCATTCAGACAGCCTTACTTTCACTTACATTTTGCTAAATAAATGCAGATGTTTGTTAATTAAGATCACCTTTCAATGTTTTAATGGCTTAATTTAAATACTGTCATTGTTCACACAGGACCACTTCCAGTCTGGCTTCAGACAGATATTGAGCTCAGGATCTGTCTCTATGCCTCAGTCACAGGGGGTTTTGCTTTTTCTTTTATTTCACCTTTTCTTTTTTGAGAATCTGTGTGAGCTATTTCTCAAAGTGAGACAACAAAACTGGTATTATTTCAGGATGCTTCAAAATTGAAACTAATTCACTCTCCATAGAAAAGAAAACAAAGCTCTAAAAGAGGGTTCAGCACTGCAATATTCCCTGAGGCTGGCCAATTATTTTTGGTTGATTTGGAAAATTCAAATCCTGCTTTGTTTACAACTCATTCTATATTATTTAACACATTATTACTGTTGACATCACATTAATTAAATAAGCACAGAGACAGATTGTTCCAGCTCTTGAAAACAGAATAAATAAAAGACCCCACAAGAACAGATTTCTCTTCCTCACACATTGCAAACACCAGATCAGAGCTAGAAGTATTTCCTGTCACAAATTAAATTCATACCTACCAATCTTTCAGCATCTGAGCAATTTCTGTTTTGATTACACACAGCACATCATAAATTAAAAACTGCCAGAAGTTTCATGAAGGCATTCCTGGAGCTAGTAACTTGCTTTCTGCATCTCTCTCTCTCAGATCACATGTACCACCAGGGGAATTAAGTGGACTCAGAGGTCACAGGAAACTTGTGTATGAGGATGGAGTTCACTCTCAGCAGCCCCTGAGCAGCACTAACTCTGGACTGGAATCATGTCCTTCTTCCTGTGCCCTGAGGATTTGATTTAAAGCAGTAAAGGAGAAATGTGTCTGGAAAAAATATCACAGAAACCAGTTTCTAGATAGTGAAAACCATCAATTTAAGTGTTTACACATTGATACCATGGCAGGGTGTCCTAGAACAGCTAATCTAGCTAGTCTTACCATTCAATGGTTACTCACTCATCAATATATTCTTGATGCCTCCAATGGAAAAGGGAGTATTTCCTTTGGTTCCTGCAGATTGTGAAGGCTGCTGCTGAGAGAACATCCTGTTTGGGATCACCAGCAAAGCAAGTACCATTATTACATTGGATTACATTGTTCTTAATCCCTTCCTCTCAGCACAATCCACCCAGAGCAGGACTGCTCATGTTGTGTCCCTTGCTGAAAAAATTTCTACAATTTCTCTCTTCAGCATTCTCATAATGAAGATTTTCCCCTCCACGTAATGATTGTAAGAATCAGAATAACTGCAGATGTTTCTGTTGCACACCTTTTCCATACTTCCTTTTATGCACTTTTGTGTCCTAACTCCATCCCCTTCTCCCAAGGTAACAAACCATCTCTTGCCCAAGGAACTCCCTCCATGACCTCTGTATCTCCAGATGTTCAGTTGTAATGGATGTACTACAGAGAGTTTGTTTCATATAAATGGACTATGGGAGCACCTTGGAATGACCACACATATTTCAGGTGTGCTATTAAAATCAAATAAACTGTTTTAACACTCCTTAATCTTTCTTTAATAATCCATTCTAAGTAAATTATCTTGAAGCAATGCTGGACTATGATTGATGGGTCTGTCTACAAAATGTCACTCTTGGCTCAGCACAGAGAAATACCCTACCAATTACAGAAAGCTCACCCTGGATATTCAAACCAGCTTCTTGAAGAAATAACAGGATGGGAGAGAGACTGATATTCCTAAAACTAGTCCAGCATGTCTTGCATTCTGTATGAAACAAGACAGATGCCTTCCTTTGGCTGCTCACAGAGCTAACAACTCGCCCTGTGTATGCATCACCAGAGTTATCGCCAAGTGCAGCATCACTGTACATGAAGTACCAGCACTTCCATGCAAACATCCCTTATCAGAATTGTATTTGCACATCTATACAAGGTGACTGCTTTAAAGGCATGGACATTTACAGGAAGAGCCTGTGCCCCATGCTACTTGAATTATTGATCAATTACAAACAGATTACTAACAACTCTGAATCGTTAAAACCTTATAATAAATCATGTAGATAAATAAAACATGCCTAGGGTGAATAATCTTCTTTCTCTCGTCCTCTTTCTGAATTCACTACCAGAAGCATGGCACTAACCTATTTATAGTAAGGCTACCCTCTAAAAGCCCAGAGTCAATATTTAAAAACCTGGTGGTCCTTTGAAGTAAAGAAAGCACTTCCTCAGGCTTTATTATCTCAGCTGACAAAATAGATACTTCTAATAAGTTTACCCTACTATACATATGCCACTGAAAAAACTCATAAATAATTGGCAAATATGGTAACAAAGTGCTTTCTTGTTCCTTTTAAAGTATTTTCTTCCAGCAATTTTAACAAACACAGAATCCTTGAAAAATGTAGTTATATTATCTAGCAATACAAATCACAGTGTCCTAATTCAGCAAAGGCAACTGAATAATAAAAATAAATAAACCTTATTGATCAGGTAAGGTAAATCACAGTACCTGAGAAATAAGCTTTGCTGACCTATATTTCAGTATTAATATTTTCTGATTTCACAGGGAATTTCTGTACTTTGTTTTAGCTTAATTAGGAAACAGACCCCTTTTTCATTCCCCAGAAGGAAAACATTTAGATTCTGATTTAAAGGCTCCCAATGCCTAGAAGAAATAGAAAATGTGAAGTTTAAAAATACTCAAAATCCCAAAGAGTTTGCTGGATCTAGGCCCTATTGTTCATGCCATACAGTATTAGTTCATGTATCAGTTTTCTCTGCTGCTTTACTTTGCTTTACTAAAGGGTAATCTGAATTTTACTCACTCAATATGCCACCAAATTTGGGGTTGACCTGGGTGGTCCCTGAAACCTTACCAGAGCCATTGTCTACAGAAAAAGGAATGTGTAGAACATAAAAACTATTACTCCAGATTTCCCTCTGCCGTGATGTCGGTTGCTTAGAAACTCAACAGAGTATTTCCAATTGCATTTTACTGTTTATTTTATTTTTTCCAGAGCATAACCCAGGCTGAGCAAGCTTCACATTCTTTCAACTCACATAGGGGTCTCTTCAATGGAAGATACATTTGTCTTTATTTTACATATGTGTGTGTCTACAAATAAATGCCAGTGTGGATCTCACTACAGAGATGGAGTCCTTATTACCACCTACATTGCTACAGATGCTTCTACAGTTACAGAAGAAGGGTAGTAGGATAACAGTATTTACAAACCTCTGGCACAGAAACTGCCCTAATTTCACAGTCTTCCTAGATGCTTCAGGGCTTTGCCCTTACAGAAGTAACATAATTCATCCTAAACTATAAAGCATTTTTAAACTCAGAATAAATCTGTGTGCTGTAATCCAAGCAAATATTTAGGCAAGTGTGACTTTCACTACTTATTCTGCAATTGCTCATGCAAGAGGCAGACTCAGAGCTGGAGCCATCAATATTGTGACTGTCGGTGCCAAGAAAAGAACTACATCAAGGCTGCTGGGAATATCAAAATAAAAGAAGACTTCAAGCCTTCACCAGGACAAGTAAAGCCATAACAGAAGCCTTCCCCAGCACTGCTGCAGACATCCTCTCTTGCTGATAGAAGTCCTCCTTGCCTGATCTTTGAAGAGTTTTGATGAAACACTGGGCAGTAATAATTTATCTTGTCATAACCCAGTCATTATCATCACTTCTGTATCCAAGTGCATCTGTATGGGATGGTTAAATAGATGCAGCTCAAGCTAAGTGGCCCTTTTGGCTCTTAAAATTGGAGGATTTCTATAGGGGAGCATCCTGCAGGCAGAAGCAGAGCAGTCTGCTGAGAGCAGGACGAGTGAGAGGTTTGATGACAAGGCATGTGACTGAGCAGGCAGGCAGGGGGCTTGCTAAGGAGGTCCCTTCCAAAAACTGGAATAGGTTAAAGGAGCATAAAGCATGCCTTCCTCTGGATGCTATAGATAGTAAGATAATAGTGGGTTGCTACAAATATATTTGGGCTTTACCCTATTCTCAGGGAATGCAGAAAAACCAGCGGTGTTTGCACTGCCACTCAGACACTGCTGCCCAAAAGTGTTTGCTTTCTTGTACACTTACAAGTGTACACTTACAAGTGTACAAGGGAGGGACATGTTCATAAGGAAGCACAGATCAGTATTATCAATGTATGTTAACATGTTGACAACTATACAATGTGGAGGATTTATCAGGAAACTGAGGTACTCTCTTTGCATGAATGCATAACCCACAGTCTGTACCTAGAACAGTTTGTATATCAGTATATAAGCAAAATAAAAAAACAAGAACAAACAGAAAACAAACTAAATGGAGGAACAGAGATTGACAACAAGATTGAGGAATTTGCTAAATCGGCATACTATTTATATCATCACCTCATTCTGTAATTTACTACCAATGTTAAATCATCTCTCTTTTTTTAAGATTATAATTAGTACCCCTTTAATGATTTACAGAATTATGTGCAACGTCAAGGATGCAACAAAAGGTGAAAAAGCTTCTAAACACAGGAGGAAACTGGACCTCATTTTCAAACAAAAGCTTATGACTCTTCAGCTAATGGAAAACAAACAAAATCCCAAATACTGAACATCTTTGAAGATGTCAGCACTTTGATTTTAATTAGACGAAACTCCGTCAAACTGAGTCAAACACACATCAGTAATCCCCAAATGGATTCCCTTTGTTACATTTCATTAAACCCCATGTGGATTCTTTCATTTACTTGGGAAAGAAAGGAAATACTTTCTTGCAATTTACTGCTTTTTCAGAAGAACAATTTTAAGTTTAGGATTGCTAGTTAGCCACAAAATTGCATAAATTATCCTGAAAATGCTATTTACACAGAAGGAATATGAAGTTCTATCACTTAAAATTAGTGGCTTTTGCTAAGATTTATAAAAGCTATGCAAGACAACAGGCTATCTTGCTGTTTTAACCAAAACTTTAACAAAGGCTGTTTTAACCATATTGAGCTGAAATAATTTGTAACTTCAGTGCTTAGTTCTACATCCAGAAGCCAGAAAATCAGTACAATCTCTCAAGACGGGTTCCAGCACTGTGAGAAGACCAAGGGTTACTTTACTGATGCCACCAACGGTACAGAGAGGACAGAGCCAGGCTGTCCTCAGAGGGCAGAAGTCAAACCAAGTGAAATCCCAGTCAGACATCAGGTAAAAGGCTTTGCCATGAGGATGGAATACTGGGACAGGTTCCACAGGGAGGCTGTGCAGATTCAATCCTTGGAGAAAGCCATGAGCAACCTGAACAAAACTGGCTCTTCTGTGGGAGGGAGTTGTAGCTGGTGGCCTCTAGCCATCCCCTCCAACCCAAATAGTCCATGAATCTGTTCACAGCATGTAACACAAGGGAAGAGAAACGAAGAGAAATAAACAACCTACCAGCCAACTGGGCATTTTAGGGGAAACAAAAGTGGCCTTACCTGAAAAACATAAGAGAAAGTAAAATGTTAACAATTCATCAAAATCAGCAGGGTAATGAATCGTAGTAACTCTTGGTACATAAACAATATACACAATTATGCATTCACAACATTGCAAACATTTCCCCCAAGATGCTCAAACTCTGTAAAAGAAGACATGGCTATGCTGAAATGCATACCAGGATCTCCCCACATCTGCACCTCCTGCAGCTTATGCCTACAGCTCAGGGAAAATAAGTTTGTAATATGTAGGTTCTGTGACCTGAACGTTTTCATACTCACTTCCTCACTATTTCAATTTCATCAGACATGTGCCAACATTTCCTGTAGACAATTTTACCTTGAGTCCCTGCTGAGGATCTGTCCACTAATGACCATAATGAAACATGCTTTGTGTGAGAGCGTGTTCATTTATTTTCATTCCCGTGAGTGCCTTCAGAGACCAGTGTTGCAATCACGGCTACTTACTATTTAATTCCCAGCCAAATTTATGGCCAAATTGAAAAATGGATGCAGGCTGCCTGATGCAGGATGCTTTTGTCTGAAGTGTCCTCATGGAATCATTATACTTGCATTAATCTTTAATCTGCAATTAAACAATCAGTTCTATGTAAAAGATAGCTGCAAACAGATCTCCTGAATGTGTACTAGGCAATATATCTTAATGGATGTATGCGTGCTGTCGAGGGTCTGCAATTAGGACAGCATCCATCACTGGGCCTCAGGTCAGCAAAAGGTTAGGGGAGAACCAAACCTCCCCAAGGTGCTGAGCATCCGTCCGTGCTACCTGTCCTGCTCTAGGGCTCTGCCTGCAGCAGGAGAGAATATCGAGAGAAAAGACAGGTGGGGGTGGGAAAGCTGATACAATGGATTTAGGCATGGCCTTACAGATAAAACTGTCTTGGCAGAAAATGCAACCTGCTTTGAATCTGTTTCTTTCCAATTAAGAGCCCTGCTTCCAGCTTGGGCAGATGCTTAATTGGAGACTGAGGCTGCCAGGCAGGCACCAGCGCCATGATCATTAACAGGTAGTTTGAAGCCATTAAGGTGCTCCTGCTTGTCAATTCCCCTCTCATATACCACTGACATAAATAAATGCATCTTCCTCCCCACGGCACCAAGCTCACCTTGTAGGGAGATTTGCACATGTGTGTCCTGCAAAAACGCCTTTGGTTTCTGGGACTGTGAAGTTATTACATTAGCACCCAAGGCATGAGATTCAGCAGGGAATAAAAGGGGCCTTCCTGCCTGGTGTCAGTGTAATATTAGAATGGTACCAAATGGCTTCAACAATAGGTAAGCAGAAGGGCATCTGTTTCAGATCTGACTAAAATTGCATAATTAGATCTTGGTAAGAGATCTGTCTGCTCATGTGTGGTTGCATCAAATGCTCTTGCCTAATCCATATGAGGAACCATTTCTCAGACCTCACTGGACACCATTTCTGAGGCAAACGTGGGCACAACCCTAAGAAACTCTACACCTGTGCAGAGCATTCTGTACGAATAGATGACTGCACCAATACAGCAGGTTTTTAATTACAAACATGGGTAAACAAAGCTACAATGATACCCATGAATGCTGTCTTATTACAGGACATTTGTCCCTTGTTAGCTTTAGTCTTAATAATACACTCACTCGTTCAGCGTAAAAAAAAAAAAAAAAAAAAGAAAAAAAAGCCCACTGGATTAATGTCAAGCGCTGAGATTCATTTTGTTTTATCTTACAAGGGTGTCCTGACAAAAATTCACAACTGTCTCATTTAATGATGTAAAGAATTCATTATCATGTACCATTTGCAGCTTACAAATTAGCCCATCTTGACAAATATACACTAATTAAGGGCAAGAAAGTAAAAGGCACTTATTGATTGCAAGGTCTGAAGCACCAGAAAACTGATTAAATATATGTTGTTAAGGAGTTAATAAATGAATTAACTCTGTTATGCCATGCTCTATGTACATACAAGCCTACAGTAGCTAAATGGCAATTCAATGCTATAGTCTTCCATTATTTCTAGTGGGCTAATAAGAAAAGCAATTAGACCACTGTCTTCACTTCAAATCACAGCATTAACATACCCCCTTGTGCAAAGGAATAAATGATACCCATCAGGTGGGGACAAAACTACCATATATAAAATATTTTGCAAATAGGAGACCCATTTGTTTAAAGAGAAGTCTCAGTCAGCTACTACATAAAAATAATAGAATTTTACAGCTGCACAGTGATCACAGGAAGTTCATAGCTAAGGTCCACTACAAGGGAGAAAACTCCTACCTAAACATATAACCTTTATAATCAAGTATATCCCCAAGGTAATACAGACCACAATGGACTATGACAACTGTAAAATGATTAACCAAGACCCTTCTTTTCTGCCAAACTGATTCTTCAACAACATGCTGCTCTTGGTTCAGTGAGCAGGGTCATCATCCTGACACAGGGCCAGGTACCCTTGGAGAAGTTACCGATAGGAAACATAGGAAGTTGTCTTTTGCAAGCTCATGTAGATGCTAACATGTTTGCTCCCTGCCCTAGATGGTGTGTGGGTGCTGTTGGGCAAGCAGGAAAAAAGGCAGCCTAGCACCCTGCACCCACACACCAAGGGCAGGGCAGTGGTCCCTGCCTGAGGAGCTTGCTGCCCCAGCTGGGTGCAGCTGGATAGGAAATCACAGGGTGTCTTGTGAGCCATGGGATGGGGATACCTGGGGTTTGGTCCCCATATCAGAATTGATGCTCAGGTTGAGTAAAAATAATCACATAAATGAAGCCATATACTCACTACTTTACATCCCTTTCTACCTCCGAGTGATGCTATACTGCACTTTTCCTTGTTGCACTTCCATGCTGCTTTATAGAATGCCAAAAGAAGATATTGCTTTCACTAAAATGTTTTTAAATTGCCCATTTTTTTCTTTGCTTCTAGAATACATGCAGTATAGAAAGAGATCAGAGAATGGAGGGATGTTCTGCAACTTCCCTATGAAGTAAAAATAATCATCCCTCCTTTTTCTCTTTCCTCACACACACACACAAGCACAGCACACACACTCATGATGTAAAGTCATGGAACAGCAGGCCTCAGGAGATCACCTAACCTACCCCTGTCTCATGCATTTACCTGAGAGGAGTTCATTTTGCCTACTAGCAACTCCCAGCCATTCTTCTTAATCCTGTAATAGTATTCTCTGATTGTGGTGGTGCATCCCCTACCCCCATCCTTAGATCACCCTCAGACCTCATCTCAGAAGCTCCTGACAAGATGTGACCAAACTATCTGAGTGGTGAAGCATCCCTTGATGGTTCCAGCTGTGAGGCACTCCCTGATCATACCAAGAGATCTTGCATGGTAGAGGTGGGAACAAGCAGAACCACCAGCTGTCCAATCAAAGTGGGAAAAAAAGGATAAGCAATTTTCCTTTGCAGCCTTGGTAAACCATTTACTTGAATCCTAGTCCAAGTGGAGTAGCACCATTGTGAATTGTAGCCCAAGTGTAATGGTATCATCTTACTGCACTTTGGGAAAAAAGCCCAGCAGTTACTGACTTGTGTTATGGCCAGAATGGAAACTTACTGATGACCAGATTCAATCATCTTGCAACCCTATAGACAGTGGTCCTAAGTGAGGCCCTTTGAGCTCTCCTGGAGTGCAGCAGGCTGGGCCAGCACGTTCCTCAGAGTGGGACACCTCTCAGAGCACACGAACCCTCCAGCTTCTGATACTCAAACTGTCACTGATAATGAGGTCTAGGCTAATACCTCTCCCAACACACAATTCCATGCTCCTCGAGGAGCAACCCTTGCCTATTGGGAAATGCAAAGGAATTTGATGTGACTATTTCACTGAACCTGAGGAAAATTTTTGTTAGGTACCTTTATATGCAGAGAAATAGGTATACACATCATTTTACCTGTGTGTGTATGAATTGATTATGGTATGAACCCTACTGTTTCAAATCTATAGTTAAGTCATTGTTACAATTTGGTAGTGAGCCCTATCAAACTGCTTTGTAAAGGGTAAAGTACTCAATGATTAAGTGCCACTAAACACTTTTGCACCCTCATCTGTGCATCCATATCCTTTGCATCCTTACCACCTTTTGCATTACCAGCTTCCATGTAAATCATTGCAAATTGCTTCTAATTTGATCTTCCTTTGTATGCTTTAACCTGTGTAGTTAGTAATAGAGTAAACCTTGCAATCAAAATCTGTAAAGCTGCATTTTAAAAATATATATGTTAAACCCTATAATTCTCAGTTACTTGCATATTTACTCTTCCTCCTTCTCCTGTTTTCCCCTTCACATAAATTACGAAGCTTTACACACTGAGCCATGCTGCATATCCTTAGCAATAATGGGCTTGCTCCAAGAGTACTTCACTATTTTGACAATGCCAAATTGAAGGCGAAGCATGTGCTGCTTTTCATCTGTCAGTAGTACTCTTCTCTGAGGTCTATCAATAAGCACAAAGTGACGGGTGGTCATCTGAACAGCACTTTGTGCTTCCATATTCAGCTCAGCAGTCTACACAATTTTAACCAGGGAGCTGCAAGGATAAGGAGAGGAGACTTTTTTTCCAATCAAGTTAAAATGTTTCAAGTGGCCCATTTTCACTTTCTGTATATTTCTGAAAGATGACTAGGAGTCAGTGTGAGAGATTAAGCTCTGCTGGAGGTACACTGTATTCATAATAGATTAATAACCAAGAATGTCTCAATTTTGGTTTTACACTGGCAGTAGACTAAACTACAAAAGGACACAGAGGTGAGAATGAAAACTGAAGATAGTAACAATGGAGTACCCTCCAGCAGTAGAGGAGCTTGGAAAATTGTAAGAATGAGGTTCTGTTTGCAAAAATACTGTAAATTTGTTCAGTTGTTGCTGAATAAATTTCCACAGTGAAAAACTGCCTCTATGCACTTAGTATTTTAAGTTCTAGGAGAGTCCCATGAAAGCCTGTGAGTAAGTTACAGCAATGGAAGGAAAGAGGTGATGTGCTGTTCAGTTCTCACAGCTTTGTTATGTTGTTATAGTCACATTCACATTTTGGAGACAGCCCCATTGCACCAAACCAGTGTACAACTGGGATTTCCTCTGCAGCCAGCTTACCAGGAGGTTAAGCCTCTTCAGACAAATGAGTTGATCCTATCTAGATATTAATGCTTTAAATAAATACTTTCTCCTATTGAGGGCAAACTTGCTACTCTGAACACACTTTCAGAAATCATGCATAATTGGATTTATTTAACTGGAAATAAATCTGTACATATCACAGGCCTTTAAATGAAGAAGGCATACAACATGTAACAGCTCACATGAATAACGGCAGCTGGAAGTCAGACTCTTCAGACTCCAGCTAACGACCCTTTGACACCCCAATGGATTGGAAACTCAGCATCTCAATGGGAAAAATGTTTTGTCAGTCAAGATACTTCTTTCGTTACTTCTGGAAACAGAAGTTTTTAAAACTGTTTTTAACCAAAATCCTTCCTACTAATGAACAAACTTCTTACTGGACTATGTCAAAGAAAAGATGTTTCTTAAACGATTTTGCTAATTCAGATTTTTCTGATTGCTTTGTTAGTATTTCCTTATTGTGCTCTCATCTGAGATTGGGAGACTCACTGAACTGAAAATATATGCAAGATACGCTTTTAAAAATCTGAAGACATAACATTACTACAGAACACTGGCTTGAAGCATATCCTGCTTCTTTGCAGAGGCTTCCAATTTCCTTTACCATGTACTGAAATTCCACAGCAGCTACATCCTTTAAGTATCTCTGCAAGCTAATCAAATACCCACCAAATTTTAAAAATGACAGTCTGGATTTAGATATTATTTTGCATGTTAACTGAACATCCAAACCATAAACTGTAAGCTCAACGGCCAGAAAAAAAACCAAACCAAAACAACCAAAAAAACAAACCTCAGCCTCCCTGCACTTCTGTACCTTTATTTTGCAACTGCAAGCAACGAGGAGAAAATGATTAATTAACTTTTACAGCAACAATAACAAAACACAATCATACAATTATAAAACCAGAATCAGAATATTATTGTATTGATCCTGAAATCTGTGAAGGATTGGTCATTGCTGTAGGTTGCCCACAATCTGAAGAGGTGCTTGCTAATGCAAATTTTGGTCACTTCATGGCATTGTGCAAACATGTCTTACATGCTACTGGGAATTTTCTGCAATCAACAGCTTTCTTAGGAATAAAGAAATGCCCAGAATTCTTAGGTCTAAGGCTCTCAACATTTCATAGCTCTCTTCAAATGTTGTTCTCTTTTCTCTCACTTCCATTTGTAATTTTTCAGAAATATTCCAACAACAAAGTACCCCCGACAGAATAAGAAATTAAGGACCTCCTAGAGCAGTTACACAGGTGCTTTGCTAATGTTTACCACCCTTCCACCTTCTGACACTTGCCACATAACGTTTTGTACTGCCATCAGCTATTATCAGCTAGTGGAAATACAGAGCATATAAACATATATGAACCACAGACACATAAAAAGTGCCATACGCATGAGTTCAGGAAACTTAATGTCCCAGGAAAATGACCAGGGACATAAACATAGGAAGAGAAAAGGACACTAAAGAAGGCAAAGGTTACTTATTAGTTCAGGGTATTGTCTTCTATGTCTGAAGATCAAGACTGTGCATTGTAAATGGAACTAAGATTAATATATATTCTACAAGTCTTGTATGTTCTGTGTTTTTTTTCCATTGCAAATACAGATGATCTATAGATAAGGGATCTGGTGGTAGATCATACCTTCAGTGGAAGGTGAAGCCTGCATTTGTCTGTGGGTCATGGATTTTTATACTCTTTACTTGTGGTAGGTAAAGAATGAAAAATGCTTTACCTCTATGATCTCTCTCTGACATGAGAAGTAATGATTTTTTTTTTCCTTGGGAAGGAATCACGAAGAGCAAAACATAGCACAATGTGTATTCACTTATATTTCACTAGAAAATATTATGAGTGTGAGTGTCAGTGAAAGTGAAAACAAGAAAAAAAACAGACACAAGAAAATCTCTGATTGGGGCTTTTTGTACTTTGGGGCTTTTTTGCATCTTCAAGAATGTGCCGAGGATCGGTCTGTTGATGTGTAGATGCTGCACCTACAGGCATTACCTATGCAGAGAAGCCATCAATTACCATGCACTTCATTTGGAATTTGAAGGAAGTCACAAAATGTAAATAGGAAGGCATGATATATACCGTGATATTGGTTCTTTTTCCTTTACTTGTATACACCCTTTAAAACTCAAAGAAGTCTATTTTAGCAATCTTGCCATTAACTTCTCTAAACAAAATAAAAGTGAGGGATGGGAAGCTCACTATTCTTTAAGCTTTCTTTTCTTCTGCAAAATTTTGAAGTTCCTAACAGCCTTTCCCCCCGAACAGTCTACTGTCACCCTTAGATGTCATTGAAACAATGTTAATATTTGTAGCTGGGTATGACACTCAGCCACCAGGAGCAAAGCTATTTGGCACTGTAATGCAAATGACTGCATTCATCAAATGAGCTTTGTTAGTTATTCATTGTGTTCCTTATCATTCCTTTCCCAAACCCCAGTGCTTCTGCAGTGCGCACAGAGGTGTGTCCGCAGCAGCATCCCCGCTGTAAAACCCACCCTTATCAGACAGAGCAGGGTGCCACAGGAGTGACCTGCCAAGTCACTGTGTCCCCTCTCCTCTCCCTCACCCTTTTGTGCCCGGTGTTGCTCTTTGTCCTCATCCATGGGATCTGTCTCCCCTTGCTCAGCTCACTGCGCCAGACCCTCTCCCACAGCTGAAAGAATGATTTGCAGGGAAAGACTCCAGAGAGATGGGTAATTCCCTCCTTCTTTTACTCCATCTCCTCATTTCCCTCTGAAACTGACTGCACCAAGCAACTTTATGCAGGGTTGGGCTTTTAAAATCAACTACAGCAACAAAACTGCCCAAGCCCTCGTGTGTATTGAGGCAGCCCAACAGGCTTGCACAGACGGAAAATGGTATTGACAGGTTTGGAAAGGGACAGACACAGACTCTGATGCAGGCAGGCACTTGGGGCTTTTTTTCATTAAATCTTTCACTGCTTAACACAGTTCAACATACCATTCTGTACCTCCAGAGAAAAGCTGTTGGGGGATGGAGCCAGAGCTTAATCCCTCTGTAATTTCTACTGCTGCTGGCAATACTAACTGCAAAGGGATTCTGGGGAAAGATAATGGCACTGTTAACTTGTAACTTGGGTGTAAAAGTGGCCTTAATAAAACTGGGATGGTTGAGGCCCCATCAATAACCACCACACACCAATTTTATTGGATGTAACAGATGCAATCTGTTTGATGTGGTACAGGAGGCTCATCCCAATATGATAATTAACAGAGGTTGGGGAGCCATTCAAAAAATTATCTACCACAACAGGGAAGCATCTGGGACAATTCAGTCAGTTTAACCTCTAAAGCAAGTAAGGAAGTAAAAAGAGCTTATGTGTAAAAATGCATTTTACATTGAAGAAAGATCCAGACCAGTAAGAGGACTGGTCTGGATCTTTCTTCAGTGTAAAATGTGATTAAGCAGCATATAAAAACCTGTGTATAATTAAACTAGTTTGGAAGGATTCTGCAGATATTCCATAATTAGTGTTTGTATAAGAACAGATTTTGTGTTTTGCAAGAATCAGCAGATAATCAGCAGTTGATTGTTAACCTGAAAAGATGCTGATCCCTGCATAATTATTTTTACATATACCTACCATTCCATGAAAACATAAGGGACAATTTCTTTAGCCAAAGAAGAGGTGTAACAACATGACACATAATAAGTTGTTCCCAAACAAATCCAATTCTACTTTTCTTTTTATCTTCAGCAGAGTTGTTATTTTTTATTTCATGGGGTATGGAGGGGAAGAGGTAAAAGCACTAATTTCATGTTCTTTGCACTATACATTATCTTGAACAAAACTTTCCCTTACTTTTTTTTTTCCTGGTACTTCCTTGCCTCATATCAAGGTTACCCTATTAGACTGATGGATGCTTTGATACTATAGTTAGGGCAAATAGGATAATAGACTAGAGCAGTACTGTGTAATGTACTTACAGATGCTTTATGAACCACATGCAAGGTTCCTAATTCTTCTCGTTGAAAAAGAAGAGTACACAAGGATTCGTATAAGTTAAAGGTTAAAACAGGAACAGAATACTAGGAATTTATCAGTGCGATAAAGAAAATGGGAGCTTTTAAATACCCTGAGATAGATTGTTTTCATTGGAATCTCTTATGCTTCTGATCATCTCTTCTCTCAAATTTTCATGAACCCTCTCATCTTGAATCTTCAATCTGTTTTACATGAATGGAGCAAGAAACTTCATCAATGCTAACTAAAATTAGATTTATCCTAGCTTCTGTTAAACTTACCTATGTATTTTCTGTGCCCAGGTCATCAAGAAGGCTAGAAGCACCCTGGCTTGTATCAGCAATAATGTGGCCAGCAAGACTTAGGGCAGTGATCATCCCCCTGTCCTCAGAGCTGGTGAGGCCGCACATCAAATCCTGTGATCAGCTTTGGGCCCTTCACTATAAGAAAGACATTGAGGCGCTGGAGTTTTTCCAGAGTAAGACAATGAGGCTGGTGAAGGGCCTGAAGTTCTGTGTGGAGTCATTGAGGGAGCTGGGGATGTTTAGCCTGGAGGAAAAGAGGCTGAGGAGGGACCTCTTGCTCTCCACAACTACCTAAAAGGAGGTTGCACTCAGGTGAGGTTCAGTCTCTACATCCAAGTAAGAAGTGATAGGTTGCACCAGGAGGGTTTAGATTGGATATTAGGAAAATGTCTTCACAGGAAAGGTTATTGCATGTTGGAATAAGCTGCTGAGGAAAGTGGTGGAGTCACCATCCCTGGAGGTATTTAAAAGAGGTGTGGATACGTCATTCAGAGCCATGGCTTAGTGATGGGAGCTGGCACTTAGGCTTACAGTTGGATTCAATGATCTTAAAGATCTTTTCCAACCTAAATAATTCTATGAATAGTCAATATTAAGGAATCAGCTATCAGTTTCTAAAAGTGTCTCCTAGACTTTGATAATATCTGTTGTTATTACTAAGTTTGTTCCTATTTATGATCTTATCTTATTGTGATTAGGAGAAAAGTTCTAATGTAGCAGAGAATCAATTTACAATAATGATGAAAAATACAGCCCTTAAGGCATGCCTGTGTTAGCTCTGCTATGTATTTTTAGTAACTATCACTTCCAGAGTTTCCTTCCTCTTCCTTTCATCTTTTTCCAATCATACAAAATTCACCACTGTGTAGAGCACATCCAAAGCTCAGACACCTTTTCAGGCTCTTTGTCTCAGATGTATAGAGCATTATCAGCAAAAAAGTGCCAAACTCCTGCTGTAACCTTCAGTCAGCTGCCAGGAGCTGGAGATGGAACCAGCTTCATCCCTACAACTGGTCGTGGTGTGACAGGACTAGCAGAACACTTTGGGAAAGACTGCTCAGGTATATCTCAAAGATACCACTTTCTAATTTAATTTGTTTGGCTCCATCTAACAGGGTTTAAGACTGAAGTGTCCATAGAACACTAAGAAAATTGCTGAAACTGCTTGAATTTCAATTGTGAAAAATACTGGGTAAGGGTCTTTGAAAATCCTGGACAAAAAAACCCCTGAAAACAGGAAAAGCAATAATACAGAGGTATAGAAGCACACAAAACTTACTCTGTCCAAAGCCAACAACGTAATATGCATTTGTATAAAAAAGATTGACTAGAACAAACTACTTATCAACTTCTACAATATTCATCATGTCTGTACCAGCTCTAGTGACTTATTTAAACTGACATTCTACACAAATTATCAACACTGGAGAAACGTCTAGGAAAAAGGAAATGTTGTTTATAACCCTGGTATTCTGAATTAGTAAATGATACAGAAAACAACTTAGCTGCACATTGTTTACCCTTAAAAAGAGATACAAATGTATTATAGTGCAGAAAAATCTAAAGGTGCAATGGGAAATAAAACCCCAAAGCATTAGATACTCTCTTAGCAGAGGAAAAAAATTTTTCAATTGGCCACAATTGAAGATTAAATTTTAGTAGAAAATTATCAAATCAGCAGAAAATAAAATTGATCATTCCCATGCATACTGCAAAAGCAGTATTTTACTGAAAAGACTGAATACCTCAAATACAACATAAAAGCTTGCCATAATGACAGATAGTTCTATTAGAAAAGGTACTGAGTGCATAATTAACCACTGCTAATACCTATCTGAATATCTGAAAAGAAGAAAAATTTATTCAAGTGAAATATAAACTATTCATCAAAGCTGAAAAAAAAAAAAAAGAAAAAGAAATTGCTGTGCTGAAAACATGTACTAGACAGCCTATGTTTATGATCCCCTGATAGAAATGTATAAATAGGAAAAATTTACCACTCATTCACTTGGGGCTAATGAAGCAGAACTAAGATCACACGTACACCATCACTCAAATGCAGAACATTTGCAGCGTCTCAATTTTATATGGAACTGCCTGCTCAAGTCACATATTCTGTAACACAGGTCGTATTTTTTTGTTTCAGTCTAAACAGTAACCTGTAATTGGCTCAGAAGTTTCATTTTTCTTAAACTAATGTTAATCTAATGAGTATTTTCTCCACATTTCTAGATATAGGTGATGGAGGATTTTGCTTTCTCAGTTTCCCACTATCAATCAGTTATATATAGCAAGGCTTAAAATGTAATATTTAATTGGAGTTTCCTGTTCTGTAAAATGATTTATACTCTTGGATAAACAACCATAGCTCTAAAATTTTGGATTTTTATAGCAGTTTGCAAAAAATGAGAAAAATCAACCCTGCTGTGTCCGTACTATCTAAGCTACTGCAACTATTTAGCTGCAAATGTGGAAACATTATGTATCCATAATTTAAAAAAATGCTTCTTGAAGCTAAAGCATTTTTAAAGGCTAATCTGAAGTTTATACTGTGTAGGCAGGTGCAAGTAAGGTCTAAATTTTCAAACAACGGCAAGTTTCCAACCCCTGAATGTTCATTTAGCATAACGCAAGCTGCATTACTTTGCAGCCAATAGAGGCATATGGACAATATTCCTGAATATACTCTCAGCTCTGAAAGTTGCAACATTTGCCACTTGCAACTGTAAACATAGTTCTGAATTTTTAGCATCGTCTTATTCTGATCTGTGTCAGGTAGTATTTTCTAGAAGCTGTTTGTGAATGAAATAGAAAAAGGGGAGATTTGAAGTATTTCCCATGAATTTACTTTCTCAGAAGTCCTAGCAAAAATGCAGACTGGCAATTTTAGTCAGGTGATTATCCCTGATACTTTCTTTTCTTCCTAATTTATTTACACAGCCTATAATTCACTGAACAAAGATCTTAGTGTGTGAGGTATTCTATGAATGCGAAATAGATAAAAACTAAGGGCCTGTTTCTAAGAAGAAGGAACAAATTTTACTTTGTGCTTCCACCAGCATGTTGGGAAATTATTCTCTGGAGTTCTGCCTCTGTTCTTCAAATGGGCTCAACATACTGCCAATCCATAAGAAGTGTAACTTTTTTCCTGTTCTAAATATAAACCTCCACTACACTTGTAGAAGTGTCTTTACTGACAGGTTTAATTCTGCATATTGTTTTCTGTGAGCATACAGACAGCTGACAGAACAAAGAGAAAAATATCTTACAGCACCTGGTCATGTATCTTTAACTTCACTTTGCCTACAGTTACACGTCTGGAAAGGGATGTCCAATACAGACCTATTGAACAAAGGCAACCATGAGACTAGCTTGCTTATGGATCATCCTTTGATCCCCCCCAAAAAAAGAAAGCACCCTGTCATTGCTGCAACCAGTGCCACATCCTGTTCAGTAGAGGCCAGGGGCTATCCTGTCTTCCTTCTGCATGGGCTGAACAAAAACCGTGCAAGTTGAGGAAAGGAAATGCTGTATTTTCTTTTTTAATAGCAAGGTAAAAGACCTAACTGTCCACTAGGAAAAAAAAAACATACCCCTGGAACAATATCCATGGTATTTTAATTGAGGATAGTAAAGTTTTTTACTCCAGAATGTTGTACATAATACTAATGCCAGTGTAATTCATATTATTCAAATGACTATACGTGGGCTGTGGAGTAGAAAGAAAGCCAGTCAATCAGAATTCAATAGTTACTAGTATTGAACACATCCATACCAAACAAATCTCTCACTAGAGGAAGAAAAGTAGGAACCATAAAAGACCTTTTGGTTAACATGGCTTGAGGAGCATTTTCACAACATTTTGTACAGATTGCACATTCATTGTGGATGCCCTTGTAAATAAATCTTACAGAATGGCTCATACCTTTAATTTGTTCACATCTTTTAGTTGTTGCAGAGGCACAAGCAACACCTGTGATACTCTAATTTTGTTTCACCAATGAACAAAGATTGATATGGTAGTCAGAGAATCAAATTAGAAGGAAGATACAGGAGTAAATATTCTGTCAGTGTTGTTCAGTGTTCCTGTGCAATAAAATGAAATCCAATTTTCTCATCCCTCCTTTTGCATTCAGATTTTCCTCACTACAACAAAAAGCTAAGCAATTCTCAGTGTCTTCAAAATAAAAAATGTGGGAACAGCAGCCTTTCTGAAAATCTGTTACCACAAGCTTACAGTAGATTCCAACTAAAATCTCCTGAGGCATGGGGAGGTGGAAGGCTGAGACCTATCTTTTCTCAAGTCATACTAGAAATGAACAGCACTATTATTTGTATGACAACTTTTCTGTATAGTGCTAGGAACTAGTTTTCTTTGGCTACAGAATCAATTCTTTGGGACTTAGTCCCAGCAGCTGCTGCAGTCATTGCAATCCAGAAGGGTAAGACAAAATTTCTCTCCCACTTCCCACCTTTTTCATATCCCACACATTCATGGGAAAGAATTATCATTACAGGGGTGCAAATTTCAAAGCATCAACTATGTGCTGCATATTTTTGCCCTACATAAAATACAGAATGCATTCTTCCACCAATCCCTTTTCTATTAGTCATTTTAGCAAAGAGTAAAAGAGAGGCAATATAAAGTTTATTCCCCAGGGGTTACTTGTTCAAGTGCCTCTATGATAAGGGTGAGAGTGTGCTTGAATAGTCCAGAGCTGTCCTGCCAAGATTAGAGTACTAAGTAGGATCTGACAAGAGATCCATTGTATTTTTGCTTAGCTTCCACTCATTTCAGGAGTTAATTACCTGTAAAAAGGTTATTGTAAAATCATGAATCCACTCTCAGCTAGAGGTCAAGTAAGTAACTAAAGAGAGAAGAGACCTCACAGAGAAATGACTAAATTAAGATTCTTAAAGTCTTATTTGCCTATTTAAATATTAATCAAATTCCTCTTCACAAATTCTAGATGGGAACAGCTGTCTTCATAGTAACCCAAGTGAATCCACTCCCAATGTAAAAGTGTTATCCACTTCACCGTACACCATCTCTAGAATGACAAAAATGTTGGACAAAGCAATAGGCCTTGAAGAATATCAGCAATCTTAAATAATTACACATAATGGTGTAAGAAACAGTCTTTCAAGACTCGGAGTTCTCTAAAGCATTTCCCAGCCCACAAGCCAAACACACTTTATGAACTTCAGACAGAACGCCTACTAAGCCTGAAATAGCAAAACAAAGGATTAATGTCAAGACAAAGTCTAAGAAACCCACATTCCTTCCACAGAGATATAAAACTTGAGAGCATATTTGAACTTTGCATGGAAATAAACTTTAATGCATCTGAGTACCACTGAGTAAGGGAACAGAGTGGCATACAGCACTTGCTGAAATCTTTACAAGAACATTAGGGAGCCTAAATAGACTTATTATGTTGCATTTGGGGCGGGGCATGCAAACGCCCATAGTCAAAATTCAAATTTCAAAAAAAAAGAAATGAAATGCTCATTACTGTGCACAAATGGGTAAGAACTGATGGCTGCTATGTTGAGAAGGCTGTCATAAATCTATATATAATCAGACATATGATCACTTGGGAGCTTTTCCTTCTGAATTCCCTCAGTGTTTTGTCTTCAGTTGTCAGTAAATATGGCATCTGTCCTCTCCATCGAGCTGGCTAATGGCCCTCGTCTAACTCTGAAACATTGCACTAGCACTTTGTGAAGCCATCTCTATCCAGCAAATAAAAATAAAGCCAGTACTACAATGTCTTTTGAATTTCTAGTCTACTATTAACTGCCCTGAAGAACTTAAGGTAAGCAAACACTTATGACCAAGCAGAACCTTGTGACAACCCACAAAAGTGCTCTCCCAGCATACAGGAACTGTGGCCAAGCAAAGGGTTCTTCCTCAAAAGAAAGGTCTGGGCTGGTCAAACACGCCTCCATCCTTCCCTGAGGGTAATCCAGGCATGCTAGCAATATCTCACAGGCAAGATTACCAGAGGCAGTTGATAAATCTAAGAGAGTTTGTATGTTCATTTATTGTCACAAAATTAAAGGAGAAAATATTGATGCAAACATACTGCTCTCAATATAATATTGAAAAAACAAAATAAGGGATCTACTGATAATACTAAAGTAATATAGATAAACCCAGAAATAACTGTTCAATTTACTCTAAACAGCAGTAGAGTCTCATTTCTTCTTTCAAAGGCATAATCAGTTGAAGGGCACATTTTTCTTCTTTGTTCTTTCCCATCAATTTTAATAGGTACAGAACATCAGTCACATGAAATGTAATGGGACAAGAAGACGGATGGGTACGTTTGAAGCCACTAGTCACAGGACAGAAAGCATCCTGACAAAGTGACACTGGCAGCATAGGGTCCAACAATAGAGCCTGGACAATATTTAGTAAGTGAAACTACAGTGCTACATGATTTGGTAATTCCTCACTGGGCAAAATCCTTCCCCTGTCACTGTTCATCATATTCCCATAGGTCAGACTTTCAAAGACATTCTCCTACTGAACAAGACCAAATGACATTTTTAAATCAGGGAAATACATTAATCTGGGGACAAGGAGGTCATTTGGAGATAAATTGGAATGACCTCCTGTGTTAAGAACTTCAAACTACTTCATCAAGAAGATTTTAAGTGGTTTAGTAAGATTCACACCTGAGATATGAAATATATTATGGTTATAGGAGTGAAAAGATTTGGTATCTATGTTGAACTGACAGCAACAGGACTACTGCTGATGAACAAATACCAAAAACTCCCTATTTCAACTAGGATATAAAGAAAGCAATACCAACAAATTAACAATTAGAAATTCCTTCACACTAAAAAGCCTCTGATATGCACAATACAACGAAATATATGAATGAAAAAGCAGCACGTCCCGTTAGCTGCCTGAGAAGTAGTTCTGGGGAAACTGTAATGAAAATCCCTATCTAAACTGATGCTTAGTGTGCAGTGAAGGAAAAAACAGTCATCCAACAAACCAAATCAAACCCTTTCTGTATGTTGAGGAAGCATTGCAAATGCAGGCAGGCCTACACTCTACTGCAATGATCTACTTGTGTTATAACTGTACCAATAAATGCTAAGTTCTAGTGGCATAGCTCTGTACACTCTTAAATTTCTGTGGTAATGCTCACCTCTATATGCCTTGGAATATCTCAAACCATCCAAAGACAGCTTAGAAATCCCGCAGCTGGGCAGCTCCACATAAGCCAGTGCCAGCTGTTAGCTACTCAGCAGAAGCAAAGAGATGAAATATAGCTCAGACTCTGGCTAAGTTCCTAGAATCATTTATTTTCCCCCGTCCCAGGAGACAGGGGATGTCCGATCAGGAGGAAGCCAAGAGTCAAGGAGAGAGAGCCTCTTCGTGGGCTTCCTTTTGCCCAGGGGAGGGGGAAAGGGGATACCAGGGGTGGAGCTGGAGTGAACAACCAACCAGATCAAAGTCTGAGCTACTTTGAATTGTACCTGCACGTTGAACAAAGGAACATCTCAGAGTCCCATGGCAAGGACCCGGGCAGGAACCCAGGGAGTACACTGCGACACTAAGTGGCTCCATCTAGCACTTCATGACGGTTATTGTGATCACTATCATCATTATTAGGCAATGCTAATTCAGTTTCTTCATTAGCCATTTGTTGAGATCTCTAAAGGTAATCTTCAATTATAAAATAATACCAAAACTTTACACAACAACAGGAAAAGAGAAACCAGAACCTCTTAAAAAATACTCACAAGAGAAAGAATTAGAGCCAAACCTCCAAGTCCCACTGCTGCACAAAATAGGCCCTATACCTCAATATACTCCAATCACCCATCCAGTGGTGTGCAGAAAGCAAAAATACAGCTTTAGGCAGGGTAACATTCCTCTCTGGCATCACAACATGCACTGTGGATGTGACGGTGTGTTCTTTTTCTGTCAGGTACCTTACTGGAAGCTGTTTACAACTACTACAGCTGTTCTTGATACTTCCCTCTTCGGCCACAAGATACAGACTGCTTTCAAACAAAATCTCTACAAGTGTATGCTGATAAATACAATTGCACATAGACAGGAGTTTCCCACAGTAAGTCATATATTTCAGAATGCGAAATCCAGAGAGAATGGAAATTCTACATCAAAAGAAGTTTTGAGATTTCTCAGACGGTGCACCTAACTCTGGAAGAGGAAAACACTTTTAGATAACGGAAAACTTGACTTACTTTTGTCTTCCAAATTGCATAGTACATGAAATAACACATAGTTTCATAAAGTATTGAATATGTTTCAAAAGTTAATCAAACTAAATATTTAATTATGATGATATATAAATATCATTCAGGTATTTCTGGAATTTTTTTCCCCTATGTTTTTTCTCTAAGCCCACGTTTTGATGAAATATTTAAAATTTTTATGAAGCATTTTGATTTTGATGGAATTATATTCCTCAGTGAGAAACAACATAGATACCACCCACACTTGCTGTATTCCCCATTTATAAACTTATATCTCTGTCTTTCCCATCTGTAATACTAGACTACATGACAAATTCAAGTGAAAAACTATATTGTAATGAAAGATGTCATCCCCACTTTTAGCAACCTTGACTTCTGAGAATACATTCCAAATGATGAGCTTTAACTAATAATCAACTCTTTCTTACATTAAAATTTATTTTGAGTTGGCAGTTCCTATGACCCTGGATATCACAAGGAATCTGAATATTTCACATTCTAGCCACGGGGAAGTCGAAGACCTGAATAATGATTGTTCCCTGAGCACCTTTCCCTCCAAATTCGTCTCTATAATATGCAAAAAGCACATTACAAATACAATCAAACATATGACATAGGTCAGTCAATCACTCTCTTATATTACAGGTAACCTTCTCTCTGATTATTTCGATAGTTAGTTCTCATAAAGATTTAGCCAAGTTCACCCAATCTCATGCTCCTCTGGGTCCTCAGGACACAGGTTCTGCAGTACATGCAGTACAAGGATGTACATGCAGATCTTTCTGACAACTGAACACGTAACAGGTTTGTGCCTCTTTCCCAGGAGCTTCAGCAGTTTGATGCACGTGGACACGGAAGTTGCACTGACATTTGCAAGCAGGATGGTCCCTGAAGGCATGTCTGCAGATCCTCGCCAGAAATAGTCTGGATCTGAAGTGTACTGAAACAGTCATGGCTGGCTCCTGTTGGCACTGATGTCTCTGGGCAAGCCCTGAAAGTCCAGAGCCAAACCATTCCCTCCTTCTCAGGGCCATGCACAGCTGCCATGCACACCTCCCCCCACAATACTGAATGATAAGAAACAAAAAAGAAAAAACTCTTCAGATGGGTGAAGAACCCAAAAACTAAATTTTATCTTGACAAATTAAAGACACTTGTAGATTTTTTGCAGATGGAATCCTCTCAGGTTCAACTCTGACATTAATAGACCTGAAGCACAGGAATTCTGTGTGTGATGTGGTAGTTTTGAAGATTACTTGTTCCACTGTGCTCGTGTTGTTTCAGAGGTCAAATGTCATGGCCAGAACCTCTAGAGAATAACCACTACTGTAAAAAGTCAGATGACAATTAAAAAAAAAAAAAAAAATGTTTGTTTTGCTTCACTTTACTGATTATCAGGGTTTGTTTTTGTCAGTTAAACATAGAAACAAACAAACAAACAAACAAACAAACATACTGGAGAAGGAAAGAATGTATTATTTTTTCCACCTGAGAGAACAATATGTAAGATGTCCTAACTTCCTCAAAGTGAAAAAATAAAGGCCCACAAGTAAGGATCATGGAAGTCTACACCATCCTATTGTGCAGAAAGGGCCAAATATTTATCATGTTCTCAGCCTCTCCACAGCAGTATTTTAAACTGAAATACAAACAATTATAGAAGAGAGTTTTCTGTGGATTATATAAAGACACTGCAGTTTTATTTGTAGGTCCAGTCCTAGAAAAGGCATAGAAGTATTTTTAAAATTCTCTTTCTGACCCACTATTTGTTGTAATAATATAGATAACCTTTGAACAGTAGCTGATTTAATATCCTCTCTTAACAGACTCATTTTTGTTAGTTACCAAGCAAAGTAAAATAAATGACAAGCTCATTACACAAAAAAACAGAAAAGCTTTGTTCACTGCAATGATAAAGTAAGTGTATCAAGAATAGTCAGCATAGAATTCTTAAATTCTTTCATGTCTTGATATTATGAGGTAATGTTTGCAAACTTGGAAATATTGTACTTGAGAAAAAAAACATCTGCCTAACAGTATCATCAAACTACTTTACATTAAACTAAAAGATGAGAAAAGCCTTTGTGATTAAAATCACAAGTTCAAAGTTATGGGGTTGACAGAAAAGCAAATAATATTACAAAAAGCTCACGCCATTTAAAATAACAGGTCAAACATAACCTGAATAGTCTTAAAGCCAAAGATCCAAGAATTTTTCAGTATTTTTCAAAAATTATTTTTATAAGACCTCAACAAATCCCTAGGGGTGGAAGAACTGCTATTTATCACCAAGCCTTGCTGTATATGTTATGTCTCCATTAAACTCTTAGCTCCTGAGAGAAAACTGGTGAAACAATCTACTGTCAGTTAACCCCACACACATGCTGGAGTGTTTGGCTGACATTTTAGTGCCCTTCCTCTTCACTGAGCCACAGAACAAAAATACTGAACTTCTAAAACATGCTTCTTTTTTGACAGAATGCTCAAGGTAGCAAGACTGGCTGCATCACATCTCTGAGGTATAGAACTCACATAAAGATACATTTTGCCATAGGCCTAAGGATTATATCCACACCAAATCACATCAGGAAGAAAGCCTCAAGAAAGGACGGCTCTGTAAAAATGTATAAAAATCTGATCATTAGAAGAATCCTTATTCCCCATTGATAAATTCAAGATGCAAGGAACAAACAGTAAAATGACAGAGAAAATCATGCTATTCAGAACCTGAACCACTTTTTCTTTTTTAATTTTTATGGCATTGCATACAGAATCATAGAATCATAGGATATCCCTGCAGATTACAGATATAATCTCAGAAGGGTTTTTTATAGCTGCCTCTGTTGTACTCATCCCCTGAATTCTTATCTCACGTACTATTGTCTGCTTTCTTATCTCAGGAGGACTCTATCTTTCCTCTTGAGGTATGCACAGGAGCTATATGCCTTTTACAAGACAGTAAACAAGGACAGAGAATGAAAGCCTGGCCCCAGTGATGTTAGTAGCATCACTTCCGTTTCCTGGATTATACCAGAAAAAAATAATCAAATTCTGTTGGTTTGAGATCAAAAATAATACTTAGGTACTTGGCATATAATTTAGGTGTTGAGTTCAAAAGAATGATCACAAAATCCCCTGCTAATTGGTTTAGGTTTTTAGAGAACCAGATGACAATCTCCTTACATGAGTAGTTGCATGCATGGATGTCTTCTCTACAGCCACCATACAACCAGGCAGCCAGACCTGGTTATTTCAAGCAGCCTGTGTGTTTCCAGACCCAAACCCCAGTCCTCCAGGCCTCCTCAGGGAGCCTTCACACCCAGACAGAGCTCTGTGGTGAGCCTAAAGCCAAACAAGAGGTGGCCTTAAAAATGTCATCTCTTTTAAGCAAGAATCAGGGGGTTATCTCTTGTTTGTTTAAAAAAGTTAGAGGAGCAAGAAGAAAAAGACAGGAAATGCAGTAAGATCAAACCAGATCTACTTTTGCTACTGATTTAATTAAGCTCATATAATTCAGCTAATTTCCAGACAATTAAATACAGATTTTTTTTCTTTCATATTCTCCAGAGGTTAAAGTGTGCTGCTACAGAATTTCTAATAAAAAAGAGAGCTTAGATATAAACCAAAAATGTGTTAGTGCTGATGCAACACAAGCTGGTATTTTCCCACTGCTGGTGAAATTCATGAGGGGCATTTGGAAGTGGCAATGATATACAGCAAACAGAGGTACACCAAAGTTGTGGCAGGTATCTACAGAAAAGAGTGAGAGCTAATGGCAACCACCACACTGAGCAGTTGGCATGTAAATACCTCACATGGCATAAGTACCAAAACAGAATATTAGTGGCTGGAGGTTGGTTCAAGGGGAAAATAAGTATCACATCATCTAGTTAGTCAATTAATCTTCTGAACAAACTCAAACTTCATCAAGATCAGAGAAGGCAGGTCCCAGTGCTAAGGAACACTGCTTGGCCCCCAGTTTTCCTTATTCTAATACCAGCTATAAGCAGCATCTCCTGAAACACGCAGAAGTGCCTCTGCTGTTTCAGTGGGCAGGCTTGATGTCTCTTGTGAGCAGCTTTGAGTTTGAAGAGATGTACCACTAGAACTTAGAACTTCAAGTAGCCCAAGGGATATCAAAATGAACATAAAATCAGAACTCCACACTGGTAAAAATTTGAGCTTTATGGTAATTACGGAAACCACCATGAGAAGCAAACTGCATAATAAGTCTTCAGAGGATTTAAAAATGCTGCAAGGAAGCTCTACTATTATCCCAGGTCAAATGTAAAATATAAACTTGCAACCTTCCAGTTTTAATCCCAGGTCCACCACTGACTCTGTGAGCCATCCCAGATTGCCGCTGTTTTCCCTTCTGGCTTTTCTCTCTCCCTTTCAATTCTGTGCTCACCTGAGCTAGATCTGCTTCTTAACATGTAACTCAAAAAATAAGTCTGCACCATTCTTTGGTTTACCTCTAAAAGCAGTGCTCTCTCTTCTGCTTTCCCCTCTTTTTCTCTGGTTAACTGTACATTTTGAAAACAAAGCACAAAAATTCAAGCAAACAGAAATTATTATATGAAAACAACAATGTTCTGAAGAAAACCTGTGTTTTCTTGAGTCTCAAACAAGGCTATTGAAGATTACTGCTGATTCCCTTCAATCCTAGCCATATTTGTCTTATCCTTTCTGCTAAATGCGAAGATTCCTCATCATTCTGCTAACAAATGACTTTAACTCGCTTCTTTCACCCGTGCAGTGCAAGGGAAAATCAGCTGAGAATGGCAGAAGTCTGCTCCTAATGGATATGAGCATACACCAGATCCCACCCTCTCTAAGTGACTTGACATAGACTTCCTGGATGCACACTCATTAGCTCAATCCTGCTTATACAGCACACAGGAAATAATATTAAAGTGCTTCATGAAGTAGCATGTAGGGCCATAAATTTCAAATTGAGACATCTTTCATTTCTGCACTGGTAGGCATATGGAGAAGAGGACCTGACAGGGGTAATATGCCTTATACCTTCCCGCAGTGAAGCCAAGAAAGAAACCTGAGCCATGCTGAGGACTGGTGAAGAGGCACTCAGAAGCACAAGGGTCCTTCACCGATGCATAGTGGTATCTCAAAAGCTTTCATTCCTAAAATATGACTATTTGGCTTTTTATTTTGATCCCAATCTGCACGTGCAAAACACAGTTATCAAAATAAACATATCCATCACACAAGCAAATTATGCTTTTGGACATGGCCCCCATGGTCTCTGAGCTGCTACCTCAGCAAAAGATAAGTTTGGAGTAAAGGAATGGGGGAAGAGTGTGAAATTATACATATTCTAATGTATTTCCAGCAGCTATACAACAAAAAGCTCTGTGGTGCTGGATCTGACCTCACTAAAAACAGTCGCAGAAAACCTGCCAAACTACATGCTTTTGCATGGTTTTCCTCTGCAAACACGCTTTCCTTTGTTTACTATATTTTTAAGTATATGACTGCACAGACCACCCACAGTATCAGGTAGCCTAGCATGGGAAACGTGACAGATGAAGCTAGGATTGCTTCTTTATATGAATATAAATTAATCTATCTGATCCACATATGCTAGTGAGCCACAGCTCATCCTCAGTCAATTCATGTCCCTGACAGGCTAACTTGTCCCAAGCTCTCCAGAAATCATGTAGATGAAAGAGCCAAGCCTGTGGTATAGGAATTACAGGACTGGAGAGTTAAAAAGGGATTTGCAAATCAAGTAGTAATGCCTGCCTTGGCTTAATTTAATTTATAATATTCTACTGCTGCCCCCTCCCCCCAGCAGCAAATCAGAATTGTACACAGAAGCAGTTATGGTATGAGACCTGATCTTTACTGCAGCACCTGGTTAAAAATATGCTCAGTATCCTTTGGGCTCTGACCTGCACACACTGAAACAAAGATAGGGATGAGTTTACAGATGAACACAGGATCTGACAGCAAGCACACTAAGTCATTTCTCTGCTCTCCTTCTGCACCTTATCAGTGACATTTCCCTAACAGCAGAAGATGCAGCACCAGGCTCACTGCATTTCAACTCCCCAAGGAAGCTCCCTGAGATCCTCCCTGGGATAACACATTATCTGGCAAGCACCAGAGTAAAAAGTGAAAGCATTAGTTAATTTTGCACCTTGGTTGCTCACATCCACAGACACTCCAACTCAATAGCATAGAAGATAACAGATAGAGGGAAGAATTTCTCTAGAATCTCTTAAAACCCCATCGTTGTGTTTGCTGATAATTTCAAACACATATATTACCATGCAACATTACTGCAAGGAATATTTTAAAAATGCATTTGCTGTAAACCAGACACAGCCTTTTCTACATATACACATAGCCCTTTAAGAAATGTCTAACTCTTTTCACAGCAGAACCTGCATTTCTTATTCCCTGGCACAGAAATGCAGACACCGACCTACTCTACTCCATTTTACACTTTCAGATCAGTTTGGCAATCCAGAGCTGGGGAGGGGGAAAGGGAAGAGAGGGAAATGTGCTGCTGCTATGCTTTTCCCTGTGCTATTGCTGTGAGAAAAAATGATGATGGGATTACAACTAAATATTGAACTAAAGGGAAGTGTTCCACCTAGAGACCATCTTCACCAGGCAAGGCGATGGGCATGTTACCTGCAAACGGACACTCTTTCAGGATTGAATTCACTTGCTGATTCTGTGGTAAAAATTGATGCAGAGGTATGGCCCCCAGTAGTAATTAACAATGTTAATCTTCTTCTTCCTCTCTATGGTGATAAAAAGAGTCATTTTTATATTTAATTAATGCAGAGGATCATTCTGGAAACTGGCTAATGAGGCTCTGATCACATTACCATGAAAATGTGCATTAACACCACAACTGAGGAGGCTGCTTCATGTGTAGAGAATCCACTTTGTAATTAGCCCACTGTGAAATGAATCACGTCAGGAGGAACTCAGAGGGAACCAGTCGGCACTGGGCACTTAGCTGCTGCTGTGCCAATGGACCACCAACATTCTAAGCTGTTTTTTCTCTCCCCTGCACTGCCTGTCAGCAGCAGTGCAGTCCAAAACTGCCAGTGTTCAGCCTCTGTCAACGGCAATGTGTCAAAGCCAGAGCAAATTATAGAAAGGGAGAGAACAGATGCTGAAAGGCACTAAACTTTAGTAAGTGTGAGTCTGCTATGCCAAGGGGAAAAAAACAAACAAAAAGCTGCAAATCAAATACTGATTCAATAGGATCTGAGCAAAAATCATGGGCTATTGTGGGAAGTACTTGTTTCGTCTTTTCTCATCCTATTCTGAGGGAGCTGGGAACACAGCAGCAGCAGACTGCTACTCTGCTGTGCACTACACTGTTAGGATGCTGAAAGAGACACTAAAATACCTAAATGGGATTATGATCTTTGTCTAGTAGTATACAGAAATAACACACACACAATGAATGAACAAGCAGCACATTTCACCCATGGAACGCTGTTGTACTCGGTACCTGTTTAAAGGTGACATGTTTCAGAATTATTTCAATTTTAATTAATTAATCTGAAAATTTAACATACTTCTCAGCCAGCACAGGCATGCCATAAAAACTTTGTTCCTTAACTTAAAAATACCTGAGATCACAGACCTAAGGCTTGCAGGGGCAGCAGTGCAATTTATCTGAAATCAGTATGATTGCCCAAGCCAAGGGCTCCCTTAAAACATCACTGATATGGTTCAACGAGACTGCTGCTACATGACTGACATCTTGGCAGAAGATGCACAAAAATGTTAAAAGAATCCCACAGGAAGTCATATGAAGGGGGAGTGGCATACGAGCAGAAAACAACAGGCACCCAAAATACTAATAATTACCAACCTCCCCCCAAATAATTTTGCTAGCAATTTTGCAAAGGAAAGAAAAAAGGCAGAGCAAAACAAAAGCACCTCTACTTACTCTCTGCAAAGCACATACATTTTTACTCTGGAGATGCTGCTAATATCCTCTGCACTCACCTGTGAAACTTCATAGAGCAGTTTGTAGTGCTCCTCTCTCTTCTGAAAAGTGCACAGATTGCAGCCCATCCTAATAAGCAACACAAGAGCAAAGCCTCTAATTTCCCCAGCACTGAAAGGCAAATGCACTGACGGGGAATCACCCTCCAGACTTGTCTACTGTTTTTCATCAGTCACTCCAGCCCCGACGCACAGGCACGCCACTGTTAGCTGGAAGCACAAGGCAGGGCAGTGTGTAGCAGCATGCTCTTCTTCCCTTTCCCTAACTATCTTACACTCACGTATACACACACAGAGTTTCGACTCAGTTCATGGCAACACTCCCCCTGTCTCTGCATCAGTGCACATGACTACACAGATTCCCACTCATGAATATTAATAGCCTCTCATTGATTATTTATGACAGAACGTGTTAGCGGGGAGGGGTGTCATAGCTGCTGCTGCTGACAGATGAATATTCACTAATTAAGAAGCAAATGTACTGTGGTTAAACAAAATCCACTTGTGTCAATACCAACTCTGTTTATTAAGGTTAGAGAGACTAAGCTGCATGGATATTACCCACACTTGCCTCAATTTTTACAGTAATTGTGAGACTAATTCATTAATAGGAGTGGGAAAGGCACAAGTCAAGTCTTATGTTAGGTCTCCACCTTGTGCAACAGGGATCACAGAATACATTTTAAATATTTGCAAGCATTTCAAGAGAACGCTTGTGAAACCTGAGCTGATGTTGCTAAAAATTTGAACTAAAGAAGGAAGGAGAGAAAATTAACCTAGATGGCTATACTGATAGCTCCAACTTTGACACTGCCAAATTTAGCCAAAATTTCACTGTACTCATAAAAGGCATAGGTCCATAACAATTCATCATGCATATCCAGGACAAGAGAAATGCAATTGTGCCTCACCTGGTGCTTTTTATATGTTTTTATATGTATAAAAATACATATACACAAATTTTACTGTTAATTTAATAATCTCACATTCGAGTTTCATTCTCACTTGTATAACAGATTAACAGTAATTACAGGCCAAATTTCTCAGACACTCAACAGATACACTCTCTCAGACTCCCAGATACCAAAGCTATCATTTTAATGTGTCATTATATCCAATTTTACTATTTGTAAATTAGATTTTAATGGTGCCACAATTCTCAATGTGTGTATAAAGGAAAAGATGCATTTAAAATTAAACTAAACACACATTAAATATTAAGGTCAATGGAAATCACATTTAATTCAAGGCTGACATTAATTCCTGTATGGTATATCATATAATTCAACGGTAGTTACACAAGATAAAAAGCCCAAGCCATAACTAAACAGGATGGAAAAAACAGAAGTTGCTTTTGTTTTATCTTTACTTTCTCAGCAATTTTGCTTATAAAGAATTGTATCAAGTGCTTGTTTCAAAACATCTTTAATCTGGAAAGGATAGCAGGTGGGATCCAAAGCAGAAATAATTACTTGGAAACCAATGAAACCAGTTAGTTAAGATTGACACTGGGCCCTAAAGAGTTGCATTTACTAAGTGATGTACTGCTACTATTTTTTTGGATGCAGTTTCCTAAAAATGCTTTGTCAAACATTTAAAATCGATAACAGGAAATGATTCTAATGAGCACTAATTGATAACAAATTGGCTTTGCATCTAGCAGCACCTCAAACACCAGCAACACCGGGTAGCAAGCAAATCAACAATCATGTGCTGCTTATCAGTTCAGTCCCTTGGGATATAATAATCCAATTTTCTGGGCCCTAATTTTATCTAATAGACAGGATAAGAACCAAGCAGAGAAACCTACAGGAAAAACTGGACCATTGCTGCAAACTCTGCATAGTAGTAAAGTTTGCTAGAACCTCTAGGTAAATTACAAATAGGTTGAGCTTAAATCTTAATTAAATTTCATCCCCTTTAATAAATGAGAGGAGTCAGGAAGAATCAAATAATGACCATTAACAGAGCAAGCTCTTCACATACCAGCTTCCAGCACTGTTCTGAAACAGAACAGTAAGACTAATTTTTATTTGGTGGAAGAACATAAGCAGGCAGGTTTGGTTACGAATTTCCTCCAAAACCCAAGGATTTCAAAGATGAACCATGGAGGCAGGTTCATAACTTTTAGAAAGAATCAGCCTCTGTTCTACTCCTCCACACTCACATGAAATACTATTCATGCTGAGAGGTTTAAACCCATGTAGCAAACATCAACTCAATCTTTGAAGATATCTGTATTGTGAGGTGCAGAAAGATTCTCAGATGTGTAAATTTTGAACTTAAGAAAGCCAGATCAATGAACAAGACAACAGTCATGCAAGGACAACCATGCCATCTTTCGATGAAAGTGTTCTCTTCTTCCACTGAAACAACTTCTTCCCCTGACACATACACAGTTTGAAAGCTAAACTACATTCTTGAAAGGAAACATGATTAACCCCGGTATATTTTTGATACTCTCTTAAATTTAGTTCTTAAAAAACTGGGGGGTAAAAAGGACCTATTATTACAGGATTCCACTTAAGAAACAAACAACACCAACAAAAGCCAATAGACAAAATAAGCAATGGAAAGCTACAGCTAAGCTTTCAGCAGTTTCCCCTTACATTGTCTATTTCTTTTTTTTTTTTTTTTTTTTTTTTTTTTTGTTCCTTCTCTGGTTCTTTTGTTTACTTCTCTGGAGACAGCATAAGCTTCTCCATTAATTCATTAATTTATCAAGCGCCCGCCCTCTGCTCATACAGAATAAAAAGGTTCTGTCGTCTGCTTTGCAACCACTAATGGGCACAGTATGAAGGGCTGAATAGATTTATTTGAGAAGGAAAGGTGTACTTCCAGATTCCTGAGCTCCATTTAAATATGCAACTTTGATTTTTCATAGTCAAAATACTAAACTTTGTGGAGCATAGAATGACATTAAAGGCAAAATTTGGTGGAAGTATTAACTAATAAGAAATATATGATGTGCTTTGATCAAGTTGAATTTGATATTGGGAAAAAAGCAATCTCTTTCTTTCCAACTTTCTCATCTTTATTGCCCTCCAACATTTTGTAGCTTAAGGGATCAAAAAGGTACAGAAACATAATCAGGTCATTCTTATTTTATATGTAATTCATAGATATTTCAATAATGTAACGCTTTTGTTAATTGTGGAGTTCTCTGTGTTCATTGCCTACAATTTAAGCTTACCATAAAGATTAAAATAATAATTTATACTGAAACCGGCAATCAATACCACAAAGGGATGAAGTCTAAGAGAATTAAAACAAAATTTGTTAACATTTTCAAACAATATATCCTTTTCTAGGTCCCTGAATTAATTTTAAGTATCTAGGAGATGACTTACATTTGGTATATAGTTACCTCATTGAGCTATAGCAATGCCTAATTATAAGCACCCATGCTTAAAAAATTTAAGACGATGACACTGCAAATTAAAGATCACTCACTTCTTTGTAACTTCTTTATCACACAGCTAAAAGACACATAATAAAATAGAACATTCATTTTAAGTGAAGATAGTGAAGCTATTGGTCTAAACTCCGTGGTGAAACCCAGTGAAGCATATATGGAATTCCAAGTTTCTTTTCAAGCCCTTGAATTCGCACTCTCCTCCTGATGTACCAACCCTACAGCATTTACTCTATAAATTTTGGGGAATTCCCAGAAATCTGGCTCACAGAGTAGATGGCAATGCAATTTATAGTCTAAGGGCTGCGTAGATGTAAAACAAAAGTGTCATAAGAAAAATGGAGCTGGAGAAAGCTTTTGCATATCCTCACGGTTCTTAACAAAGGTTTGAACTCATAAAGCTTAATGTCAGTCTGGGTACATCTTCCAGTCTGTTGTGATATTTAATGTTTTTAATAAAGCCTCAGCTGCTGGAATCAGGTGATCATGTGCATCAGTCAGTTTGCATATTAGAAAAGCAAAGAATTTTCCAGACCTATGATTTCAGAGACAAACTTAAAAACCTTCAGTAAATATAACCCAAAGACTCATAATTTGCAAATAAGCTAACCAGCTTGAATTCTAAAATAACATAATGTATATATTAACCAGTAGGCTAAATGAAGGTGCCAACTATGGAAGTACAAAGTCATTGAAATGGGCTTAGGCTTCAAGAAACTGGATTTTTGTAAATATAATAAACTGGAAAATCTCACCACACTCTCTACAAGATACATGAAAGTCTTACTCAAAGTAAAAATGCTGTATGTTGTCTAGAGTCATCAGAGCACTCTTTAAAATGAATGAACATAAAAACTAAGAATTTGTATCTAGAACAAAATGCAATATTCTCTGGAACATTAATTTAGGAAAGACACTTGTTTGACCTCATATCCTTTACCACAGCTACCAAGATTTCATGCACTGGTCAAAGTCACAGCAAAGTATGGGTGGCAAGAGAAAAGGCAGGACTTGGAATTCCTGTGTTCTGTATTTCCCAGGAGGACTGTAATTTCTCTGAAGACTATTTAGGCCTGTCTGACTGTAAATCAAATGGGCACCATAAGTGGAATTTTCCACTGGGCTCAAATGTTTCCTGGAAGGTAGGGAGCAGCCATAACATCATATTACACAAGTCCAGTCTATCGATACCTATTGATTGTTTTTCCCATGCATGACTAAATTCACATGGGGTCTATGGGATCCTGTGGGATCTGTGGAATTCCTTGTCCAAAATGCAAATACCTTTCTAAAGACAAATTAAAAGCAAGCACATGAGGAATCCTCTCTGCCTCGGTTGTTTACAAGATCTACTTGTTCCTTTTTTTCTACAAAGGAAAAAAAAGAAAATAACCCCCCCTGTTTTAACCCATTTATCTATCAATCCAATGAGAATAAGCTGGCTAGCATTCTTTGGGAAAAGTACGATTCCTTTACTACATCTAATAGCCAAACTTCAGACTGCTCAGAAACTTTTTTTTCTCTTTTCTTTCTTGGTGTCATCCAGGATATTCTTTCCCAAGGTTTTTACCCTGTGCAGCTTCCTTATCACTCTTAAACTGGTGCCATAATAATTAGCGAACTGTTGCAAAAAACCAAATGACGCCTATGACTGAACTTTCAGGCCTCAGGAATACATGAAGGTTGGTGTCAGGACTTTGTTAACATATTCCAGAATATGCCAACATATTCTTGACTCTCTCTATCTCATCAGTTTGGTATAAGGAAACCCTCTCACACAAATTCACTGTTTTTAAACCATATAAGGAAACTATCTCACATAACTTTTTAAAAATCATATGATCATGTGAAACCACGCTGATGGCTCTTAACTGCACTAGATAGCTGTAAAAATATATGGAGTATACAGAGTAGAATTATTCATAAATAAGCTTGAAATGATTTAAAGGAAACAAGGATTAATCAGGATAGCCAAACTTAAAAGTATATGAACAAAGTTGTGGGAAAAAAACACTGATTATAAATAAATCTAGATGTGAAATCCCATGTCAATAAAACTTAAATAATGCACTTAGGGAACATTGCTAAAATATTCAGAGTCATGGTCTTTAAAGTAATTATATCTACTCAGAAAACAGATTTGGAGTTGTGGATAGTTTCCTCAAATTGCCTGAGGAAAAGACTAACAATGGAGCAGGAACTATTGAAACTGCAGAAACACCAGAAGTATACATATTTGAATATAGCCAGCAGTCCTGGTCTTTCCATCTCTAAATCATTTAAAGAAAATGGAAGAGCTATGAAGCACAAATGATAAATACAGATATGTAATAGTTCACTTTCCCTGCATCTTCCATCTTATTCTATATTTGTTCTCCTGATACAGAAGGCATTCCTTCTTGCATTACACAATAAAATAATCCAATGATACATTTAAAACAACAAAAGGAAGCCTGGAATTTTTTTTCCCAAGTAATTTGACAGTGGAATGCATTACCAAAACTCAAAGGAAGCAAACGGCAGAAAAGTATTCAAAAAGGTATCAGACAACTTTCCCTTTCTAACAGATCATTCCCTAGTGATCTACCTGCCTAGGAAGTCCATAATTCACCAACTCCCCAGAGCTATGAGAGATAGAACAGCTCTGAGATTTCCCTCCATGCATCCCCTTGCTGATAGCTTGCCTGTGTTTATTATTTGCCTCTCCAGAAATCTTATACTGTCAATATGATCCCTTTACTATTTCAATTCTAAAGCTCCAAATTTACCAGTTCCTGCACCAAAAGCTACAATATGTACTTACCTGAAAGTTCCTTAGCTAATGTTAGTTGCTAAGACGACATAGAGTCCAACAGTATTAATGATCACATAATGACTTTGAATTTCAAACACACTTCAAACGCATTTACAAAAGTGCATTTTATTATTGTCCTAATTGGTTTCAGAGCTTTTAAAGCTACATCTGTTTAAAAAAAAAAAAAAAAGGAAATAAAGACCATTTGGAACTGAGATATGCCAAGTTCAGGCCCAGCTCAGACAACGGCAAATATCAATGAAAAGCCTCAATGAGAAACTGAACTCACAGTACAGAACTAATTCAAGTACTGAAGCAGTAGGAACTGGTTCAGAGGGTGAGAGCAGTGGTGAGAAGCTCCTTGGCTGTTCTTTTCTCTGATACCTGTGTCATTAGAATAGCTCTTCCTTTTTACATTTTTATAAAATAAGTAACACCAGTCTTGCAAGGGCACCAATTCAATAAGCCTTTTAAGGCTTTACAGAGCTTTTCAAAGACTGTATTATGGAGGGCTGTTACACCCATCCAAGTTCTGCTGTGGCCACCCTTGCAGTCTCCAGAACTCAAATGTAATTAACATGTCTTGTGTGATTTCTCAATTAAAAGTTTTAAGTTTTATACTGGTAATTGGTATAGAAGTACAAGATGAAAAATTACTCATTACTCATGAGAAAGTCCCTTGCTAAGAGTCCCTTTGAGTGTAAGTACCATTAGTTGGATAAATCTACAAGAGTAGTTTTGGTACACGCTAATATTTCAAAACTGAAGATGCTGAGAAGAACAGTTTGTCATGAATATGGCACTACCAGTACAGAGACACATTTACCAATATGGACACACCACCATTCACTTTCAAAGCTCACACAAGTGACAATCTGGAAAAAACTGTTGAGGGATACAGCAATAAAATAGATAATTCTGTCTTGCCCCATATAAACGGCCTACTGCGCCCTCGAAAAACACACCAGGATTAGGGAAGTTTTCATAGCCTTGGGTGGAGAACTGTACTGAATCAGGCCACAAAAGCAACTGCTTTAAGTAAAAAGATGTAATATAACTGTCAGAAGTTAACATTACTATAGTAAAAAATAATTTTGTAACACAGGTCTGATGTCTGTCTTTAAAGAAGTAGTTAGGCAGAGGGGAGTTGGATACTCATGTGTAACTTACCATGACTTTACCACCCTAAAGATAGCATTAGGTGGTGAATGTGATTGAATCTTAAACGTAGCTCCCAACACACACCTCATAGAATGATGGATGCAGGAGTACACCACACAGTGCTGCAGGAGGAACTGCCCACACTACTCTCAACTCTGTCAGCTAGTCAGACTACCTAAGTTTGGTTTAGACTGCCTGGTTTGATTTAAAATAACAATGTGAACTGAAATCAACTCTGTTGACAGTCACTAACTGACCACCATAAAAGCACCATTAATTCTGTTGTCGTCAGCAAATGCTTTGTAATGATCTAAAACAAATGCAGCTTCCTCTCCTTTAAAATCCCCACAGCATCAAAGGTTTACTTTGTACACTCTTTGGGCTTTCTAAAGCTTAAAATCACTGCCAGTGCACCTGCTTTCTAGAAGATCATTAGGTAAATGTCCCAGTAAAGCCCAATCAACCTGGCTTTAGTTACCTTACCGTCTGCTCTAGAAGAAAATTAATGTCATTAGATGTGCCTGTGTCTGAAAACTGCTGGTGTTTGGTTACTGTGGCAGCTGTCAGGGAGGTGCAGGGTCTTTCTGCTGGATGCTGACCCAGCAGGCTGCCTGGGCACAGCCTGGTCCCGGCCCTGTGCCAGCCACCCCACGTGTGTCAGGGTGCCCTGGAGCCCACGCAGCACACCAGAGATCAGCCTTGCCAGTGTGCCCTGCCAAAGCCAAGATCCCTGCAGCACTCACCCATCAAGAAACAGAAATTTCAGGTCTGAACTCATGGATAAGGAGTTAGGAAGAAAAATGTAGAAAAAGTTACAAAAATCCTGCAGAGCTACATGGATGGAGACAAATCAAATTCGATTAATTACTCCTCTTTTCCTTCTATTTTGATGTTCTGTGGAAAAGAAATTAGCATAGCAAATCCTGCTTTATCTATGACCAAAGTTTCAGATCCTTAGTCTGAACCCCTCTCTTTTTTCCTGGAATAAAAAGCCAAAATAAGGATCTTTTCAGCTTCAGAAGGGAGATTTGTCACACATCAGCAGTTTGCAGGGGCGGGTGCCCACCCAGCCCTCCCTGCACGGCCACAGGGACACCACTGCCACCCACCCTCTGTTCAGCTACTGCCACCCCTGCACTCTGCATCAGCCTTACTACAGCTTGCCAGGACTCCTGGATTGTCTGAGCCCACTTGACAGAGGAATTAAAAACTCTTTTTGAACACAGCTTCCTAAAATTGCCAAAGGATAATGTACAGCAGAGGAAAAGAATTCAATCACATTACAGTTAAAGAATAGTGCAAATTACAGTGAAGCACTTAACTTGTATTTAGCCTAAAAACATGATAAATGGTTTTATGCTAAATGATATGAATGAAACAATATGAACATAAAGATCACTTAAAAGAAACCCTCAGGTGGGAAGCTGGAACTGTAGAGGCAATGGTCTCATTTATTTTACTAAGACTGAAGCAGATAAAAAAAATGTCACTCTGTTCTGAAGAAGAGCAGCTTATCACCCTTCTTCACTGATAAATATCAAGAGATGTAAGAGTAGTAACACCAGTGCAACTCATCTGGGATGAAAATCCTTCCCAATTAGACTTTCACACAATGAAAACATGTTCTCCCAGATGTTTTGAGTTTTGGATCTCAAAATATGCCCTTCTCAAAATACATGCCCTAGCAACCTAAATTATTTTGGTTGTCAATATCATAAATAAAGATAAAGCAGTCTAGATCAGAGAAATGGGGTGAGAAACAAAACAAAGATCTCCTGTTCCAAGGATCTTTGCTTTGTAATTCTCCACTGATGTTCTCTCCAATACTAGTGCTGGGAAAAGCAATATCTTTAAGGGTCCCTTCCAACCCAAAGCAGTCTGTGAGTCTGTGGTTTATCTAAACTTTCCTTGCTAGGAAATGGCTACCCTGCTTTGTCCGACAGTGCAGTAAGTGCACTTGGTACCCTTATACATTACCAAAAGCAAACAGTGCTATTTCTTAAAAATAGTGAAATAAAATTATGTCTTTGCAGGATAGATATTTTAGGAGACACTGGAGTTATCTATCTCAAAATGTTCAGGACCACTTGTACAATCTTCCTCAGCTCCTTCAGTAAGGCAGGTCTTGTACTTATATTTGCAAGAGTTTAAAGATGCTCACAGGCAGACGCATACCTACCCTGTGTCCCCTCACCTACCCATCAATTTGCCTGCCCAGACTAAAGCAGCCTGCTGCAATATAAAAATTGAGAAATGTAATCTCATATACTCCAGAGCCAATTTCTGTACTACTGAACCATTTAATTTCAAAAGAAAAACAAGGGGCCTCAGGCCAGGTAGGCAACTCCTGTGGCTAAATCTGTTCACGTTTGTGTTGGCCCACAAGGAGTCAGATCCCACATTTTCAACTCATTGTCTTCAGAGACAAGAATGCGATGCTTTCATTTACTAGGGGAGGAAGTAACATCTCTGAAAAAGGAATTTGCTTATCAAACTTCAAACTGCAGGCAGCACGTATGTGAGAGTTCACACTGGAGGCAAAAGCAGTATCTATCCAAAACTCACTTGTGTTTTTTACAGAATTAAACTTTACATCTTATGAAAAAGAAAGGTCTTTTAATAGAAGAGGAAATATTTAACCTTCTCAAAGTCAATGTCTATTCTCTTGTCTATGATTCCTCCTGCAAAGATGTGAAACAAATCACAGGAAAGAAAGAAAAAAAAAAAAAAAAAGGAAAAAAAATCAAGGAGGATAACTGATTGGGAAAGGGTGAGTGCTTTTTCTGCAAGACCTTAGCATCTAGTCTGAATACGTTTCATTTCTATTCAGTTCTTGTGCAGGACACTAGGATTATGTGTATCAACTTAATTCAGTGATAAGAAAATCCTTACTATAAATCCTACCATGTGAGACAAATCTGTCAAGATCTTGATTATCAAAACAAATGAACAGACAGCAAAATGTGACATACATAGCATACACTTTACATGATAAATTAGCCCTAGCACAACTGACAGACATACTGTAAGGGGATGTTAATGTTGCTATGGCAAGCAATGTCTTTTCTTCCCCAACACCTGAATCACAAGGTTTCTGAGTCGATGGTTTCTAGCAAAAGACAAAAAATTTTGTGTAAACACCATCTGCATATAACATAACATATTTCTCTGTCCCACTGCGGTTTCCTTCAAAAGTTACTGCCTTTGAGAGTGTCCTCACCCTGTCACTGGAGTGACTAGCCAAAAGCCCTAAGGTTGTTCTTTGCCCTTTCAGCAGATGTGTCAGGGATTAATTGTAGTGCTTTAGGGACCTGATAGTCATGGTCAAATAAATTAGAAAACCCATGCAGTGAGCAACAATATTGTCAGCTCAGGGATAACAAGAGCCCTCTCTCAAGTTAGAAATCTGAACTGAAATGCATGATTTTAGCTACCCAAAATTTTGGATGTAATACAATACTCAGAAATGGGTTGTCATGTAAGAACAGAGGTTTTTTCAGAAACATTCCCACTTTTGGTTGAAATTAAAATTGTAGGAAAAAAAGCCCAACCTAACATTATTTTGGCATACTTCTCATCCAAAATTGTGTTTGGAACTCCTAAGGCAGAAAATCCGTGATGCATTTAAAGAAATGGAGCAAACCCCAGTGAGACTGAGTAAAGCACCCATTACATTTTTTTTAACAAGACATAAAAACACACCAAGAGCTCTCCTGTGTAGAGACCAAACACTGGAGAGAGTACATCCCTGATGCAAAGTGTTCAGAGCCTACATCAGGACAGACTCACCCTTGCTGCAAAAAACTACATGAGTCTTATGGAGTAAGCCAGCTGACAGCTTCACTGATTACTCCTCCCAGAAACCCACTAGACTTTCAAATTAGATTAGCTTCTCCCAGGTTTCTTAACAAAACTCATAGACAAAGTCACTGACCTCAGAGGATGTATCAGATAACCAAAAACTCTTGTTTAGCTGTTAATTCTGTGATTACAGAGTGTCTTGTTTCTTTTAAGTTATAGCATACATGTATTGATCACCAGCAGACCTAGCTATGACCACACCAAAATCACCATGGGAAACGTTCAGGTTTCTGTACATCTAGGAAGGACTGCAGAAGGCACTTGTGTCATCTTTTTACTACCTCCTGTATATAAGCATTTTGAAAAAGGTTACAATTCAACTGAAAAACTTAATAATTCAGGTGCTTTTCTGAACACGTACTGTCCTAATGGCAAGTTGAGTGATAAAATAAGGATGAGAAGCAAAAAACTTGAAAAACTGTCATCCTCACCTGGTTTCTCTAAACCCTCTCTGTACTGCTGGTGAAGATGACATCAATTTATGTAAAGGTCTATTTTCTGTTTGAAAATACTTTTTATTCCTTCAGATACAAGCAGAAGAGAAAACAATTCCATGCAAGTAAAATAGATGATTTCAAATAATTAAATTTAACTTGTACCAAAATAACCCCTGGCAGTAAATTACTTAAATAACAACAGAAGTCAAGTTTCACACAGAATTTTTCATACAGAGGTATCAAAGTACCTCATAAAGTCAGGAAAAGCTATCACCATTTTACAATGTGTAAATAATGAAGAAATCTAGCAATGTATAGCACTGAAATATGACGAATAATTTTCAAAATTCAGTACCAGTATAGAAAGTACCAAGAAACCCCATCATGAGGGACCTGCCCAGCATCAGGCAGGTGATGGTATCTAATGAACTGTTTGAGATAACAAAGCCATTTTTAGATATTTACATACATTGCAAAGAAACAAAACCAGTACAATATGAAAGCTGATCTTGAAAAAAAAAGTCTTTGAGGGGAGCCCTTACAATAAGCTGCAATGAACACATATAAAATTCATATCAGCTTCCAGCCAGTAACACAAACCTATGCAGTTTTATCATATTTTTTCCTTTCCTTCCTTTACTGAATGGTGAGATTTTAATTTTGCATATTCTGCTCTGTATTTCCTTTTTCCTGTACCCCACATAAATTCTATTCCTTGCCATAACTCTGCATTTATCTCTCAATTCACCCAAAAATGGTCCCTGCTGATGCGCACTGCTTTTGTCCATCACATCCTGCTCCTTCCAAGCTTTCTCTACTTTATTTCCCTTTACCCTTGGCTTCAAAACTTCCCCAGCATTATCCCTCCTCTGCATCTTCTCAAGAGCTGAACTCTAAAATAACCCCTGTGGCTATGAGAAGGCTGTGGAGGAGAGGAGTCCTCCTCAGGCTGCCTGCGGCTGGCAGATGGGAGAGCCCACTGAAGCCTTCAGCACAGCCTGGGCTCCGCCAAATGTGCCCCAGGGGCTGCTGCCCACGACAGTGCCAGCCTGGGTACTGCAACAGGCAGCAGCTACACACCTGCTTTCCCTGTGCTCAGCAAAATAAACCAGGATGCCTGGGCCACAGGTTTAACTGACTCTTTTTGTCTTTCACCCTGCTTTAGAAGTCAGTCTGATCAATGCTATTTCACACTCTCCAGTGCAAGCTTTACTGATCTAACCTCTGACTAAACACAGATTCTTCAAAGCAGCACCAGGGGAGGCAATGTTTATCCTTTGCAACACACAGGGAATGTCATGTTACTACTTCCTCCTGGCTTTCCTCTTCTGTTAGGAGAGGAGGGGAAGGAGGAGTGGGAAGGAGGACTTGCACAGCTGAAGTGAGTGCCAGCACTGGAAACTAATGTCGTGTATTTATCCACTCACATGAAGTATAGAAGAGGCAGTCACTGTTCCTGTTCCCTTGGTGCTCTTGAAATTCTTTTCTTTTCCATCTTCCAGAGGGTGAGAGAAAATAGCAGTTACTGATAAATGCTGGGGGAAAGCACAAGACCTAACCAATAAAGGTTATATGCATCCACATCTCTAACACTCTCCTTCGAGTCTAAGCAATGTAAACATGAGAATCCCCATAGGAAGCAATGGAAGCTGCCAATTCCTTTCAGAAAGGCAAAGAAATGAATGGTCTTAACGCTTCCCTACATTTGTTTAATAATCTGAATAGAAGTTGCCAGCCAGTGACACAGTAGAACAGGTTCATTTGTCCACACAAACCAGCCTTTCCCTTTTCAAATGCCCAGGTGTGAAGAGAGGTAATGGCTGAGGCTGTGGGGGCATTGCCCTGCCAGTGCCCACACTGGAGCAGACATGCTCACAAAGAAATAAGGCTTTATCATTTTGTCACATAGGAGAGAAGATTATTTCTTATACAAAAATGAAATCCAGAATGATTCCTTTGCAAATCTAGTACGAAAAGTTACTTGTACCACTTCAAGCACTTGCTTGTTTCCTCTCCAGCCATCTGCTCTTACTCTTTCTTAGCTTGTTATCTGGATGTACTGTTCTCAAGGACAGTTTCTCAGTTCTATTCATTGGTGGGTCTATTGCTGATTCCTTTAATGCCTTCTCCATATAGACCAGATTGTTTTTCACATGAAGTCAAAGAAAGGTTGAGCCACCTTGCAGTTGGCTATTGTCAATCCTGCCTGCTGTTGATTGAATATTTCAATTTTGAGCAGTTTTGCTGAGATAACATATTTTTAATCACTTCCTATTCAAGGTGCTCACCTTCATCACCAGAGACTCAGACATTACAAGCTCATCTGTCACTCTCTCCTATCATTGTCTCTGCTTCCATAGCCCTTACCTTAACTTTCTTAACTTCTTTTTTTAAACTTATCTTTATTTATTTTTTTTTTATAAAAGAAGAATGTAACAGTCTTCCCCTTGCATGTCTTTTCTGCTCTTTATGAAGCTCTTTAACTCAGGGATAACTATTCTCTATTTTTTCTATGCCAAACTTCTTGTGGGATCTCATTCACATATCTCCATAAATCTATTTCCCTCAGGGATTTCTTCTTCATCAGGTCCCTCACAATGAAATCTTGACTCCTCCTCTCCTAAAACTGAATTCTGGGTTTCTCAATAGATAGGTAGTGACCAGCAACCTCCTGAACCTCTGCCTTCTTCTCTGAATCCAGTGTGTTGGAGAACATGAAAGAAACAGGCCTCTTCTCCCAAACAGATCTATTCCAGGACATTTTTTTCCAACCTGAGATATTACTGGAATCCAAGCCAATCTAAACTTAAATAGCAAGTGGATGATTTTAGAGACTTAACTAGGAATTAGAACCTGCAAGTATTCATGATAACTTGAACAATTGAACATGTCTTCTCAGAGAACACACACTGAGCCTGTAACCAAATGTGCTGTAATCAAACACGTTTTCAAAAGCTGAGAGCAAGTGCTTACCTCAAGAAACCATAGTTGGGCATCAAATAATGAAGAGTTTGAAGTCACCAGCCTGAATACTCACATTTTGACCTGTGGGTGCAAAACAAGAAGGACAGTGTGCCTTCTCATTTCCCATGCTAATACCTATGGTATCACTTCACATAATTACCAAGTACTACATTTGCAAAATGAACCACAAATCTCCCTTCAAAGGGCATGTGCTTTTCTCAGAAACCCATAAAAATTGACCTGATTATTCACCACATTCCCCAGCACAAACTACCTAAAGCTTCAGCCTGTGGCCCTGCATGCATCTGCCCTGTGCTGTGTGCTAATTGGACCAAAGACGTGGTGAAACAGTCAGCTGGAAAGGAGCCACCTTATCTTTATGTTCCAAAAAATTTTTTAAAAGGAAAAGGAAACTCCTGTTGTGAATTATGAGAATAGGCATCATTCAAATACTGTTAATAGAGCGATAAGAATTACCTTTTATTCATGTCTGTCATACTCCTATCAGCAAGGACTTACCCTCTCTCCTTAAGCTTCAATTTAAGACGTTATTTTATTTACAGAATTACTTTCCAGAGATATATATTAGCACATTTTTTCAAAACAGATAAACACTGCCAAAATAATTACAGAACACATCTTTCCCTGCAAAGCCAAGCAAGGTCTCAGTTCTGAAAACCTGTGTTATTAATGAATGGCACACTGCAGCAAACTAATTGTATGTAAAGTCAATGGGTGCATGTTTAAGAATTTTAATTACTGTTCCGTGATTGCTTTATATTCAATACGTAGCATACAGGTAACACAGCCTTTATGATGATAAGCAGTTTAATTAGAAAGCCAAGATAAGAAAAAAATGCCTTTAAGTTACAGAATTTGCTCATGCTGGCCATGTGATAACTTGAGCACATAGTTTTCCTTGGTATTTTAAAATATGAAAAAATAATTCTAACTAAACCTTTGTTTCCTCACATCACCTGAAGTGCTTTATCTGCCATTTTCTTCTCTCTCTTATGCGTGTCAACAGCACAGTCTAATTAGATCACAAACCTCAATCTCTGAGCAGGTCCACGTGAGCCCCACACTCCACGGGCAGCGTGAGCCTCCCAGAGAGCTGGGAGCAGCCTGGGCTGCACGCTGGCTGCAGAGCACTTACCCTTTCAGCAAACTGTCTCGGAGGATGGCCATTGATTTCCTAGTTATTATGAACATCATATTATTGAATGACAGATGATAGAGTGTTAGGTCCTACAAGTATTTTCCCAAATGGGTTATCCAGCCAGTGTTGCCGTGGCAACGAGGCTGTTTGACAGCGCTTATGACAAAGAAGTCTTTGCTCAGAATCCAGCTACAAAAGAGCTCCTTGCTTCCTACCTTATCCTCCCTGCTTTTATCCAGCATCTCCTCAAAGCCTCCCCAGCTTGTGCCTCCAGTTGGCAGCTCCAACACCAGTCAAGACATGGCCTTGCTGCTAGACTTTAGTCCTCCAAAAGAGCACTCTGTCCATGATGGGACATCACTCTTTTGCCTAAGATAATGTCTAGTCTCATAAGATAAAATATTAAATCTGACAGTGCTGAATCCACTGTCAACACAAGTTCTGCATCAGGACATACAACGGAAAGCCTAGGAGGAATCACACTCACAAATCAGCCATTGCCTTACACAGTTAAAAGTTAAATAATTTCTTCACTTTCAAGCCATGATTCTTTGTTTGTTTGGGGTTTTTTTTCTCTATTAGCAGGACATAGTCTGAACACTTTAAAGTAAAACTCAGCTATCCACTGACACCAAGTGCTGTCATATTTGCTCAACCTTTCTGATCATTACAGAAAATGCGTCTCTTTTGACTTTCTGACTCCCAAAGAAAGCTGTTTCACAAATCCAAAGCTACATGCAATAACAGGTTATTTCACTTAAACTTACTCACCCACATTTTAATTCACTGGTTGGTTTTCCAGAAAGACAGTGACAGGAGAGAGAATTACTGAAGAACAGCGTGAAAGGCTCTGGCTGGTTGCAGCAAACTACTGTACAGCTGCAGCCAGAAAGGCTCATGAGCTTGGGCTTTGCTGCCCAGGCTGGTGACTACTCTTCACCACACACAGTTACCACCCTTTTCCACTCTATCTCAGTCCACAATAAGTTTTGCTGTATTTCTTCCCATGCTGAGTATAGATGAGCAACATCCCAGCTGCCATAGCTTGAGTTGTGATAGGTGGGTAGGAAAAGAGTTATGAAATCTACTGATATTTTCAAGAGGCATCAAGTTACCTGGGCAGATGGTGGAAAAGCACACCTGAGAAAGCTGGAAGAAGGCCTCATTGTGAAAATATAAGTTAAAAATGTGGCCAGATATTCCCCGATATCCTTAACAAATGAGAAGTTTTTTCTTCCAATCTCCATTAAAAATCTATCCCAAAAGGTGTCGTTTCTGTCAAGATGGAAAAGAACAACTAAAAACCTTTAAAGCACACAGCATTAATGGGGGCAAGTACTGACCAGATTCCCAGGAGAAGCTGAGGCCTAGCTATGAAGTGAGAAAACTGAGATATGTGTCTGCGATGAAGCTTAAATACTCAGTCTGTGACAACTACCTTGCTTCTGTCTAGAAGTACTTTAGGTCTTAAAATATTTGTAAGTGCATTTAAAAAGATATTCCTGGTACAGCCACATCTGCTCATGGCAGCACTTTTATAGAACAGCTTCAATTAGAGTTGGCGCTTGATGAGCCTCATCTAGGCTGTGCTGCACAAAGCAATAAACAAGGCACTGAAAGCACATGGAAAGCTGAAGCTTCATGCTGCCATCAGCCCCCACTGTCATATTTTCTCTCCTCTCATACCCTCCTTCTAGCATAAGCAAAGCTGTAAATGTTTTAGGGCTCTGTGATAGTCCCTGAGAAAAACAGGGAGCATATGTAATGTATTTTCACATGGAAAAAAAAAAAAGGAGATCCTAATTTCTAAAGTGTGCCTTCTGTCCAAAGTATACCCTTGACGCTAACTCGGCTGTGATGCAAATCACTTTACAGAGATTACTCAGCCATAGATGATTCCAAGGTACCATCAGAAGGGTATTAGTCAACAATTTCTCATGAAGTCCAATTACATGTTTTCTATATAATTCCCTGACTACCCACTAAAATTTTGCTGATATTAGCCCATCTAAAAGGCATTCCAGGGACCAGGAGCACAGATAATATCCATTACAAAACCATTCAGTGGTTTCTGTCAAATCTAAGTTAAATGCACTATAGGGACTGGAAGGCTGCTACAAAACTGCAGATTCAGGATCTATACAAAACAAAGACCTTATGTCAATATACTCTTCTTTTTAAACAGAGAGAGACATTCAAATATGTGAAGGCTAAGCTGAAAAGGATGCATCCAATGGCATAATACTGCATTGCCTCCGAGTACCACTGTGATGTAACTCTGAGGACCCGCCTGGCCCATAGAAATAATTGATGTCATCTGGATTTTCTCAAATTTCTCACGAAACACAAAATCAGTACCAAATGCATGTAATTATCAATAGGAAAAAAAAAAAAAAGAGTTTTTGTGTAAAGTCCTTTCTCCTTCTCTCTTTTCAACCAAACTGTCAAAACATGTCCCTTCTGAAGACATTGAAATGACTAGCTGGTTCAAGGCACAGGTCTTGGATAGAAAGCCCCTCACCTGCAGATCACAGGTTTGACTTCAACCTCAGTTGATAGTGACTAAACATTACTATGACCAAACAGCTGTTGAGTGCTCTACACTCTATCTGAAAAAAAGCTGTCATTTTCAGTCAAGTTCCTACTGGGCAGGGGTTTGCATCATTAAAATCACACCTCTTTTTTCAGTAACATGGTTAGCAGTGTCAGCAAAGATGCCAAGGATGGAGTGGACTTGAGGACTGCATGTGTTCTCCTGAATGAGAATCAAAGAGCTTTGGCTACTTTAGGATTCATGTATAGTGACGAGTAATAGAGAGAAACATAAGCTGTCATTGATTTCACTGAACTTGTTCTAGGAACAAGAAAGGAGTTCTCCACCTTATCATAACCAGTCAACTCTTTCTTAAATCTTTCAGTTCTTATCAAGAATTAATTATCTACTATGAATTCTCATATAATGAAAAAATATCTGAAAGACTTCAAGGTGGAAGCAAGTCCCTATAAAAAAAGACCAGTATTTTGGAGGGGGAGAGGGCAAGTGAGGACATTAATTTTGGGTTTTGTACTGCCTTTATACACTGTTTGCCAAAAGAGAAGACTCAAACTGTGGTTAAAGAGGAAAAAGAAACTGGAAAAGAGCAAAAATTGTGAAGCCTTGATATAGGTATATTTCTTATTTGTGGGATCTCCAGGGAAACAATCACTGCTTTATTAATTTATGCTACAAAAATAGCATAAGAGAGTACAGCATTGAAATGAAACTTAACGTAACAAATTGACCTAACTATTAGCTTTAACTGAAGTCAGTGCAGGCAGCTCATAGTCAGTGTCCCAGAAAGTAGGGGATTGGCAATTTTTGGTACAGTTAAAGAGAACTGTGGCAAGATGCTCATCAGGGTATCCTGACGGAAAATCCTTCCAAATACTCTGTAATATCTACCCCGTGACTTCATGTAGCAGGGAGCATGTTGCTTCTGTCAAGATGAGAAATTTTGGGACCATTTGTGGGCCAAAGGAAGCAGAAAGAATGTTACTGGAGCTGTCTGGACACATGCCAATTATCCCCACTTGGCTAAGTTTTTAGAAGTAAGATTTTCAAGGATGCGAAAGAAAGCAGTAATTTGAAAGTGCTTGGCTGAGTTAGGAGAGAAAACATGTACAGAGAACGGCTTTCAAAGGAGAGATTTAGTGTGTTCCTGAAGCTGTTAAGTTGAAAAAAATTAGACTGCTAAGTTGGGAAAATGGGTACTAAGGAATATCCCTTTTTTGCTTCACTGAAAGTCACTTGAAGTGATCTCATTTGATTATGACACTGGAAAGTGAATGAAGAAAGTGAAAGGCTACTTTCCTCAAACCCTTCAATTTTAAAATCCTGATTACAGTCTCAGTACAGTGCAATCCTGTATAAACACAGTTGTTTAAAGATAACACTAGTTAAGCTTATTTTGCTATGGGCAATCCCAGCAAGCTTTGAAAACAAAAAGAATACATTTGCTCATGAGGCAGAATTTTCCTATAACATAAATAGCAAATTCAATCTGCTGTTAAAAAAAACTACTCCATTTTAAAAGCAATTAAGAAGGGCATTTTCCCCCCAGCTCGCCTTGTCAATCCTATTAGAGCAAATTCTAATTAAGGGTGGAAAAGTGACTATTTTATCTGCCAAATGAAAATAATTTAGTGCAAGTTAATGAGGACTGGCTTATAACTGATTAGTCATTTTGATTCTGGCTTTTTACAGTGGTAGAAATTACCATCAAAAGATACAGTAGGATCAGCAGTCATTTTCACAGATTTGAAAAACAAACTGAGCTTTCCATTGTGACCAGATTAGGCATAAAAATATCTGAAAACAGGAAGAAGATAGGTGCAACAGCTTACAGCTAGTTTTGAAAATATAAACTACTTTGAATGATAATAATAACATCTAAAATATTAAGACCTGGCAATCTTTTCTCCACATCACACTTGCAACAAGTAGACTTTACCAAAGGCCAAATATCTCTAAGAAAGAGGAGAGACCGAACTCACAAATCCTTACTCCCCTGAGCAGCTTTCTGTCACCATTCTACAGTGCCATGCAGGGATGCTGACACAAAGATTTTTAAAATCAAATTTATATGTGTCATCAGGTACATTTTTTGAAACTAAGCTCATTACAGCGTGCAATGGCAAATGCTGCACAAGAATAACAAGCCCTGCTGGTCCTTCACAAGTGGATAAGGAGTCGCTCAGCTGGTTCAGAAGGCATCCCAGGGCAGTCGGCATTCATTGCATCAGGACACAGCATTGCAGGAACCACAAATATCTTAAAACAGATCACCTACACCTGTTTTATTTCTTGCATTCTGGATAACTATGCAGTTGTGTAAGAATCTGCATTTCTCAGTATCTTTTAAAAACATTCAGTTCTTTCATAACAACTGATGTATTCCACTCCTGGAGCACCTCATCTGTCCTCAAGAACTATACAGAAATTGAGTGATGACATTTCACTCTTAACATTTTGTGTAAAGATAAAAAAAATGCCAAACAAAATCCTAAAGCCAGATTATTGGGTGCCTGAAAACTCATCTCATTTTCTCATATGGACACAGGTAAGAAAATGATTAATGATTTCTGGCTTCAGAAAAATAAATGTAAAAAAATTAAGTCAAGATTGAACTGGTCATTTCACTACCTCAAGAAAACAGATTTATAACTGATTTAATTCACTTGAAGAAGACAGGGCTTTTCACATAATTGCCACCATTGCAACAAAGTAGCTCTTCCACTAGGTCTGTAAAAGGCTCGAAGGCCATAGCATGGTTTACTGTTTACACCAGCCACCACTGAGACATTAGTTGGCTGATTTTCTTCATACCTAAGTAATCCTATTGTGGTATTGTGACTTTTAGTAGGTGAACTTCTCCAGAATCCCAAACAAAGCCTGGAAGGTTAGAAGAAACCCAAAACCTCTCTGGGTATTAGAAAAACAATATTTTCAAGAAGTTTAGGCTCTTAAAATGTCAGAAACATACTTTAAGTTTCTCAAGTACCTGACCTGTGCCTTGTGGACTTCAAACATATCTCCCAGCATCTCAATGACTTTGAAATCAGACCACAACAACTAGCTGCTTAAAAAATATAATAGCAACCTAGTAAATAACATTACAATACTTTAAAGTGACAATTGATACTGTTTGCTCTTGTCCCCTCTCAGCAATTAGTGACATACAACCTAATGCACATGAAACCTAATTTAAAGCAAGTCATATGGACAAAGGGAGTTTGTTGGGCTCTTCATGGTACATTTCTATATTCATCTAGACTTCTAGTTTAAAGGCAGCCTCCATAATAAGTTAAAATTAATGAGGATGTAAAAGAATCAGAAAAAACTTTGGATGTTTCCTGTAGCCTATTTAAATGCAAGTTTCACAATGACTTAAAATAATCTAGATCCTCACATAGAGATGCTTTAGGATCCCAGATTGTACTTACATATAATGTTCTAACAAGCTTTTAGTATTAGATACATGCCCAAAATCATCATGATGAAACATCCATCAAGCTAATTGTACCCCAGTCACTATGACTGCAGCGAGGCACACAAGGCCACTGTGGCACTCCACTGTATCCCAGTACAAAGTGCTAAGCAGGGACATGCCACATAACCTCCTACCTGTCAGAAATCTGCCACCCCATCTGCTCTAGTCACATGCAAGAGAGAAATAAACTTTGCCACTTCAATTAGAATATTTCCTAAACACCACCTTTCAATTTCAGCTGAGGAAACAGATACTTCAGTTTTAAAACTGTGCAGCATCTTCATTGCTCTTTAATTTCACATAGTCCCCCTGAAGCACTTTGCTACTGAACAACCTTTAATATGATTTGAAACAGATACCACTCCAGGGCCTTCTCATCTTCATCACTTGTTTGTTTTGACCTTGACATTTATTGAATTAGAACCGGTTTGCCAATCATGCACGCTTCCTAAAGTCCATTTCCATACACCAGTGAATAGGCCCATCCAGTTAGCAATGATCTTTCCACATGCCCAAAGTAAAAATCTACAAAACCAAGGAGCATACAAAATAGCCAAGGTGTCTGTCACAAGGCATCTGCTATTTTCTCTCCTACCATTTCTCTCAGTAAATAAAAAAATAAGAGAAGCTATGAAACCTCTTTTGGCAAATAATCAGCTCCAGCATGGCCTGTCAGATTAATCAGTTCCTTGAAATTTGCTCCACTGGAGCAATGGCTCACATTCAGGAAAGCAGGATTCATTCCCTGAATATCATGGCAGCTCCTCCACAGCTGGGGAAGAGAGGGGAGCACACAGTCCCTATCACATCTCTGTCACATGCTCAGTGCTGGGAGAGGAAGAATTGTTAAAATTGTTAAGTACCATTCACAAATTTATGCCTGTAGAGTTGTTCCTTCTGGAAGAGAACCAAATAACTCCTACTCCTAACTCCTACTTTTTGAAAATTGCTTATGACAGCTTCTCAGTCTGCTTCAGGCTGGCTCTCAGTGATGATTTGTATTTTCATATACTTCTCATACATTAAGAAATTTACACCTGTCAGGTCCTGACAGAGTGTCTCCATCTTCAACATTTTCTGGGAAAATTTTTGCTTGCAGACATTATCCAAATAAGTTTCTATCAGAAGTCTGGGTGACATAACAGGTGGGGGTCTAAGAAATATGCAGCAGACAAGCAGAGAATTTTAATGAGAGACAAGGTTTTCTGCACTGGCATAAAAGAGATGGAAATTAAAATACCGATTCTTGTCACTTTAAACTGCATGTGAAGCTCATAGGTAATTCTTAGCGGAAGACATAAATGCCCACTACAAAACTTTCTTTACTACCCAGTTAGACACCACAATTTTTATTTCTATTTATGGAATCATGCTTAGGGTCAGAAAAGCAGCTCAGAGAACGAAAGTCTTTTTTAAGCAGCAGGAGGATGGTCATTCCTGCTGGTACAGTCCTTGATAGCAAAATAAATGCCTATTTTCTGCAGTGAAAATGGCCAGAAGAAGGCCAAAGTGTGTGAGGGATGTGAGACATGCTCAGGCATGGGACTCCTTGTGCATTCAGCCAAACCCTCACCTTAAAATACTCCAGGAAGCTGACATCAAGGAAGACACTTACTACTCACCACAAAAATACTACGCTTTTGAGAACCTGTCAGAAAAAATGTGAGCTTTGTGGCTCAGATTCAGTGCTATGTCAAGGAACACAGTCCTCAGACCAAGTATTTTGGTGACAGGACCCATAGCAGTATTTCCAGCTCAGACAATGCATGCTTGCCGTGAGGCCAGCAGCATCCTGGCACAGCAGCTCCTTCAAAAGGCTCACATTTGTCTGCAAGGACAAGAGATATTTGTCTGAAAATCCTTCCCATCACCTCCCTGTTTCACAGGATGCAGGAGGTTCCACTCCACAACTGCTCCAAATACTTCATTTTTACATGAGAGATGGAATTTGCAAGGAATGCAGGGCGACATGATAGCAAGGGGCAGTGGGCAACAGGGGACACCATAGCTTGTGTAAGAAAAGATGTGTGGGACGCCTGGTCAAGACCGTACCCCCAATGGCTGGGGATGCCACATGTCAGAGGCCAATATAATTTAGGTCAGGAGGATGCAGAAGGGAAGCAAGCATCCCTCAGTGTTTGTTTCTAACCTCTTTTGAGGGCTGGCTGAATGAAGACTGAATCAGGGTGTCCAGAGAGGGGTCCTGGCTTCCTTCCCTCTTTGTCACTGGAGGGATGAAGGGGTGAGAGAGACACTGGCAGTTCTGTTATGCTCTGACCAGCAGCAAGCGAAAGACAGAGCACCCACCCTGTTCCCCTGTGCCTCCCAAGCCCCTTCTAATGCTGAAAAATGACTGTAGGTAAAATAAAAGAATATGCTGCAGCTGGCAAGGACCACACGGCAACATTATGCCTCTTTTGCCTTCCTCCCTAGGAGAGTAAATATTTGCATTCTCCCTAACATTGTAAAGCAAGTTATTTCACACCCATTCCTGCTGTAACTAACCATAGTAACACTGATGGACAGTAATAGTTAATTGCCATTGCTTTTATAGTTTAATAAATGGTTGGATTACCAATGCTAAAAAGACACAATTTGTCAACTGTAAATTAATGTTATCCAAATTAATTTTGGATCATGAAGAGAGCTTTTAATGTCACTCATCCATTCTACATTTATGGCCTCTATTCTGTAATTGATGTGCAACCTGCTGAATTATTTGATTTTGTCAATCTTTTCTAATTCTTTATTACTCAATGCCTTTTGTTGTACTTTAATGATCTGCCGTGCCCAGCTCTTCCAAAAAAAGGGCTCTGTTAAAAGAAAAGTCCTGATTAATCACTCAACAGATTAATTTTTCTCCTTGTCCAACACCTACTTTAAGCCTCTCTTCTGCCTTTTATTGAAGAAATGACCAAACTTCCAATATATTAGTTCTTGAACCGTCTTTTTTTCTCAGTGAAGATGTGCAACTTGTTTCCAGCAAGTTTTAAGGGTAAAGGTAACTATAACATACATGCACAAAGTGCTGGAGTTAGAGGAGACGCGTTCTTCCTTGAAAGTTTCCGAAAAGGTCACTTCAGTCCCAAAGGCAGTCAAACCAACCCCATTAGCAGCACAGTCAGCTGCTTCTTGGCATTACCTTTTTCAAAAGGCCACTTTGAGGTTCAGGCTACTGAATGCAGACTACAGTTTTACTTCATCTAGAGATATTTAAAAAAATCCAAACTTTTTTTGTGTGTGCAAAGATTTCTGAAGTTATTTGCCACATTTAGATAGACTTTTTATGAAAACACTACTTTGCCCAACTGGAAAAACATTTCAAGACATGCAAAAGGAAGCATTTCTTTCAGATTTCATTTTTCTATGGAAAAGCTCATAAATAAGCATCGTTTTTTCTTAAAATATGGCAGTTGCCAGGTACTGAAGTAAGGGCTGATACACATCTGAATGCACACAAAAAAATAGAAATTGTATCATCCTGTATCATGTGAATGTTTGCAATGAATTTAATTAAAAATTAACAAATATTTGTAAGCAGAGACAGGCTTTCTATTCAAAGATACAGCAGTCTGTCAGTCACAGCACAGCTGATGAACACCTGCTCTAATTCTATATACAGCATAAAGCCTAATTGTTTTTTCATTCTTACTTATCTAAGGGAGCCTCATCACAGGATTTGAGGATGTGCCAACATTAAGTCTTGGAATATTCTGCAATTATCTGAACACCATGCATTGAAAAAAATGTATGAGAGCAAAAAGACATGAAAAGAAAACAAAGCAAGAAATATAATAAATATGATAAGAACTGTGGGATTTTATCCACTATTTTTAATGTGACATCATTATTTCTATTGGGAAAAAGAAACTCCCTTTAAACGTCAAAGTAGGCAGAACTACATTGGGGAAAGTGGAAAATACTATGAAGCAGAAAAAAACAAACACAAAAATATGCAAGGAAACTGAGTGAAATGAAAAATATGGGCAAAATATAGACTAAATGAGAATAAAAGCAGCTATGGTCAAATTAATTGTGGCTGAGAGAAGGAGACAAATGAAAAAAAGTGCATGAGATGCTTCTGACACAGATGTTAAAAATGAGTATTGCACACGAAGTGAGAGTGATAGCAGCAAATTTGGCATGTTTGGTATACAGGAGTGCAAAAATCCATGTTTGCCCCCATTAGTGATTGACTGGTACCCATTCACATCATGGCAACCCTCATTTCTTTTTTAACAAACCAATATCTTTCTATTTCAAACACTGAAAACTTGCTTCTGATTTTTTTAGAAGAGGAGATAACCTTCCTTTGTCCCCCTAAAATACTAAAACCAAAACCCCTGGAAGAGCTGCAGTGCAGTATGTAGCTTGAGAGTGATCAGCTCACTCACATAGACTGAAAGAAAGATTGTAAGCCATCAGGGTGAAAGGCAAGATATAAATATGGTTTGCATTTTTTCCCTCCATTTACACATATTTAGATCAACTAACACATTTAAGTAGCTTCTTATTTGGCTAGAAATAAATCCTTATGTTCTCCATTCACATATCTCTAATACTTTGTTACTCATGTACTTAATTACATAATATCTGAGACAAGATTGTAAAATTCACAAGCATTAACAGTTTTTTCAGGTACTTTTTCTTTTTTCTCCAATTAGATTCCTTCTTAAGTGTTTGGTAGCTTAAAAAAAAAGAAGGCAGGCAGAAGTTTAACAGTAGCTGTTCATCCCAAATTAGTTCTCCTTTTTCTATTCAACTGATTCCATCAACCAACACAGAGTAGCTGAAAATTATCTCAGCACAAGAAATCCACTGCTAAAAACGGAAATGGGAAATAATAATTTATTTCAGCATGGTATCATTAATTACCATAAAGCAATCCAAAGTGCTGGGGATTATTTTTGTTTAGTTTCTTGTATTTTATTGTTTTGTTTAAACCAGCCTACCAGACAGTTAAAGTAGGTTTGAATAGAATATTGCCCCAAAGCCAAAAATGATGAACATCTTTTATGAGGAAGCTTATCAGATGGATCACTGAAAGAGAAGAGCAATCCAAATCAGTGTTTAAATCCCAAATTAAATTTGTTTCTGTATCAGAAAGCAACTTGTTTTCTCCCAAAGTCACAAAGGCTCTTCAGGCTGCAGACAGCATAGACACAAAAGAGTCTGGTGGTACAATTCCCTCCTCAGCAGCAAAGGCAGCCACATGTCCCAGGGACTGCTTGATCTCTTGACAAGCCAAGCAAAGCCTCTTACACTCATACGTGGACTCTCACAGATCCTCTCTCACAACATGAGGAGCAGCTGGGGGAGCTGGGATTGTTTAGTTGGAAGAAAAGGACGGGAAACCTTACCACTCTCTATAACTACTTGAAATGAGGTAGTAGCAATGTGAGAGTCAGTCTGTTTTCCCAGGTAACAAGTGACAGGACAAGAGGAAATGGCCTCAAGTTGCATCAGGAGAGGTTTAGATAGGATGTTAGGAAAAATTTCTTCACCAAAAGGGTGGTCAAGCATTGGAATAGGCTGCTGAGTTCACCACCCCTAGAGGTATTTTAAAGGTGTGTAGATGTGACACCTTGGGACATGGTTTAGTGGTGGGCTTGGCAGTGCTGGGTTAATGGTTGGACTCAATGATCTTAGAGGTCTTTTCCAATCTAAATAATTATGTGATTGTATGATTTCCTTGCTGAACTGCCAACAGGTCATATTACAGCCTTAAACCACATGCTTGAAATCAAGAAACGTTGGCCATATAATAAGTTCTACAAGGGGCAAACCACGTGACACACACATGCCTTGAAAACATGCTGTGCTGATGGAGCACTCTCCAGCAAGACTGAGTCAGTGCCAGCCTTACAGCAGAGAGCTTGCCTCATAGTCACCACCATGGCCCAGCCTCTGAATGAGCCCTATTGCCTTGACCAGGCTTCCTCTCAAAGAAACACCTTTATGGGGCAGAAAAAAGTCCCATGCTGTGTTCCTGTAAAACGTGATGCACGAGGCATCAGCAGCAGCAGGTGACTGCTTTACCACAGCTTGGAGTGTGCTTGTTCATAAACCATCAGCATAATCCTTCACATATAACTGGTTGTGCATCATTAACATGTTACTGAGGTGCTGCACAAACAGAAGGCGGGGGAAGCTGAGAGACCAGGTGGAACATGCACAAGATGCATGTACTCACAATGGATAACCTCCAAAATACGTGGAATATGTGTGTCGTCAGTTCACATGTTGAAAATGAGAAGTCTCACTCTTCACTTTGCAACTCTGGTGTTGTGCCAGTAAGAACTACTGGGAAGTTCTCCTGTAACTAATCTCTGCCTAAACTCCACTACAATACTGCAGTTACACAGGTTACAAAAATAAATGGGAAGTTTTTGATGAAAGATGAAGGAAAAAGGACACAATGATGACATATCTGCTTCCACTTTTTGTGATACTTTCATCTTTTCAATAAAACTGTCTGACAATATGAAGTTAAAGTCGGATGAAACAAATAAAAAACCAAGAAATGGAAGAAAGAAAACATTATAAATACAAGAGAAGAAAGAAACCAGCGCAGGACTACCAGTACTAATTTAGGACTAAGTCTTTATAGGAACATAAATGCATAGCTTGGTATATTCCACATTTATCCATGTCTAATAGCTTCAGTGTCCATCATTCTCCTCATGTTAAAAATTCCAAGGGAATTCTTCAACCTTCTTTTTTTTTTAACATTTTGCCTGTTCTTCATGATTTCCTCAGATAGATTTCTTACAGAACTCACTCTCTGACAGATATAAAAGTCTTTTCTTTGATGGCAGCTGAGATTTTTATCAGGAAAAAAGGAACCACCTCTGTTTTGTCATACCTGCACATTCATTTGAGATACACAGAGCCTATTTCTTGCCTGTGTCAGAAAGCCAAAAAAAAAAAAAAAACCAACAACAAAAAAAAAAAAAAAACAAAAAAAAAACAAAAAAAAACTAAGGATATGATCCCCAGCAAAAAAGATCCCAAGTATCTGGAAGAATTCTTGACATCTTCTCTCTCTGCTCTCAACACCAAACATGACTGCTAACATGGAGCAGCCTTTATTCCTTTCCTTGTATGTCCTGACATTGACACTGAAGTCCCACACAGATTTAACAAATGGAGAAGCAGGAGGATTTATAGCAAAAGCCCTTAAACCCCCAGTGTACTCCAACTACCCATTTGCCAGAGAACACAAAGCTCCTCCTGCTGAGACCCAGGCCACCAATTTCTGAGGAAAAGATGCCGCCAGGGACAGCAAGCCCTACTCTCGTGGCTGGGTAGACAGCTTTCCCAGTGTGAGCCTCCATTCACCACTGGATCTGCAGTCAGGCGAGTGTGATACCTCTGCTCCTCCTCATAACTTCTCAGAGGAACAATCGAGAGGAGTTAAAAAGCAAGGGAATGGCAGAAGGATTGCTCCAATTTGGGGATATCAGCCTTACTCAATAAAGCAACGCTCAGCAGACAGAGTAACTGGGGAAGGACAAATGCTTTGGGGTATAACACCAGACTGTTTCTCCTCTCAGGGCAGTCAAGTAGTTGGAAAGTAAAATATTAGAAGAAAGTTGTCGGATTGAAGAAAAAGAGAAAGGAGAAAAGAATCACATTTTCTCACTCTCCCAGGAACCATGGTAAGGCTAACTGTCTCAAGTCTGCTAAAAGCATACAAAATCTTTAGCCTTCCAGAGGAGTCGACAAATGAAAATTTAATAGAAACTTCTGAATCCATCTTATTCCTTAAAATGGAAATGAATTATTCAGATTTGGCCCTCCTTAGCAAGCTTTTTCACTGCTTCAGTCATTAGAAACTTCATTTCTTTGCCCAGCACATGCCTAATCATTTTTTTAAGCCTCAGGACAGTGCCAATGCCTCTGGTGGAAATCTTCACAAGGTGAGTTATATCTACTGTCTTTTCAGGAGATAACCAGAGAGGCTCTCTTTCTAATGCAGAGCACCACACATAAGGGTTTTACAATCAGATATGCTCAGAAGAAAACACAACGTGAGAAATACAAATGGATAACAGTTTTCCCCTCAGAGTTTCAAGTATGAAGTAAAAAACACCACATTTTTAAAGGTAACAAAGCAATCATGCTCAAAATGCCTGTGTTTTTATCTCATTCTTTTGTTGTAAACTTTGCCCTGATTTAAATGATAATCTTATTTTTGTGGTTGATCTCTGTTTAATATCAAATGAATCAAAATTCTTTTATTTCCAGGTAAAATGGACTTGGTGATTGTTAATAGAAAATTCAAAGGAAAAGAGCAAAATGCCATTTGTCATTTCTTTTTTAGCACCAAACAGGTGACTGGGAACTGAAAAAACTACGGATTATACAGAGCACCAGCATTGGCTTCATTTACTCTTCTGGTCTTCGCACAATGGTTGCTTTCCAATTACAGAAACAAGGATAAAAGAATTTGCCAACCACTTTTGAAATTCTTCCTTCAAAGCTACTTGCCACTTTTTTTTTTAATATATTTTGAATTAAATAAGACAGGTTCTTAATACACTTTAAAATTAAGAAATGTATCTTTTTGCTAAGAAGCACATGCTTAAAAATTACACATAAGCATTCCTATCCTGGCAAAAAGAAGACATACTAACCACATTAAGCTAATGATTGACAGCAGACAGTTGCACGATAATATTTTTAGATAGATTTTTTTCCCCCTGTGGCAAGTTTGTGTGGTCACAGAATCTTCCTTTTACCAGACTACTACTTAAGCTTCTATCTTTCTTTGTCTGCTAGTTCTGCTCTGTCAAACCTAGTAATATCCATTATATTGCTAAAGTCTTATAAAAAGAAACAGGTTACCCAAAAAGGAAATATTATGGTCTATTCCATTAAACACAGTAAAACTTTAAATCTCACATAAAAATAGGTCATCCAATTACATGGCAAAAATGACATTTTTTCATTGTCCAGTACACAATATATTTACAGGAAAATTACCAGAAACTTCTCAGCTGTATCAGATCTGAACCTTATATTTAGATGCAGTCATATATTACTGCTGATAATGTGATGCCAGTGAATAGATTGGAATTTTTCACTGTCCTTTATCAAGATAAATTGTTCTGTCAATAGCAAATGGCTGGCAAGTATTAACACTCTGCACACTATATGACTTTTCATTCCAAGCAAAAATTGTATTTAATGCTTTTTCACAAAATCTATGGCCGTGACTGTCCCTATTACCTATTTAACTACCTTTTAAAAGGAGGATTTATTTCTGCAAATTAGGATCTGGGTAACAAGGCGGTATCATGCATCATAAACTTTAAGTCAATACAAGCCAGGACACTTGCAGTTCAAATGGGGAAATACCTTTCTCTCATTATTTGGACATCCAATAGCACTACCAAGCTGTGGTGGGAGCAGCTGCTCAGAGCAGAACTTTATTTTGGCATTCGTCCACCGACAGCAGCACCACATCCCACAGTAGCCATTTGCTCATTGGCCTATTACTTTCAATAGGTATTCCAGTAATTGGCTATTTCACACTTGTAAGGCTTGAACTGGCAGAGTGCAAAGGGCAGCCAACCAGCCTGCCAGGGTCCTGCACGCCGGTCATCCATCAATTATCTTCTGCTATGACAAGACAGAGCAAATGCTCTGAAACCTTGTTGGCTTGGATCAGCTTTGCTGTGAGTGTAATTTATCCCCAAACCATGTTAAGTTCCTATCTGAAGAAGGAGGAGGTTGCTACGAAATGAGTAACGTGTTTGTTGGTTGGCATGTGCTGGGGAGGGAGGCAGTGGGGAACACAGTGTTGATTATCTGGAGGATTGTAGCTTCTGCTGGGTTCTGTGGCCACCTGCTGTCCTACACCCACTCCCTTTTCCCGAGGAATTCTCAAAACCAGACAAATACAGTTTGTTTTATAAATTATGACTTCAAAGAGAAAAAAAAAAAGTCCTGCCTACAGCAGCCCATAAAGGCTGGGCACACTGCTGGTATGTGTAATAAATTGTTCTGTATCTGCATTTATGATAGAAAGAAACACATTTGGAAGGAAAAAAAAAAGAGTAAAAGCATCATGGTAGTTTAGAAAGTTACAGTGATTGTAACACTAATCCCTTTCTGCTTCAACCTGACAGTCTGAGAGGCTCCATTTGCAATGCAGTCAGATTTGATCTCTCCCATCTCCCACATTTTATTCTGCATCTTTCCATGACAGGATTTTTCATTACCACCATTTAAAAAGTTAAAAGGCATACAAAATCTTTGCCCATCTTATTTCCTATTCACTAGATGTTCCAATTCTAACTAATATAGTTTAGTGATGGCTGTGTTTGTGCCACCTTCCTGTACAAACAACCCAGACAACTTCTTCCCAAAGGCCAAATTGATCTGTTGACCTGTGAATTTACAAAGTGGTCTCTCATCTTGCATGTACTTACCTTGAGCAAAGTAAATGATTTTAAAAAATAAACAAACTCCTCTATTATGTGTGCTAATAAAATCCCAAGTACTTTAAAAAGATGAGAAAAAAAATCACATACTTGTTAAGAGCAAAGTGATTTAGAAAGCTGCTAAGGATCTTTAAAAATCAATTCTGAACTTCAAGAGGACATGACTAAGGCTCTTAATAAATCCACCTCCAAATAAATCTGAGTTACACACCCTTACAACTTGAATAAATGAAGTGACACTGACACATATCTAATTGTAATACATCACAAGATAATCTGTCAAGCCACAAGTGTTCAGGTCCTGTCACCCTTTTTCATACATTTTTTATACATAACCTTCATTGCCAGTGAAATCCCTCTGAACTATAGCTTGGCATCCAAATGCAGCCATTTTAGTCAGGAATCAAACCTGTACAAACTCTCCAAAATAGCTGTTAGTCTGCTTGAGAGACAGTTCAGAAAGGAACAAATACGCAGAAGCCACAACTGTTTTCTGCTTTGCTTAATGGACTGAAGAGCCAGCAATCCTGTGTCTTTGCAGTGGACTTTGGGGCATGCCCTGCTGCCAAAGCTTGCTCTATATCCATTTCAAGATGCTATCTGGGGCCTCTCTAGCCTTTATTTCTTTATCCTATTTCAGACAGGGAGGCTCACCTAGAAACACATCTCAGCACTCTTAACAGCATCTGCTGTGGTAATAGGCAAGCAAACTAATGGAGCAGTGCAATATTTTTTACTCCAAACTTGCCAAAGATGTGTGAAGGGCAAACAGTTGGACATATTTACATACATTCATGATCCAGAAAGTCTCAGTTCAGCAGCTGCTGCAGCAAAGGCAATTCTTCCCTGTTAGCCTGCTCCATGAGCACATTTCTGCTTCACATCCTTCTGAGAGTGATGGGTGGTTTGCAGGGAAAGCCACCACAGTGATTGCGTGGCTGGGGGGTTTTTGCTGACTCTTCTTTTAGTAACTGAAGTTACAAATTCTTAATCATCACTTTATTAAAGAAGAAACAGGGATTCCTCCCTGTTCCTCTTCCTCCCCCAAGGCACAGAAGGACACTTTCTAAACACAAGAATAAAGATGCACAATTCACAGTAATTCAGCAGTTCAGCCAGGACCTCTTCTTAACTCAGGAGGCTGCAATTACAACCACAATCTGCTTCAGGCATGCAGCACTAGAAAATTAAAGGTTCTGTAAATTACATGGCTATATTCCTCCCACAGCCCAATTAAAGGCTTTATTATTTGTCAATAAAGTACCAAATAAAAAAGGTATCCTCCAGATAAGGCAGCTGTTGCTATTTGGCTCCGGTGAACCTTTATTTATGTTCTGTAAGTTTGCAGCATGAAAGTTGCTGATAGGCCATGCATGTTATTACCAGGTGGCCCACGGAAATGCTCGTGTCCCCAGGGCCAAGTCCTCAATCGTGCACATCTTTTCCAGCACACACACAGTCTATTCACATGCAGCGTGATTCGTGTTACTGCTTTCTGCCTGTGAAGCTCTGAAACTGCCTCCCCTCTAACACAGCATCCCCCAGCAGCCACTGACCCCTGTACTAAGCCAATACCTTCTCTGGCTGCCTCTTGGTATGATGTTGGTGTGTCCAAGGGTGGCCACAGATATCAGCAAGAATTTTCCTGGTGTACTCAGAAGGAAATCGGATCAGGCTCCTGAGCAAAATCTTCATCCTGCTGAGAGTTGTTATCACTTATTTCAAGGCTAAAAACTTTGGATGCTGTTGTCTCTGATGACAATATTCTGTCCACACCCCACCTCCAGCTTCCCAGAAGTAACTGTACAGAGCTGAAGCTTCTCTCCTCTTCCTTATCACCTCTTTTTTTTTCATGTAAAGAACTATGGCTTTTACCACAGCTGTATGTTTTCATCCCTAGGAAATGGTAACAGCACTCAGGAACTGAGGCATTAAGACATCAACACAGCACTCCCATAGCTTAATGTGCACAATTCTCTTCCCTTCCCTAGCTTTTTTAATTTCAGGCACTTCCTACTTCTTGTTTGGGCTTCTCAGTGATACAAGTATGTAATTAGTGAAAAAAGGCATTAACATCTGCAAGGCGCTCTTCAAACATCAAAAAATCAAGCTATGCGAGTCTGCTTGCTGTTTCTTGTAATCACAACATTAATTTCTTACTTTTAGGGAAAAATAACATTCCTGTATTTCACAGATGATGGCAGAGCTAAAAAATTAATTTAAGATGATAATGCTACATGAAAATAAAAACCTCCTCTGATTGAATTTCAAGGACTCTTCTGTTTAACTAGCTTCAAGAGTCCTTTTTTTGATCATAATAAAATTATTTGCCATATGGTTCAGATGCTTGTGATCCTCTCTCAATGAGAGGATTATGCATGAGATATAATGCCTACTGTAGCTGCAGCCAAGCACACAGCTGGCTCTGATAATGCCAACAAATGGCTTCATCTATCTCAATGTCACGTAGGAGCTGTTGCGATGTGAATCAGCCTAGAGTACAATTAAAATCTACATCATCTGTGAGAAAGGTGATGAAGGTTCTGACATCAGAGCTGTGCCAGATTCATCCTCTTCCCATTGTAACAGAAGAAACATGTTGCCCCTTTCACCCTGTCGCACTAATGATGTGCTTTGCCCATCCCTTCCTGTGCACATTAAAGGCAGTAAATCAGGGAGACTCCTATTTAAAGGCTTCGCCTTTATCTGACATCCAGTAACGAGGACAATTTCTAAATTTAAGTGCATTCCTTTTTCCCCCCTCTGTGATGAGATAATGCCACTTGAAGTCTATAAGTGAAATATGCGTAGAGGAGTTTATGATCCATATGGATGCAAATTGTGACAGTATGCAAGAATTTCCTTGTTTTAGTTCCACAATATTTAGTCACACTAATAAAACTAGACTTGCAACTCCATTTCTTCCACCAAACCAAATTTTATTGCAGAAAATGGCCATAACTCACTACAAACAAGCTTGATACCAAGACACTGATGAACCTTCTCTTTTAGGGCTTTAAAGCTAGTGGGAACTTGAGCAATTATTTTGTTTTATTGTTAGACTCATTAAAGGGAAAACCCACAAATAAGTTTTATTAGCATTTTCGATGACAACGTACATATAAGACATAATTACTTATGTCTGGCTTTCAAATTTTACTACAATCCTGGGTTCTATTAAGATATTTTAAACCTTTGGATATCTGAAATATAAAAGCTTGTCTGGTGGAATACAGAGAGACACTAGATAATGTTGTTTTCTCCTTTCTGTCAATTTAGCTGCATCAGTTTGTGTGGCACATTGCAAATGGTATTGCTAATCAATGCAATGTAGGCACTGGAAAATGAAGATATGCAGTTTTACACTCACTCCTGATCTTTACTGAGATGTAATCAAAGTCTCTTTAAAAATCTTTAATAACACAATGTACATGCAGACCATTTTCAACTATCTCCTGGTTAGGACATAAGACAAAGACTCAGTGCATGCGCCTGAATTACAATGATAAATGTGTTTTTAAATGCCCATGTTTTCACTAAATAAGACAAAATACATTGCATTTGGCCTTCCACTATGTCAGCTTGTCTTAATGTCATTTGTCATAACGGTGTTACACTACACTAGCACTGATATGTGCAAGAATTAAAGTATTATTTTATGGACCAATGTCAAAAATCTAAATGTGGGAACGTAGCACTGAGTCTCTCTCTATATGAAAGCTTGCACCTTGTTGCTTTCCATTAAGCAGTCAATGATAATACAAGGTTTTGCCTACACACCAGTCTGCACATTTGCAATGACACTGCTCTCTTAAATTGATTTAGATAGAATGACAGCAACATCCTCTTCCATAAGGGCTTACATTGTACAAGCCTTGGAGAAGCATCCAGGTGACATAAAAATCTACTGTTTAATACAGCAAAAATTACAAAACTTTGAAATTAAAAAACATAAATCAACTCAGAGCATCTAAGGAATACTTAAGAAAGCAGATGTCTCTAAACTGAACAATGTAATCCTTGCAGTTGATGTAAAATGTCATTGCTCTCAGGGGAAAAAAAAAAGAAGAAAATCCAGGGAAGATTTTTACTGCACCTGCTGGATCTGCCTATCTCTAAACTTACTGAACTACAGATAAATGAAACAAAAAGCCATGTGTGAAGGCTTCATGCATCATTCAATAAATATTTGTTCTCTCAGACCTTACCCTCGCTCTTTTTTTCCCCTCCCCAAATAACAACAGCTGGAAACTGCATAACAGCACACCCACTTAAAATTCAGGTATAGGCTCTTCCCAACTGTACCAAAGCAACTTTGCCTTTGAAAATAAGACATTTGCACTTATATCCAAGTTATGCTTTCCTCCTTTACATGAGTAGACAAACACACAGTAGCCTATACCCAAGATTGAAAATAAATTGCAAGACCTCATAAAAGCAGCCACACCAAAAGACAAATTGTCATTTTCTGTGCATCTTTCAATAGTTCTGACACAAGTCAAACTAAAAAAGGTTAAAAAACATAGAGCAAGAATTCATAATATAAGCTAAGGTGGCAGATATACTTCAAACTGGGAAAAAACCCTCTTCCCATAATGTGAAAATGCCATTGAAAACTATTAATACACTTCCTCTACAGTCCTGAAAATTGTGCTACAGCTATCCCAACTCAGCTTTAATACTCACTTTTAAATACACCTCTGCAGAGCTCCCACAAATTCAGAAATTTAAGAAATCTAACATATACAATCTTGAAAAATATGTATCCAGGTAATGTATTTGAAGAGAAAGACACTCTTAAAACAACAGAAATAACAGTTTTAGAAAACTGAATCTAACAGCAACAGAAAATTCTGTTACCTAAATGTCACGCTCTCAGGAAGACATCAAAATTATAATGCAAACAGGAGTAAAACAGAAACAGAAAGACAACCATCCTGACATATTAACAATCTGAAGGGTGAAAAGCCATTGGTTTGAAGGTTAAAAAGCCAATAACAACCAGATTACAAAATTGCTAAAATATTAATTTGAAACCACAGTGCCCAATTTCTAGAAGCAAGGCATCAGAAATTTTCTCGTCTACGGTAAAGTGGAAGTTCTTGATGGTATGTGACTTGGCCTAAGCCAGCACGATATTTTTTGTATGTTATACTAAAAAGCAACCCATGGTGGAATAAAACTTCAAAGAAATTTAACATAGTACTAATCGCAGCATTAGCTGCAGGAAAAGGAAGAAATAAATTAAGAAAAAAATGAGATGATAATCTTGTCCTTTAAGATTTGTCTGTACTTTTACCTTGAAAATTTGCATAACAAAACTGAATTCTGCAAGATACTGCACATACTGCCAGACCACTGAACAGCCCCTATTCCTAATAACCAGGCTCAAAAAAAGCCACATAAAAGAAGTTTGCTTCCATCCCGGAGAAAAAAGGCAAAACCACTTAGTTAAACCCTCCCATCCCCGATGCACAAGAGAACAAAACCTAGCTTTAACTCTTAAATAATTTGGTGAAAACAGCAGAAATCAGATTAAAAATATATTAAGACATGCGGACAAACCAGTAATAGATATGAAATAATAAAAAAACTATTCTTTAGTAAACAGATGATGATTGCTGACTCAATGAAGACCTTGTAGAGCCACATATTTGGTTTGTGTGGCAAAGTTTTGATAGTGGGGGGCTACAGGGGTACTTTCTGTGAGAAGCTGCCAGGAGCTTCACCCACGTCTCACAGAGTCGGTGCCAGCCGGCTCCAAGACCAACATGCCGCTGGCCAAGGCCAAGCCCATCAGCCACAGTGCCAGTGCCGCTGGGATAACAGTCAAGAACGGGGGAAAAAAAGCCATGGGCATTTACAGCCAGAGCAGGGAGTGAGAATATGTGAAACAGCCTGTAGACACCAAGGTCAGTGCAGAAGGAGGTGGGGGAGATGCTCCAGGGACTGGAGCAGAGTTTCCCCGGCAGCCCGTGGTGAAGGTCATGGAGAGGCAGCTGTGCCCCTGCAGTCCATTTAAGTCCGTGATAAACTAGACTTCTAGTGAAGCACTGAGACTGCAGAGAAGAAAAAAGGAGAATCACAAAACCTGTTTTTCTCATACTTGGCAAATCTTCCTTCCTGTGATGTTCTCTGAACTTACTATTCTAAGTAGTTAAGAAGCAAAAAATTGTATGGAGACCTCTTATCTTAGAGCTCTGAGCGGCTGAGTTTCTCAGTAACTCACTTTCAAACATGCAATATATTTTGCTGCAAGGTTTTACCAGTGCTTGGCACTGTTGATAAATCCATTTCTGCATGCTGCTGAGGTCCTTGTCACCAGCTGAGCACCTAGATGCAGACAGAAGCAAGAGGTGCTACAAAAGAAAACTTTTATCCATTGAGTAAACCGTAGTATTTTAAGACTTTTTGTTGTTTGAGATGAGAATATAATTTTCCTTAGTAGACAAAATACTTCTTGACAGATTTCAATCAAAATATCTACAAGTCTGGATCCTTAAAAGGTACAAGAGGTTGTAATAGAATAATGGGTATATGTTAAGGTTACTGCTCACCGCCAAAACATGCTTCCAGTCTTAAAGATAATATTAGAATCTCAAAGAGCATGAGAAATGAGAAGATGAGAAAAAAAAGAAGTTTACTTTTGAGATAGCTCCAGTGCACCTTCAAGCTTTGATATTTTCTGTTCACCTTCTTCTACATCTCTTTTTTCATTTTCCTAGGACCAGCTGTCTGTTGGTAAAGCCAGAAATCTATTGCTTAATAGAGCATCAGTATTCCTAGTATAGCACTAACAGACTAGAAAAGGTTGTTGAAAACCAAATGCATATATGTAAATGTTTTTTCTATATTAAATGGAAACATCCCAAAACCTCAAATGATCCATGTGAAATTTTAATTATAACTTAACAGATGTTTCAGTTAATTGAAGGATATCAGAAAGGTGATTTCCTTCTCATTGTAATTAAAGAGTTAAGCCTAATTTACTCTTGTCAGAATAAGACTAAATGCCAATCTGGTCTGCCTGATTATATAAAAAGGCAAACAGGAGAACTCCAACACAGACATCAGAATGCTCCCTCCCACCTCAAAAAAACCCCAACACACACTTCTTTTCTGGCTAGAAGATGGGCAATGACCTTTAAAGTAAGTGAGCAACTCACTTTAATTCTGCTTTGCCACCCCTTTATTAATTTTCCCTGGAGGCTATTTTCATTTCCATTCCCTTGACTTCACAGCTTTATTGCCTAATATTGTGGCTATGCAAAAAGGTAAACATATATTTTTCATTCACTAAAGTGGTATTATCTAGTTGTCACCTGTGAAAGAAAAATGCAATACAGAAGTAATGCTGAAAGACTTGTTTTTCTATGACAGTGAAACAGATTTTTCCTCCTATAACTTTGAAGAAAAATAGAGTGAACAAAAAAATCTTTTTGATCTCTATCTGAAATACATATAATATGCATACCTTCTAAACTGCACATTAATACAGTGGTCTTCATAACAAATACAGTCCTTCCAAATGTACCTGAACAAAAGTGGCAGCTGTGAGAGTTTAAAGGTTTTGGTTTTTAAGCAATCCAGTGATTAGAAGACAACTTGGAGATGAGAACTTTTCTACTCCAGCTTTTTCCATCTCCCTTGCAATACAGATGCCACTATTGAAGAGAAACATGTAAGATTGATCAGAGACATAGAACCTGGCTACAAGTGTCAATGATACCCAGTGTGAAGTTCACTGAAGTATGAATTATGTCTACAATCATGTATATGTGTGTGTACATATATATATATGAATTATGAAAGCATGTTACTTCCAACGTGTTCTATAAAACACCAAAGAACTCCAAGTAGAATTTTGCTCCTGTCCAGGTACAGATGAAAAAGTGGTAAGAGATGAGTGAAAGAGTGCAGCCTGGGAGCAGTATTTCCCTGAAGAAAACTGCATCTGTATATTTAATTCACATTTGCACCACAGCTGAAATCCTGCATTGCTCACATGCAATCAGCATCAGATGCTAGCAAAAAGGAGAATAACAAGCAGCCCCACCATGCTGAATGTCAGCAGTAGATCAGGAAGCCAATGGAAAAATATTAAAATAATCACCGAATGGGGATTTAGGCTGGAAGGGACCTCAAAGATCACATCATTCCAATCCCCCTGACATAGGCAGGGACATCTTCCACTATATCAAATTGCTTGAAGCTCCTTCCAATTTGGTCTTGAACACTTCCAGGGAATTTTCATAGGTGTTGGACCATGTGAATCAAGGAAGTGTCAATGCAATATGGAAGGCATTTTGGTTGCCTTTAGCAACGGCCAGTGTTGGTGGAAACAAAGAGAGGGCAAGCAGTCTCAGATTTGAATAGAACTTACTCTAACAGTAAGGTATCATGCACTGAATACTATCTGTGAGCAGACAGCTATTGCTTGCAGTTCAGTTTATTATGGCTGTTCTAAACAAACACAAACTACAGAAAGCCAATCATAACTGAAGATACTAGAGACAAGCTTGCAGTGAGCATGCTTTCTGCACTTTGCTGCACAAGAGCCTTTACATCAATTCCAGTCACATTCCAAGCACTAAACACTCTGCTTTTATGCTCAATTAATGTGACTTAATCCAGCCATAAGCAGAATATTTCAGAAAACTAGATTGTGCTGGGATTCCCTTACCTCCTTGTGCTCTAGTGCTTCTGCTGACCTTGACAAATCTCTTAGTTCTCCTCCATACAACATTATTTCCTACATCTTTTTAAATGGCCAAAAAGAGATAGCGTACAGCAAAAACTTAATGGGGAGTTATAAAAGCATACTAATTAATTTCAAAGAAGAAAATAAAAAAAGCAATTTTATTCTATACAGAATATTACAAACATAAATTGTACACATCTATTTCAGCTGCTGTGCCCTCTGTACAAAGCAAGGCTTAACTCTGAGGTCAGTGGGAACAGCTAAAGATATTACTCCACCTTCCTTGCACTGCTTTCTCACTCATTCATTTGTGCTTAACCCTCTGACCAACTGTTGTGAAAAATATTAATGCAGATTTATCTCAGAAACACTTACAGAAATATTTACCTTTACAGGTATCATCCCATTGCTTAACTTCCCCAGATAAGAAGCTACTAGAATCAAATTATTTTACTACCCATCTTTCTCTGTCCTGTCAAAAGTACATTTAACGCAATCTGTGTGATGAATGTGGCCTCACCAGAAGTGGGAGGGAAAATTAATTTGGGGGGTCTGACAATGAAAAGATCATTTGTCATTACTGAGCTGAGCTCTGCCTGCAAATGACGGTAGTGTTAGACCCCAGTGGCTGCTACCCATTTTCTGCCCCTTCCCTTAGCAAACTCCTCCTTCCTAAAGCTTCAGTTTGCTCTGAATGAAGGTTATTAGCAATACTAACCAGCCAGAGTGGGGAGCTTGGATGCAGCGGGGGTGGGATGTGAATTTGTAAGAACTAATTTGTCTAATGTTCAGTAACAAAGGCAAAGGGTCTGTGCTGTGAATTAATACAGCATCAATCACTGACTAACTGTTTCAGTACGTGTAATGAGAATATTCCCAGGCCAACCCAATGGTCTGCACAGGCAGCTGGGGAGATAATACTCTGAATTGGATTTTTATTTTAATACAACTCCCACCTTTAAAGCAAGGAAGAACCTAGGGAGACTACCCTTTGCATGTATGTGTGTGTGTATATATATACTCTTCCTTTATATATATTTTTTTTAATCTTAGAATAAAAGTATTTTGAAAAATAATGCCTCATAGTTTTGCTGATTGTAAGATTTCTGGTTAAATGGCCCTTTTAATTTTCTTCAAGTTGTCATGCCTTCTCTCCAGCAGATTTTTTAACCGTAGAGTTAAATCACCTTATTATAACTTTAGTTTGTATATTAAAAAATAATACTTGGAAGTAGTTTAATATCCGAAAGAGGCATTTTTTCTCCATTTAATTTGCTGATCGCATTAAGAGGAGAGAAAGAAACATGTATTTTAATAATTTTAGGTTAAAGGCAGCTATACTTGAAAACCACATCCACTTGCATTTCTTTAACAAGGATATTTACTGTTTGCATACTAACAAATTCCCATTATTTTCAATAAACATAAGAGTAAATACAACTTTTCATACTAAAAAATTTAAAATCACTGTCAATCAAAAAATGCATCTAGTTGTTCCAGACCAACTGGAACAACTGGATGCACTGGGCAACTCACTGAACTGTCACCACTGGAAAGAATTAATTCTATCTGCATAAAAAGATTTATCAGGGAGAGTTTAGGAGTGACAGAGAAGCCTAAAGAAGAAACAAAGAACAACAACAAAAAATTAAGGAGAAAGACCTTTATTACAAAGGTAAAAATAAATGTGCCACTTACAATGAAAAGGTTCACTGAACTTTGCAAAATGATTGCATGCTCCAGCACAGCACACCCAGACTACTTGATCTTCAGCCCTCCCAACATGAGAAGGCTGCAGTGAAGTAATGAAGATATTTCATCCCTTCCCAAGTCAGACATGCGAAAGAATGAGAAGCGTTGCAGATCATCACCAAAGCACTCTGGTCACCCTCCCACCTCTTTATTCTGCTAAATATTTTACTGCCTTCAGCAGTGTAAGATTGCCTTAGAGACATCTAGAAAGCCTCCTAGATCAAACTGTAGGCTTTCAAAGGTGAGGGATACGGTGCAGTACAGTCCAAATGACTATTCTACAGACTTCACCCATCTTGTGCATACACTGTTAGGCATAGGTCTCAAATAACACACACAAAAAGACCACCAAAATCCAAACCAAACTAAACTAAAACAAAACAACCCAACAAACACAAAACAACCCCCCCCCCAAACAAATAACGAACAAACAAAAAGCCCCCCAAAACATCACAGCCCAAAAAACAACAACAAAAAAACCACTTAAAACCTCTACCAAATAAACACCTCAAAGTTAAAACCTGTGAGTTCAAGGCAAGTTCAAGGCCATACTATCCACTTTGTCAGACAAGCCCTGCACTGCCACAACCCTGTCTCTAAGCCACCGTGACACCAGGGAAACATCAGGAGAAAGCGAACGGTTGCCTTGTGCTTCTGATCAGGACAGTTTGTGGAAATACTGTGATGTGATATTTTGGAAAAAAAAAAAGTTAGAATATGTATGATACTAGGGAATAGTACTTAAGAGTAGCCTGAAACAGAAAACTGAATTCCATTTGCCTTTTTACAAAGCAACAGAGGGGCTGAGAGAGAGCCACAGCTGCCCAAAGAAGCGTACAAAGAAAACTCCTCTTTGTCTTTCAGCAAAGAAGGGATGAACTGCCGCCATCCTCCCCCAACAGGCGTAAGAGTAACGCCTGGGAAAGGCTGAGTTTTTTGTTCCTGTGGGAAAGAGACACTGGAACTAATTGCCTCTGTACTTCCATTTAAACTCATGTGCATTTATCAGAACAAAAATTATATATCTGCATGTTTAGGAATGGTCACACAGCATTCTGACCAAGCAAGACTCTACCATACTGGTTAAATTGAACACAGAGAAGAAAAAAATTTACTTGTATTATTTAGCTGTGGAGAATAGCTTGACAAGATTCATTGAGAATTATTTAGCATGTACCTGAAATGTCCCTTTACCACTTGCATGCCACAGAAAAATAATTTCTGATAGTTTTTATGCATACAAAGTATTAAGCCTTTAATTAAATAATGTACATATACACTATTTTTATTGCTGGAAAAAGTAGATCCTTGAGATCCAAACCGAATTAATGGAGAACTTAAGCCTCTTTTACTCAAGATGTACAATAAGCAGCCCATAGCATCAGTCCTGGATGAGTCCTAGGAAGGAACTGTGATTCAAATACAGAATTCTTTTCATTACTGTGACAGTGGAAGGAAGTAATTTATTGCAACTAAATAGAGACTGCTGTGTATTTCCCTTTTCTTCTAGTGGATTAAGGCAGGTGCAGGGAATAAGGGCTACATATGACAACAGCCCCTCTTCTTCTGCCCAGCTGGATGGAGGACTACACGTGACCTCTAACCCCAGACTTCAATTCGCAGGACAAGGGAAAGTATTAGGAATATTCTCTCTCCTTGGCCTTACAAAATAGTGTCCCTGGAGCTCTTTTGCAATTTGGTTCCTGATGAAAACAAAAAATTAAATAAATAGCAATGACTCAGAGGAGAAGCTCTCAATCACATGCTGAAGGACTTTCTCTCCTTACATGTCCCACTTTGTTTCAATCCTTTTACATTAAAAAAATAAAATCAAAGGAAACATGAAGTATTCTTTATTTAAATGTATAAACAAGAAGAGCCTCTTACTCATTTAAGTGAGATGGTGATTGAATGGCAATTATTATTGCCAGCATCACTTTCCCTGTCATTATACCATAAAGCATGTGGTACTCTTGACACTACCTTCAGACTATTTCTACAGGCCTACTCATGAGAAATCATGACATATACATACATTTTGTTAATTTATGCCATGTTTTACACATATGAAGGGAATAAAATCAGGAATAATTATTTCTTTATGTAAAATAATGACTGTGTGCAAGTGCATACAGATTGTGGTTATGTTCACTACTTGCTTGTGGGAAAATTATAGATAAGATTACATTGTCATAATTTTTTATGGAGAAGCAGTATTTAACAGCCTTAATCAAAAGCAGAGATGTCAACATTCCCAATGACAATCAATGCAAAAAAGAAAGTCACACATTCAGACAACCTAAACTATCAATTATCTTCTGCTGTTGTTGCATTTTTTGTTTGTTTGGAGAGGCTGGGTGGTTTGGGGGTCAGTAGAGTGTGTGGAATTAAATCCAACTCCTAATCTGGTGAGTTATCTATGGTGTGCAAGGCAGACACCATCTATTATGTAGCATCAGTGAGTGACAGTATGAATAGCAGTCTTTGCCAGTAAAATCTGCGATAAGACCTGGATTCTGAGGGAAGTTCCTGCTCCAGAACGATCTCTATTGTTCCAGCCATCAGTTTGGGCAGAAAAACCGATTCAAAGATAAGACAGCAATGATGCTGGCCTTTTACACAGAAAAAAATCACCAAATAATCAATTCTTCTGCATTTAGAAAGACATCTATCAAAATTATTTTTATTTTAATAAAATCCAGTGCCATGTTTTTAAAATTAATAAATATAAGGAATCTCTTAGAGTCAGGATGTGGTCCAAGGCAGAATTATTCTAGATTCAATATTTGCATCCCCACAAGTGATTATTTCCGTAACTCTCTGGTAACAGCTCTCATCTCAACCTCACCTTATCTGTAACTTCATTGCTGCTTGATGGGCACATTTGCTGAACTTCAAGCCGCACTCTGCTGTTAACCCAGCTTTCTGCCAGCCTGGCCTGGTGTTTCTCGGCAGGAAGGATGCAGGAAGCGCCGAGCAGGAGCGCAGAACGCCACGCGTGGCCACGACCCGCACGGCCGGGCAGAGGACGCGCGGTTTCCGCGCCGGGCGGGGGCGGAGCGGCCGTTCAGCACCGCGGACAGCGCCGACCCCCGCCCCGGGCCGGGATGTGACACACGGAATAACCTGAGCGCTCTCCAGACCACCCGCAGCAGCAACAAAAAGGGATCGGCTTCCCGAGCTCCTTTGGAAACAGTTGCTGAAATAGCAGCTTAAATGACCAAAAGCACCTAATATTCCTGAGTTTCCAATGAGCTTTTCATAAACTCCCTCCATCAGAGTCTTTTAAGGAAAACAAATAACGGCGGGGCAAGGGACAGAGTCATAGAATTGATTGAAAAATTGTTAAGTGATAGGAGACAATGAGTAATGGCAAGTGGCTGCCCCTCAAAATGGAGAAAATGTAGGCATGAATGCTCCTGGGGTTGCTATTGAGATGAGCACTATTTATTAATGACTTGGAAATGGTACTGAAAAAGTTAGCAGCTGTGTTAGTGTGATTTTATTGGGGCTTTTTACTGGAAATTCTGGAAAGTTTTACAATCTTCAAGCAGCCTAAAAACTAGAAGTGGTAAAATGAAAACCCTTTAGGAAAAAATAAATATGAGGAAACAGATCTCAGTGTGTACTATTAAATAGTTCTTTTAAACAGAAAAGTGAAGGCAGTGAGAACCAGCAGAGAGATCCTGAGAAATGAGAGGGCTGGGCAATCACCAACCATATGAAGTTCAATGAGGGAAAGTGCCAGGTTCTGCACCTGGGACAGGGCAACCCTGGATGTAGGTACAGACTGGGGAACGTGATGATGGAAAGCAGTGCTGCAGAAAGAGACCTGAGGGTCCTGGTTGATGGGAAGTTGGATTTGAGTCAGCAGTGCCCTGGCAGCCAGGAGGGCCACCCCTGTCCTGGGGTGCATCAAGCACAGCATCACCAGCTGGGCAAGGGAGGGGATTGTCCTGCTCTGCTCTGCACTGGGGTGGCCTCACCTCGAGTGCTGGGTGCCACAATATAAGAGGGATATAAAGCAACTAGAGAGTGTCCAAAGGAGGGCCATGAAGCTGGTGAAGGGTCTACAAGGGAAGCCATATGAGGAGCAATTGAGGTCACCTGTCTTATTCAGTCTGAAGAAGAGGCGATTGAGGGGAGATCTCATAGCTGCTTACAACTTCTTCACAAGGGCAAGTGAAGGGGCAGGCACTGATCTCCTCCTCTCTGACAAGAGAACCCGAGGGAAGAAGCTTGAAGTTGTGCCAGGAGAGGTTTAAATTGAATATTAGGAAAAGGTTTCTCACGCAAAGGGTGGTTGGGGACTGGAACAGGCTCCCCACGGAAGTGGTCACAGCACCAATTCTGACAGAGTTCACGAAGAGTTTGGATAATATTCTTGGGCACATGGTGTGACTCTTGGGATTTTCCTTTGCAGGGTCAGGAGTCGGACTCAATGAACTTTGTGGGTCCCTTCCAGTTCAGGATATTCTGTGCTTCTATGATAAATGGGCGAGTTTGGTTTTTTGGGTTTTTTTTGTTTTTTTTTTCATATACTATATAACATGCAATAATTCCATTTGCCTCTGGATATATGAAACTACACTTTTTCTAGTAAATATATAAGAGAAATCATCTGTCACAAGGATTGACTAAATTTAGCTTAAACAGACAAGATGATACAAATTAAAGTCCATAAACAGTCTACATAATTCACATAATGTATCACATCCTGATTACTCAGACTCTAAAGATCTGCTAAAAAGACTGAAAGATCATAAATTTTAGCTGTTTAAAATCTATAATTATTCTACAGTCATTAATTTAAAAGTAAAATTCTTCAGAAGACCAACTATGTATTCTCTTTCTTTTACCAAATTTCTTCACACCATGAGGGAAAAAGAGGGATATAAAATCTAAAAATATAGGTGTTGAATCATACACCAGGTACATTTGAATGTCCATTAGTGTGTTGAGGACAAAAAAACACACAAAAAAACAACCGACTGGTTCTCAGGCTGAACCAATAAATGGAAGGGAATAAAACAATTTAAAAATTTCAGAATTTTATAGCAGCCAAAATGATATGAAACTTGGAGGGAATTTCATGCAGATATTCATAATTAGATAGGATATATTAAAATCTGATCAGGTTCCTCTCTTCCTCTATTACATAAAATAAAAGGAGCATTAAATGAAAGAGCAGTAAATGCAGAAGTAATACAGAGAAACATTTCTTTTACATAGTCAATGGAAATGGCTGTCAGATCAGGTTATCAAGATAAAAACCACAGCTACATTTTTAAAAAGAACTGCATAATTTTATCACTGATAATAGCATTTGTAGCTATGCAAGGTAAGACAATAAGGGCAATCAAATCTTATGCTTCAGGGTGTAAGACAATGAATTGCAAGGTTTAGAAACAAATGTGCAGTGTCACAAAAAGGGGTAAGATGCATTAGCCTTTTGGGAAGAGATTTACCTTCTTTTAAAATATCAAGAAATAGCCACTGCCAGAGGCATGGCACCAGACTACAGAGACCTGATGTCTGATCTGCTGTGACAAATCCTTCGTTATTACGAGTTTGGCTTTGATAGACAATAGATTCTCCTGAGTTTTATGGAGCTGAATTCAAATTAAAAGCACATGCTCTATGAAAGCATAGCTTGGAGGAAGGATCTGAAGGACAGAACTGCTAGCCAGTAATTAAGAGTTCTGTACTGTGCTTTCTGGCAGCAATTATTTTAACATAATTCTTAACAGAGTCTATTAAAGAGGAAATGCCAATTAGCAATAGCTTATTGCACAACAAAACAATGACTGCCAATATAATTTACTGCCACAAACTACACAGAGAATTGACTGCTAAAAACAATTAGTTGGTTAACTAAAAATGGAGGAGAGGAAGGAGAATCTACAGACATTGAAGACGCACAAGTCTGATGAAACTTCAGTTTCTACACAGAAAGTTCAATTCAGATTCATGTTAAACTACCCAGGCTATGCACATTATTTGAAGCACCTTTCATATTAGAGTGAAATGATGACATTCCGCATATGATTTTTCAGATTACATGTTCATGTACTTGCCAACTAGACAGTTATCCATTTGAAGAGAGAAAAATGTGTGGGCACACTATTATTCCCACACTTCACATCAACAAGAAGGAGGCTAAAAGAAGAAGCAAAAAGGAGCCTTGATCTTAGCCAAACAATCTGGTTCCATATACAGAAGACAATTCTCTGTTTTAAGGTTTTCTAGGAAAGTTGCCAATTACTTCCCTGAATTACTGACCTTGATTTTCCAGTCTAGCCTGAGTCCTGTAATGTCCCTCATCCAGTTGTTCCATCAAAATGGAATATGAGTGACACAGAAAATATGCCGCTAGTGTTGTGCAAAGAAAATGTAGAGTTTGGAAGGTGTTGCTGTGCAAGAAAATTCTCAAAAATAGTCTAAATTGTGCTTTTTCAAGCTTATAAAAGTGAAATTAGAACTGCAAGCTTAGCACAGATCTGCTAGCTGACTTTGCTTCTTAGTTCTCACAAATAAGAAGCAACCTCTGTATATTTTTACCTTACAGACAACGATGGCAGCAGGAGGAGAGAATTGCCTTTAGGCTGGAGATTTAGAGGGCTTGCACTACAACCTGTCCCATTAAGGTGATAAAACAAACCATCACAGGAACCTGGTATGCAATGGCAGTGAAATACACTAAAAGACAAGACAGATGGGTAGAGAAATGTGAAGTTTGCAGTCACAAGAGCTGCACTGTTTTGCAATCAAGATGTTCAGCTATGTGGAAACACAGTTTGGCAGTGTCATCACCTAAAAGACTGTAGTTCCCCGTAAGACTGAAAGGAAGGAAGAAAAAGAAAAATGATGCTCCTGCTTTCCCCCTAGAGGGTGGAAAAATGAAATCAAATATCCTTTCATGGTTTTATTTTTCAAATTTATCTGGTAATGTGATAGTTAGAGACCATCTGCAGACAGATTTCTCCATGAACTTTTGAATGTGTCTGATATTGTTTACAAAAACCATCTTACTTTCTCAGTTTCTAGTTTTAAGCCTTATTTGGGGATCTGAATATGGAATCTAATTCTTTGGGTCCCTGTATTGAATCTGAGAATTAATTATGTCTTCCCTCAATAAATTAGAAGCAATCTTTTTTTTAAAAAAGAGAACATAATTCAAACATGTTTTGTCTACCTCCGAGTGAGCTCATGCTTTCTGAAGTTTCAGGTCACATGCAGCACTGTAGAAGATGGCATCTATTTATTGATAAACCACCTGATTGATCTGGTTTAAATTTTAGATGAGGTTTAGCCTTCCTCTGGAGAAAAAACAGCTTTTATTTTTCCTTTAGATACACTGTCAGTGAATTTTAGCATAGTTAGCTGCCATAAATAAAAGTGAAAAATCATCAAACTTGAACTTGGAAATAAATATTGGTTATAAAGCATCTTACGGACCTGATTTGATTGTTACAGAATTCAATTAATCACTTACTTGACCTCATCTTCTCAGATGATGTGTTAATCCCTTCCTCATCAATTATTAGCATACCTAGTAGGTTAAGTAACATATTACCTAAAAAGAAAAGCAGAGCTGAAGGATTTTTAGATTTTTCACTTTTCAAATAGCACTAAAAACTTTCTGTTATTTCTACATATTAATGGGGTTAAGGTGTGGTAATATGTGTAATAAATAAATGAAAGGCCTAAGAGTTTTTTCCAAATCTAAAAAGTCAGTAATTTCTTTTTTATTAGACTCTCTCTTCAAATACATAGCATTTTATCAAACTGTTATTTTCATCAAGACCTTCCAAAAGGGTTTTGTGACTCAGTTTCTGCTTCAAAACCTACTATTTTTACTGAGAAGATGCATTTTTTTGGAATGTAACACCATCATCATAAACAGCGCTCAGATTCAGCTCTTAGACTTGCTCCACAACATTCTGTTAAGCACATATACATAGCTTTGAATTCTGAGAGGTTTTATAAAAATAGATATTAGACAGCTACAGACTTAAAACAAACATAAAGATGTAACCAGAGAGAACCAGGTACTGTATTTCTGTAACAGTGCACAGCACAGACACCTCTACACTGGTATTACCATCATAAATTCTTAAGAACATAGATATAGACCTTCTCTTTCTGTTTTAAATTGGAGGCTTGTTCCTAGTAAGTTCTACATTTTACTGAAATAAAGACTACTATACAACTAAACAGAGCAGCAAGCTTTCCTCTAAAAAGAGATGGAGGTCTAAGTTAGGATTATTCAAATCATATTATTTATAAGTGTTACTATTTAGATTTTCTTTTATGCTAGTCTAGAAAACACGTTTTTAAATTTGAACCAGCAAATCCTAACCTGCGATATCCAGTTCTCTAGAAGACAAAGAAAACGGGTTTTTTTCTGGTATTTTAGTTTGAGTGCTGAAAGGATGCATCTGACTAAGCAACTAAAATAGCACCGGGCTACTCTGGCCAGAGCTACTACAACTCAAAAATAAGACTCTCAAAAGCATTCTTAGAGATTTATGTGATGTTCTCATGGAAATGCTCCTTCAGAGATTTGGGTAACATAAAGTTATTACTCTTAGACACCAAACCCTTTATTCCCCCTGAATGTGCCTATTCCTCTTGGACTGTAGGGAGCATCAGAGGACACTGTGTATGCAAAAAAGGTTTTATCTCTAAAAAACCTATTCTATACTTCCTTATAAAAACAAGTTGTTCCTATTCTAGCATCCTGCTTTTAAATACAAAGCTATTCCCATTATAACCACAACATGATATTTGAACTATTTTAGCTACAGGTACAGGCTGAAAAAGCTCTTTATTTTCTCAACTGTCCACTGTTTTTTAATTATGTATCATAGTTTTTGCTTATTAGTAGCATAGTTGGTGCAAATGTTGAACAGTTTCCATTTCCTTAAACCTGATCACCAAGCTGCTTTTTGCCCATAGAAAATGAATTTCTGTTTTTCTCTCTGCACAAAGAAACTTGCTCATCCCCTCCACTCAGGGACTGGACTTTCCAAGACATGAAGACCCCAAGATTTCAGAATCTCTCGCTGGGGAAGGCTTCAGTAGGCATTGCATACTGGCTCACTTACTCTGTTTCAGCCCTGGCAGAGCAGCCAGCTTGGGAATGGGTATGGAAATGAGATATTTTGTGATCTCCCCAGTGAAAACAAAATATTAGACTTGAAATCAGGCAATTCAGCTCAGTTACTCTAACAAACACAATGCATATGTTTACATATTCTTCCTTACATTTAGTTCTCAGAATTTAATCTTAAAAGATACTTGCTGTTATTTAAACTCCTGAAGGAAAACAGTGTGTGTTAATCTTCCTTGGCAAATTTCCACATTTTGTCCCTTTTTTTTTTTTAATACCAAATTAAATGGCAGTGATAGTTCACTGCCATATCTAAGATAACATATTTCTTTATCCTTTATCCAACAAGCTGTTGTCAAGGGTTAGGAGAATACTAAACCACCAAATCTTGCACTTCTACTTCCAAAATAGAAATGTAGATAGCATTGAGTTTCTCAGACTTAAACAGAAGTTCTGTCCAAGCTATATCTCCATCCCTGTATATATTATGACATCATAATGGGTCCATCAGCTACAATAAAAAATGAATTCCCTTGACATATATTACCCGTAAGTGCAGCGTAGTAAATAAATGATTCATGCAAGTTCAATTACAAGGGTATGATGTCTATAAATGCTAAGTACCTGCAAGATAGCAACAGTAAAGGAAATGAACCCATGCAGTGTTAAAAATGCCTTTCAGCTAAGATTTCTGACCATACCTTTCATCTCTTTTTACATGGTTTTACACGTCTCTTATTAAACACACTCGTGGTAACAATCCACTAAAAGGTTACATACAGAGTAGTGTTTCTATCCTTACTATGGATAGATCTAAAAATAGAACTAGGTTGTTCTTTTGCTCCAGAGGCAGTAAAGAAATCTGTTCAAGAACTGGAATTCCCATTGAATTTAAGACTCCACCTCTGCCTCCTGTAGGTTAAATTACTAAGCCTTTAAACTAAAAAATCTCTACCCATGAAGATTTACATACATGCAGTCTAAACCCAGTATATTTTATGTTCATGAATTTTCTTCCTAAATATATGTAAGATGACATGACAAACAGAGTTTCTTATATTTTCAACTATTTATAGGAAACGATGGCTCAAGGAGTAGGTGATCAACTATAAATAATGTATACATGATAATTCTTGGCAAATGTGTTTCTAAATCTATATACATTTTACAAGACAACCACTCATTATAGTAATTTTTGAATATTAATAGCAACAATTAATTTCTGAATGGATTTGGAGTAACACTGTCATTGTTTTATGCAGGTTTACAGTTACCCATTCACCCACAAAGGAAATATGGACTGTCATAAGGACTTCCTAAATTTACTCCCCACCTCTGCTAGGAGACAGCAAAGGTCTTCCAGGAGAACAGAGTATCACTGGTAAGTCATTACGGCATCTGGTCTTATCCCAGTGTTAAAAAGTGGAGTAAAGAACATAGCATACAGTTTAAATACACCCTCCACAAGTGTGTATTGTCACAATTAGTAGCAACCTTGGATAATTTGGGTAGTGACTTAAATAAAATGAAGTGTGAAAAAATGAAGAGTGACATTTAGTTAAACTCTCAGTTTTCACAATTTCCTACAAAACACGTTCCAGAGATAAAATAAAATCCCCAAGCCTACCTTTTCCAACTCATTTACTACTCTTTTCATTCTCCTGGATTTTAATTCATGCAAAATTCTTCAAAACACTGACCCAGTACTAGCAATGCAGCCTCAGACTTTTTGAGACTTTTTGATGGATGAAGGTGAATTTGTATTTTTTAGTGTTCCACTTTACAATAAACAGCATTTTTCAATGTCTTCCATGCTATGGTGTTTAGTTGCATTTTCAATACAATTAGGAAAATCAGCATTAAAGTGGGAAATTTCCTGTCTTCTAGACAGGTCACTGAAGCCTTCAAGTTTGATTGCAAGAGTTTTAGAAGTCTACTTTTAGCCATTGAGTCTTGAAATGTCTTTCACACAACCAAAGGGCAGATGGCTGCAGGGTGGATCAAAACTTCATAGTGCAAGAAATGAGAAATGCAAATGTCAAATTGCTTATTCCACTGTTATTGTCAAGAAAGTAGAAAAAATAATTTGTCTAGCACCAGAATCTCTCATTGTGATAAAATAAATGTGTGAGAACAAGAAGAGATAGAGTTCAAAATTATGCTGTGCAAGGAAATAATATACACATTCACATTCAAAGTATTTGAGTCCACAAGGTCAGGGACTGACATTCTGAGGCCATTTTTACCATAAGCATTATCAAGGAAAAATACCTCTTCTAGGCTTGATGCTTATTTGATATATAACATCTACTGAACATGAACAGAAAGTTGCAGTACATTTTGTTCACTTTTTAAACATGTGACTGTATACCATTAGAACTTACACTATCTACCACAAAACTACCAAAACCTTAGAACAGAAAATTCATAAGTCCTTTTAAGTGGAAGCAGCTAAACCTCTTGTCTAAGACTAAAACACTTGAGTATGCAATTCCCCTATACTGTACCAAAAGTTTGCTGGGAGAGATTATTCATAAAATATCAATGCAGCATTATTTATTAATGAATTTGAAAGTGACACCGTCCCCTTCAAGTCCTCTTTTCACACATGCACAGCTTGAGCCTAAGCAAAGATGCAAATAAAATAAAGGGGAAGCAAATGATTTGAACTCCTTATTTTTCTGCAGCTAAATGATCTGAACTGCAGGGCAGTGAAGTGTTTCTATACAAGAAACATGCATCAGGCTTTCTGCCAAATTTTATGAAGTAGTAATAACAATATTGTCTGACATGTATATTTCTCCTCAGCCCTTAAATGGATTTAAAGTCTGATCCTTATACTCACCTCCCTTGAAAATTCTACCATATTGCAGCATTTATCTTTATGAATTCCTTCAGCCATTTTTAATTTCACAATTTTTCCTTTCTTTTTAAAGCAGTAAATACTACTGTAGAGCTGTATTAAAAATAGATATACACCATTGACTTAGACCACAATTGTAAACAGAAGCTACCACTATCAATTCTGCACACCGATTTTTTTCTTTTTTTCTCAAATTATGCAAAAAATGTACTAAATTTTATATGGGCTTTACTTCTAGTTTAGTATTGTTATTAATTTGGTGTTTGTCTAAGAATATGAGGCCCCTAAATATCCTTTCAGGGACAGCTGGAAGAATTGCACTAATGGTTTTTATTAAATCAGTGTTGTCCATACAAGTTCCAGCATATGCCAAAAGATCCACAGACAGAAATGCAGAAATACAGATGCCATCCACACAAAAAAGCACCTTTACTACCCACACTCATGTTCTTCACAAGTCTGTGCTTGGACAATGGGAAGCAGATCAGGACTAAGAAGTACCTTGGATTCCCGAGGCACTTATTTGAACAAAACACATACATGGTACCAACACCACACCCTCAACTTCACAGCTGTATCTCCTGGAACTTTTATCTCTTAAGGACACAGCAGCAAGGTTACAAGAAGGTTATGTGTTGTCAGAGAACAAAAGGCAGAGCTGTTCATACACCTCTCTGTCTTGATCAAGATGCACCAAGACTGTTCAAACTGAGTTTGCACTACCAGTTGTGGCAAAATTGCAGTTCTGAATGCAAAATCTGAGTTACAGTTCTGCTCGAGAAGTCCTCACTCAAATGCTATAGAAACGTAGGAAAAACAGGTCAATCCCCAGACAAGCTGTTTCCATAACCCACTCTAGGAATAACCGTAATTTCTAAAACGGCAAATACAGCTTCCTGTTCATTCAGACTCAAACAACACCAAGCACTTACTGCTGTAATGGAGAAGGAATGTGCCTCACCAATTCTGCTGTAGGAGGATGTGTCTCCTGAGTCTCCCTAAAAAGGTCAATGAGAAGGATAAACTTAGCTCCTCTAACACATCTTCTGGAGGAGATGATTTCTATCTACGCATTGTGGAGAGAAGCTGCGATGATCAATCTCACTTGGTGAATACCCGTTGTAAATATACAATGTAATATTTTACTGTATAATGTAATATATTACTGTAGCTTGGACAGGCCATTGAATGAGCAGGCTCTGAGTATCTAAGGAGACCAAGGCCACAGAAACCTTCATCTGCATCCCCTTGTTCCCGAAGTAGTCTCTGCTAGCAGGCCTTCCTCATGCTCTTCCAGATAAGTGCATATAACTAAACAAAAAGCTAACATTATTTTAAATATGTTCTATTAGCCAGAATAGCAAATATTCTAAATAGTATCACCCGAATATTTTTCTTTCTCATTTCTTTTAACTCCTGATTATTTTTCCTCCCACTTGGCTACTTCTTTCAGTCTACACTGTACTTTTTTAGATTAAATTAAGATTAGCAAAAGTAGGACTAACATTTATCAGGTTTTTCTGCAGCCTTAAGATTCAATGATCAAATTCTTCACAAAAGAATACTTCAAAATTTCAACTAGAAACCTATGAAATTAAGATTTACCAGAAAAGTTTGAAATCCAAGTTTCCAAACAGCAAATGCTGATGATATTAACACCAGAAACATTTCAGGGGAAATAAAATTGCCCTAGATTTCATTTTTCACATGTTGGCATCAGTGTTCAGATTGCCCAATGATTCAAGCAATCTTTTTAATGATACCTTGCAACAGGCAATTGTAAAGGTGATCCTGCTGTTGCAGTAATAGACAATCTGACTTCTGTTTGATATGGTGGCTATTTTCTGAACCATCATTATATCTGTAAGGGTATCAGTTTTGAAACTAGCAGTTTATTGCTACAGATGACCTGTTTCAAATATGATAGATATCATTCTCTCATTCCCATCAGATTTGCATCTCTATTTCCTTCTTATCCATTTTTCTTTTGCATCTCGAAGGAACCTTGTGCGTTAGTGCTATTCAGTATGGCAGAGCCTCACATTAGAGCATCAGTATTATAAGCGTGGATTTGTCATTCAGTTCCATCTTTGCATAAAATATAGCAGTATTTTACTAAAATAAGTTCCACCACTAGAAATAAACACCAAGAGTAATACTTTTCCATACAGCATTCCTTTTATTTTCCAGAGCCCTACTTAAGAAAGACCTGCAATTGACTGATTACTTAGCAACCTCACCGAGTCTGATGGACTCACGCTGTGATAACGGAACTATCAATGCAGTTATAATGTACTTACACTCTGTAGATAGCTGTTTCAAATGGAGCAACTTTCCCTTCCAGCCCAATGCTTCTCTGCAAGGCTGGAAGGCCTGGTGAAGATTGAATACATATCCTTAAAATGCATATGTTAATAAGAGGTTTCACTGACCACAGGTCTTTTGTGCTATATTAAACGTTGCTGATGCCACTTTTTTCCCATTCTATTTTCTATTTTAAAGTTTTAAACTGATTTTCCGTGAAGAAAGCAAATTAATGAACATCTTTAATGTATTTTCCTATTTTATATTACTTCGCAGTAACAATATCAACATATTTAATAACTAGTAAGTGACCATGTGCCATTAGCATGTTACATAGATCAAGTTTTTTAAAGAGTGGTATTTCACACAGCAGATCAGACAGCCTACATCATGAGATACCATATCACAGAGATACTTATTTAGTCGTAAAATAATGTGACAGAAGGGCAGCATTTACAAAAGTGCATGAACAGCAGCCAGATCTAAGACTCAGCCTCACTGTCTATATTTGAAACACATTACAAAAAACCCCACCCCAAACAAACAAAACCATATCAATCAGCCAACACAACAAAAAACCCACATACTCACATGCCCCCAGAAACCCCAAACACAACTAAAGCCAAACAAAAAAAACAAACCCACATCTCCTTCTCATTGGAAGGAGCACGGATGGCTCAGCTCAGATCCAAAAAAATGCACTCCATCCCCCAAACAGTGGCTTTATTCACCATGCCTTCTTGGAACAAGCCCTACTTCATGAAAGAGATGATCTGAGAAAGTGCTAATTGACACAGGCCAAAGCTGTGCCCCATAACAATATATGCAGTGAAGTTATGTGTAGTATTCAAAACATAAATGTTACAGGGCTCAGGCCATACTGGTTTCACTAATACAATCCCAGTGGGGCTCACAGAAATCTTGTGTGGTTTTAAAGTTCTTTGACACATAAAGAAATGAACAGGCATCACAGATGTACTACCTGCATCTGTCAGCACCAGCGTGTCATTAGACACCTGTGCTAAACACCTTCATTGCTCCAGTGTAACTTTTGTCATTTAGGTACCTAAACATACTCATCTAGACTTCACAGGTAGTCTCTGGAGACACTCAGGAATCTCTGGAGATCATTTTGTGTTTACCTCAACTACAGTGCGCTGGCAGAGCTGGCTGTTGCGTTAGAGATTTTACACAGAGCCAGGTTTAAACACATTTCAAAACTGTAATGCCTCAATTTGGCTTGTGAAGCCATGCAAAAGGAACCATGGCTCAACAGAACCTAAACTTGTTTGGAAGCTTGATTTATAGTCAGTTTTAGTTTTATCACAGCAGCGATTCACAGTGCATCTGCATCAAACATGTTCAATGGGAAGTAATACAATTTTCTTTTAAATACACCCCCACACCTCACCCTCAACATAGTGGATTACTGGCACAAGAGAGTAAAAAAAAAATCAACATAGCCATACAGACTTTGTATTACCATGGGGAAAAACTAGTCAAATAATGTTAATAAGTCAGATGTTCTCAGATAGGCCTGGTGATGGCCACTGCACAGCATATAAAGAATCAATTAAAGTTCATTGAGAATTTAGAGAATGAAGAACTTGAAGACAAGAGATCAAACAAGCACCTGTCCCTACAAATGGAAAAAGCAGTTGGAAAGGAGTGAAAAGCAGTCCTCTAGTTTCAATAGCTGGAAAGAAAGTAAAACAAATTATTTAACAATCAATTTTTAAAGACCTCAAGGGTAATAATGTGATTGGGAACAGACAACATGGATTTTCCAAGAAGAAATCAGTCAGGTCAATCTCATTTTGTTCTCTGACAGACCAACTGCTGTAGTGGATAAGGGACAGGCAGTAGATGCGATACAGCCTGAGCTGTTGATGCTGTCACACATGACATTCCAGAAGCAGAAGAGAGGAACATGGTCAAGATTGAATTGCATGCAATTTAAAGGATAGTTATCAGCTCTTCTCCATCAAGCTGAAGAAAGGTATAAAGAAGATCTGCAATGACTTGTCTCAGGTACTGGAAAACCTGGCATTTTCGTGAATGGCTTAGATGAAAATAGTTTGTATGTGTATAAACCCTGCAGATGTTACTGAGTTGACCAAATTTTTGCAGTTTTAAGAACAGCTTTAAAAAATCAAGACTGGACAATGCACATGCACATAAATATATTGGGAACAACTGACTAGATGCCAACAATACAAAAAGTCTGTGTTGATAGCATTTTACCAGAAGAACAAGAGAGACAATAATAGCCTTCCAGTATGGGAAATTGTTACAGCCAGGAGACCATTAGTTGTTTTCTGTGTTCACTGAAAATAGAGCGAGTTGCAATCATCCTAATCTGCTCTGTGAGAATGACTGGGGGAAAAAAAAACAAACCACAAACCCATAGCTATAATAAAACCTCTTTCCAATGCTTTTTAGTCAATTGAGATATGGAAAATATCAACAAAGGAGGTTTTCCAGAGTCCTTACTATCTTTTAGGATGGTGATGTGTCTCATCCTACTTTAGAATAGAGACTTGAATGAGAATAGATCTTGAGGCTTTTTCTCGGCTTTCATATCCTAATATCTTGCAAAAGCAATTTATCTATGGGTGTTCTTTGACTAGGCTTGCATTTACATTGGGTATGCATCATCCTCCTCCTCATCCTCATTATTTATTCCTTTCTTTTTCTCTCCATAAGCCAGTAAAAACCAAGCAAGATAACAGAAGCAACATTTATAAGTACATCTTCAAATTACTGCTAATTCAGTATTCCATTCTTTTAGCTGCAGAGGGTCACTGGTTAATCACAAGAGAATACCAGAAACCACAGTGGTAACTTGTTAAAACTGGCTGGAAGATAGCAAGTTCTGAGTTTGCATTAAAAAGTGATGAACAGACTTGACTGCAAAATCGAAGAAAATACACAAAAATCCTTCAACAGAGAATAAGCACAAAGTCAGCAAGGAAATTAAATGAAGCTTGCAGCATTTCTCTACTCACCATACACTTAAAAAAAGGCTTTCATTTTATGGGTATCAGATTGAAGCTTCTGGAAGGAGCTCTTCCATAAAATTTATGTGAAAGCTTATGGCACAACATTCATGCATTGCACTGTGGGGTTTTTTTCAGATGACAATATCTACGTTAACTTCCTGCATTCAGATAATAAATACATTGACAGTAGAACATTAGGGTGTTTATCTGTTCTGTGATGGATAAAACTATACACTGAACAAACAGCTTGGAAGACTGACCTTGTGCTAGCCACATGTGAAGAGCCACTTACCTGCCAGAGGAACATTCTTCTTCACAGGGAAAGGGTGAGATGGCTTTTCCCTGTCAGGGTAGTTTTACAATGGAATATTGATACATACTGAAAAACAAGGAACTGAGGGAAAGGACTTCATACATTTATGACAGCTGCCACACTATCCCACTATTTTCTGACTTAGTTGAAATTGGACAATAAATCAATAAACCTCTAGCTGATTGTTACCTTCAATGAAATATGATGCAACATAATTTAGAAGGTGATTTTAAGAAGTAATTCTCTGGAGATTTTATGACACATATTTGAGGTTTATTTTCTTTTTCCCCATGAAAAATGCTTTAAATCCATGTGTAAAATTGAGAAAGTGTTCATCCAACCAACCTGCCTTTGCCCCTCTCTTACCCTGCTTCTGTTTTCAGTCATATCAATATTATTACAGAGCACAGTTTCCAGATTTGAAGTTGTACGGACTTCTTCTGGAGAGATTATAGCACAGAGTAATGCTGGTCATACAGGCATCTCAGCGAGGTCCTGCCTTCAACGTGCTTTTTATGAGCACATCTCTGCACCCACATGCTTCACCCATCAAAGCACACACTGTATTCTGAAATTGAGCTCATAGCAAAAAATTCCTGACTTCCTTTCTTACCAAAGCGAAAAAAAAAAAATAAAAAATCTGTGTTTAAAAAGTGCAGTTCATTTTATTTCAATGTTTTAAGTGGTTTTGTCATACAATTTCATGGGCTGGCTGCTGGAAAACCAATCAGGTTAACATTTTAAACACAACTACTCAAGTGACCCTATGCAATTCTGCTGCATACGTGAGTGCCATGACCTCCTCCAGTGATATAAGCAGATAGGCAAATTTTGGATTTACATTTTAAATACATCCCATAGTATTCAAAGTTACATTCTATGGTCCCTATCAAATAAGATTCTCCTCAGAAAGAGTAAAATGCAACTTAGAAATGAGAGTGTAAGTTCATGTACTTAAAATCCAGCTGAGTCCTCTGCCATACTCATGTATACCCTTAAGTATCTGCATTTACAGTGTAATGCCATCTTCACTTTCTTTAATTTTTTTGTTAAACTTTGGATGTGACTTGGCCTGACCCAACACCATACCATACTTGATAATACCTCCAAAAGATAAACTAGATCTGTTAAAGATTCATGATGTTGCTTTGTCTATAAATATAGTCAACAAACAATGACCTTTCAGTCCCATACATTCCTAAGAGGTCAATCAGAGTTACCAAGCAATCTCCAGATTGAATTGTTTAAGTACTTAGCAGGGTACTTGCAAGAGTTGAACTCAATTCAAGCTTCAGCTGCTTTAATTAATACAGTGTTTGAAAGCTTTCATTTTATGTGATAATATAGAGAGAGGAGAGGCAGAGACCTGGCAACACACAGCTGTCTGCTGTCTTAGAAGAGAATATAGTAAAAGAGTGGCAAACAACATTAACTACATAGAAACCAAACTGTGATTCATAAATGAAGGGTTTCCTGCAAGTATACTGACAGGTGTGATGCTGTTAATTCATTAACTGTAAAATACGAAGAAATAATTATACAGGAAAATTTGATCATTCTCTGCAATGCCCCCTGGCTTTATAATATTTGAAAATCTCACATGATCAGCACTACAGACAGATATACAGTCAAACCCTTAAAAAGTAATCCTTAAAAATGCAAATTTTCCATTTAGACATAAATCTGAATTTAGAGTAATCTACAGACAGATTTCAGAGAAAGGGAGACAATTCCATGGACAGCAGTAACTCTGAATTTCAGATTAAAGTCAGTGAGCACACTGCATCTACAAGTGAAGTGACACACAAAAAAATGTCAAACAAGCTAATAATCTTCCAAAGGCTGCTGTGATCCTGAGACAATTTGCTTCACATGCCCAGTATGACTGGTCACCTTTGCTCTAGGTCACCAGATAGAATTTGCAGAATAAAGATGTGGGTCAATCCACAAGGTCAGATTTACTTTGTGAAAAAAATCACAGGAGAAGATCATTTCACTTTTCTTCTGCATTCTCTTCATACTTACCATCCTGATAGCTTTAATGTTTTATGAAGAAATTGTAAGAAGGTATTAATATTCCTACATATGTAATGTAATGCCAATTTAACCAAGAGGTATGACTTAACTGACTGTGAAGTTTTAAAACAGTTCAGCTAAACAAGGACAAAATTTGGAGGTTGTTCATATTTCGATTTAAACTACATTAATATACAGTAATTTACACACTGCAATAGTTTTACTACTGTGACAGTTTTAATATTTATAAGGAACAGGTGTAAGCACAAATATAAATTGAAAGAACTAAGGAAAGAACTGAAGAAGAGAAGAATTGAAACTGCAGTCTTTCACTATACTTCTGATAACTTGTATTGGGTTTGCATGGTCAGATTTTGGAGCAGGGGCTTACAGAGATGGATTCTTTGAGGAGCTTCTGCAAGCTTCCTCTATGGCCAGCAGAGCCAGTGCCAGGAGACTCCGAGACAGACCTGCCACTGGCCAAGGCTGAGCCAGTCAGCAGTGATTATCTCTGGGATAACAGGTTTTAGAAGGAAAAAAGTTACTGCACAGAAGTAATTTCGACCAGAGAAGAAAGGTGTGAGAATAAGTGAAGAGGAGCAACTCTTCAGAGACCAAGGTCAGTGGAGAAGGAGGGAGAGGAGGTGCCAGAACTGAGATTCCCTGCAACCCATTGTGCAGACCATGGTGAGGCAGCTGTGCCCCTGCAGCCCATGAAGATCCACAGGAGACCCACCTGCAGTCAGTGGAGGAGACCACAACAGAGCAGGTGGATGCCTGAAGGCTGTGACCTTGTGGGAAGTCTGTGCTGGAGCAGGGTCTTGTGGCCCCATTGAGAGAGAAGCCCACACTGGAGCAGGTTTAGGATTTGTGACCCTGTGGGGGACCCACACTGGAGCAAGCTGTTCCTGAAGGACCAACCCTGTGGAAAGGGACCCACACTGGAATAGTTCATGAAGATCTGTAGCACTTGGGAGGGACTCACACTGAACAAGTCCATGGAGGACTGTCTCCTGTGGGAGGGATCCCATGCTGGAGCAGGGCAAGGACTCCTTTCCCTTATGAGGAAACAGCAGCAGAAAAAACATGTCATAACTGACTGTAACCCCCATTCTCCTTCTATCTGCCCCACTGGGTGGGTTGAAGTAGAGCCCAGAAAGGAGGAAGAGGTGACAGGAAAGTGCTTTTAAGATTTGTTTTACTTCTCATTATCCTGGTCTGATTTTGATTGGTAATAAATTTGGTTAATTTTCCCAAGTCAAGTCTGTTTCACCTGTGACAGCAATCAGTGAATGATCTCTCCTTGCCCTGACCGCAACTCATCAGCCTTTTGTTGTGTTTTCCCTCCCCTGCCCAGCTGCAGAAGGGAGTGATAGAGTTGCTTTTGGTGGGTACCTGACCTCCAGCCACAGTCAATCCACCACAAGCAGTCAGTAAGTTGCAAAGAGATACTATTTTCATGAAAACAGGAGCAACTCTCCTCCAGTTGTGAACTATTTGGTGCAAAGAAATTTGCATAAAGCACAACAGTGAAAACGTCCATTCTAGCCAAGCAGCAGCACATACAGGGAAAAATGAAAGTGTTAATTTTATCTGCTTAACATCAGCATCAGTGAAACTGAGAGGATAAGCTGAAGGCACATAATCATGTAATGATTTCTCAATGCACCTAGGGACCAGTTTTCAAATTAAACATGAGCAGATGGAAAGGAAAACTACTCCAAATATGAAGTAAAACGTTCCAGTTTAGGAAGGTTTTCCCCACACACAGGTTTTTACCTGTTTAAATAAACTGGTTCAGTTAAACCCCTGTAAATCCATGTTCAGCATCCTGTGTTTTACCTCTCACTGTGAATATGATTGCCTTTTAGATCTTAGGGGAAAAGGGGCATTATTCGGTCAGTAGTGTCTGACTACTGAAAATACCTTCTGATATTAGGTATGAACTCATGGGGACTCCTAATAGGTTCCAGACTTTTTTTTTTTTTTTTTTTGATGACTTCCCCTCCTGCTACCTCGTATTCTTCATATGGCACCTGGCTAAAGGAATCTTTCTATGGAGTCATTTTCAAAGACATCATAATGACCACTGTGAAAACTAGAAGTCTATTGGTGATTCCCCCAAGGCAAAGATATACTGCATATCACAAAGTGTTTATAACAGATTTTTATTTTAATTAAATGTTTTCTAGAGCTCCTATTCTGGTTAGAGAACCATTTCAATTCTAAAGCATTACTAGAAACTGATTGCTAGTTTTGTAAACTGGTGAGTCAAGTCACAATTCATCCATCTGCCTGGCACAGATACTATCTACACGAGGCATAATTACCTCGGAAAGGTACTAGGTCAGCCAAATGCATGTATATGAAAAGGAAATTGTTCTTAAAGAGGTCAGTGGTGGGTCACAACAAACAGGTCAATGATTAAAGGAAGATACACATCCAGTCATTACATTTGCTAATATAATATCAACCCATTGTTCTGCATAGCTTCCCCACTCGGTACATCATTAGAAACCTATACTACATTGTGTATTCCTATCTGGAGACAGAAAGCATAAATTATGCAAGATATCAATAAATAAGAGCTCTTTAACAATAAAAACTGCTGACCTTAAGCATGGCTGAGCTGCAAATCCAACAGAACAACAGCCAGATAAATACTGTTAATAGCTATCGTTTAAAAATAAAAAAATAAAAATGCCAGAGACCATGACCTTCTAAACTATGCATGTTTTTTATTCTTTACATTCCCAGAAATCATCTCAGTGGTTATTTGGTTTAGCCCTTTGGAGCTGAAACTTGGGTGTGCAAAGCTTCTCCTCCCAAGATCTTTCAAGACAAAAAAATGTGTCCCCATCTCTGCACAGAGAAGATGGGCTCTTAAGGCTCTGGTTACCTTGCAGAATTGAATGATTTGAACTGAACTGGTTGTGATGGATCAGGCTAAGCAGAAATGTCCCTGTTTTTCATATGAGCATTGGTAATAGGGTCACCAATTGACAGCTCACTGTCCATGCTGCACACTGTTAGAAGATATTCTTTTGTTACAGAATTAAGTCTCTGACTTTGAACTCCTGCCATTATGGGCACAACTTCAACACCTACAGGCCTGGAAATACTGAAATGTCACAAGACCTCAAATAAGCTTCTAATAGAAGAAAGGCCTGGATCACAGAAAAGCAGGGAAGTTTAAACATTAGAGCAAATTGAACCCTTTCAGTAGCCTATGTCCACACTGGAAACAAGACCAGACAGGACCAAATGATTTAGACTCAAATATTCTACTCTTAGAATAAATGTTCTTACACCTATAGTTAGCACCATGGGGCAGTTGTTCTTTTCACATGAAAATATAAAATGTCTTAAGTGAAAAGGCACTATATGGAACAGTCTATTTCTCTAATATAAACAATAGTCAAATGATACATTTTGATGGATATAGGAAATGGAAATAAGTCTAGTCACACATTTGTCACATATCTTAAATGGAAAATAATCCTTTTCATAAAAGTGCTTTTGCCAATCATTTTAAAAATCACCATGCTGTGTAAGCTACAAAGAACGAATCCCTTGGGCATAGAATTTTTAAGATACTTACACAGAAATTTAGGTCAAAATACTCTGGCATTTTTAGCCAAAGAAAATTCTATTATCAAAACACAAAATATACTTAAACAATACTACTCCATTGCTATGGTTCTCACATTAAGAAAAGCTTTAAGAAACTCCTTTTCTCCCCTACTTATACACAATACTAGCTGTGACTGTTGGATCATTGTGTTTTCACAAAGGCAGTGCTGCTGGAGTTTGGAGAATTCAGAGCAGAAATTGGAACTAAGAGAAAAAAGGAAGAACACATCTGGCTGCAGAAATTAATCATAAAGCTACAGGGCAAGCTTTTTTTGTGATATGATACATTTATGAATCTTGAAATAATTCTGAAGACTTTAAAAGAGGCTTTACCAAAAGAAATGGAAGAACGGAAGTTTTTAACTCATGTACTTAAAAGAAGACTGGGTCAATTAATGATTCTTTACAGAAAATAGTAACCAACATGTGAAGAATGAATTATAGCAGGGAGCAAACATATAGAGAAATTGTAATAATTATGTCTTTTTCCAGAAAACTACATCTGTACAGGAATCAAGAAAACTCAAAGCCAAAATTGACTTTAATGTTTTCATCTGTAGGTCAACCTCCTTTTACCAATCAGCCAGAAATCATCAGATGATGCAACTCACTTCAGAGTGAAATCCAAATATAGGTACTTCATTTGTGTAGTGATTTAATTCACTCGCCTACAGATATATGCTGGACACATCAGCAAGAAAAGGAGACAGTAGACTAACAGCAGAGTAAATGTAACACTGTAAAAAACTATTGAAGTATCTTTTTCATATTCAGAGTTTGAACCCAAAATATTGTAACAAACAAGAATTTCAAGAACCATCTTGGATGTGATTTCTCTCTACCACCATCACCACCTAGAACAGAGCCTTTGTGGGCTATAAACTATCAGTTGGCTTGCAGAGGAAAGAAGCTGTGTTGAAGTACTGGTAAACTTGCACATGAAAGAGGATAAACTTTTAAATAGCTATTGGCAAATATCATTGAAGGAACAGCCCCCAATGTAGTCTTGTATCTATACGTGTCGTTTGGGGAGCAGTTCACCAACTTTCTATATTAAAAGTTTGACTCTAATTATATAATGCTGTATAGAATATTTCCCAAGATCCTGCTGAAGACTTAGAAGTGTTCAGGGATCAGGAAATATTTACTGTACTCACATAATATATTATTTCTCTCAACCTACTATAGGGCAAAGCAAGTGTTTATGAAAGAGCACTCCCATGGCATGTGTTACACATCTTTATTTTTGGATGTGTGTTTTACAGTTTTGGGTGTATTTTATCATGGAAATAATCATTCAGGTAATATGTATGTAGCGTTAAGATTCTCTATTCATTATTCTTGATCTACCATGAAATTATTCTGAAACCATTTCCAATAGGCTCTATAGATAAAATTACTCTGAAATTGAGTTTAAATGCTAAACATTTACCAAGTTATAGCCATGTGGAATGGAAGCTTCTCCTAGAAACCCAAATAGGAAGAAAGCCCTGAGGCTTCTACATCATGGTGCACAAGATGGGAAGCATCACCACCTCCAAATATCCAGACACGATATCATCATCAAGGAATGATGTCAGACTGTGTTGCATCATGGAGAAATCCTACTTAGCTACAGCATCACACAGAGGAAAAAGGGCAGAGAATCCAAAATCAGCTCTGGTGACCAGGTACATCCAGTTGCTAGCAGAAACCTTCTTCATTAGCATCAAGAAGTTTAGGCTGTGTCTCTGAAATTGCTGTTAGCCTCTGGAAAAGTCCAAGTGATCTCTTGTTATTGCACAGGCCTCTAACTCCTGTTCCATACCCTTCCCAAGACAGGAGGTTGCTGATCGGGGACCCTGTCTCTGTTCTGCATCACTGGACATGGAGGGAGTTTTCTTTCTATTTTTCATTTTATTTTTGCCTGAAGTAACTTCTTTTGCCAAGAGTTAGTGGGTTTTGTCAGCTATGGATCCTATGAATAAAGCTCTGTGTGTGTGAACCTGCCTTCAACACAGGGCTGGAGACTACAGCACCTCTGGTGTAATGGAGATCAGCTCGAGTTCTGGCTCTGCACCCTCCTCAGTTCCCTGCTATTCCTCATTAATCCTTACTGCCTTTATGTACCTGCTCATGGTCTTCATTCTTCTTCACTTTGACATAAACCTGTTCTCTTTCACCTCACACCATCTAATCTAGCTCCTTGTCTCCAGCCTCCTTCCTGACTGATGACTTTTCTTTCCCCGCTCACTCACATAGCATGAACAGAAACATTTAGTGAGTAAAATCGTAGTTATTTCTTCCACTTACAACAGGACATAGAAGCTTTGCACGTATTTGGATGCCTTGCTTTGAACCCTCCTCCTCAATTTTCAAACAGACACTTCATTTACTTCATGATTCACTATTATACTCTTAAATTTGAGGAGGTGTTATTTCTCTGCTTTCAGGGGAGCTTCTGCAGGCTATTGCATTAATGCAGTGCCTGGAATCAAAAATCTCATCGGTGACAGCAAATGCACTTGATGTCTTAGTAAGACTTACAGAAAGACCCTGGTTTTATTCGTGCTTATTTCTTCCTTCTCACACTTGTGAAGACTATGTATAGCAAGAAGAGAATTTATGGTCTGACAAAGAAAAGCTGAAATGCCATACAGACTCCAGGGAAAAAACAAATGCATTCAAGTGCCAAACTCCTCAAACCCTGATTTGAAGATTCTGGGTGTTTTGTTCTCAATAATAGCTTTGGAGAGCACCTGTAAGAACAGGTCTGTCTGTGATAAAGCTGTTCAAGTGTGATAACGCTCTGCAGCTTCAGTTTTCGGCATTAGAACTTATGTTACTGGCTTCATTTCTGCAGCACTGCATTATTTTCTACAAAATGAATTCTGTACACAAAACACTCCAGAAATGTGCTTGAAGAGGACAAATGAGATCAAAGAACAGACTACATCACGTTTTGTTGAAAGCACATTCAGCCATCAGATCAAATAGTCTATGTCACATTCTACTGTAATTTCTAAAGCAACTTCTTTCGGGCAGGGGTGAAGCAGTTCTTACACTTTGTGATATGTTGTGATAAAGTTGGCTTGATTTAAAAGATCAATTATTGTTTCACTTAAAGCCCACAGCCATAACCAAAGACTTTACAATGTGTTACTGAGATAGGAAATTCAAGAAGTTATCCAAAAAGAAAAATTAGAAGCTGTCAAGCCAAACGTTGTGACCAAAGTTTCTAAGGAAGCTAATGAATGTTTCAAAGCAGGCTCAGTGATGCTCTGATCATACAGCAAACCAGCTGGTATAGGTAGGACCTCGCTACTGCCATCAGACACAGGGCTCTGCCAACAAGCACCTTTGCACACTGGACCATGCCCACCAGGCTTCTGCATGGAAGAGACAGGGACATGGTCCCCACGGTTCTTTTACTCAACCCAAATACAGCTTGCTTCCATCAATTTCCAGATCCAGTTAAAGCGGAAATTAGTGTTTGTTTGGAATGAGGATAAATCAAAATGAAATGGAGGATTGTTCAGGGAGTCTAAAGGCTTTAGGGATATCTCCCCATGTAAAGGGAAATTATGATTGACATAATCATTAAAATTTGTGATGCCATTCAATATTTCTGCACATCAGCTTCTCTTTATTTTCAGAGGAAGCTCCACACAGCAAGAAGTAACAAAACTTCTGAAAATTCTTCATTTCCATTATCAGACAAGACAGACCACAACATTCCATTGATTCTGTACAATTCTCCTCTGAAAATTACACTGACCTCATAGAACGAAGAACTTCGGGTTAGACATTTGACTCCTCAAATAAAATTGAAATACAGGATTGTGGTAACAGCCAGTGACTGTGGCTAAGTTGAGAAAAATGCATGAATAAGAACACACTACCAGAACTTTAAATGGTGAAAGGCAAAGTTATAGCACACCACCAATTCAAAACAAACTAAAGCCCCAAAAGGCACCCTCTTTTGTTTGCTTTTCTGTGAGATAAGGCACACTTCTGTTTGTTAAATTCGGTAACAGAACTGCTCATTATTATTTAACTTCTTAGCAAGAGTAAGAATAATAATCACAACACTGAGTAATTTGCAAAAGAATATTTTTGACCATATTGTCATTCTTTAAATATTTTTTGTGAACAATTCCAGAGTAAAAAAAATCACTACATTATTTGAAGATGGAAGGTTTACAGATCAGTTACCATAAATATTAGACTAATTATACCATTCAGAGCTTTGTAAGCACAGAACAATTACTCTGATGTAATTCAAGAGCCACAAAACTTTATCTGAGGACTGGGCAATGTAATTTCAGTTGACAGGCCCGACTACAGAACAGGGTGTTCAATTGTACCAACCCATGGAAAAGACTGAGATGCAGCTCTCCCTGGAGTACAGAGCCAAGCTACTACTCCTATGGTCTGAGAGGCACAGGCCACTCATGCTGAGGAGTACTCCAAGAACAACTACGTATCCTTTACCAAGGAAACACCTGGAGTACTGTGGGCAAGGCAAAAGGATTCACAAAATCTCCATGTAAACACAGGGAGCTTCCCACTCCTCCTGCCTTTCTACAGACAGCAGAAAGAACTGATGCTCTGTGCAGCCCATGCAGAAACTCTGTTGTCTCCACTGACATCTGAGCAGTGATAGTTCACGTGTGGCACCACACACAGGGCCAAACAAACAGCCAGCTCCCCCTGAAGTGCCACTGACCACCACACAGGTAGCAGGAGCCACTGCCTCCCCAGCAGCATCCTAGGCATACAGCAGCAGCAAAGGTGGGTAGAAAAGTATTCTTTGGGCTTGATACCAAAGCAAACCATGCAATGTAGAATCATGTTCCATGAAAGGACCCCTGCAAGGATGAGGAACAATGGAACAGGCAACTGGAAACCCAGCACTGCCATTGCTGAAGCACACTGCTGTTTGCAAATGGAAGATCTTGCTCCTTTTCAGCGACGACAAGAAGAGGGAAAGGAGGTTGTGGTCAGAGTGCCAATGGCAGAGGTGAGTATCTGCAGCAGCTGGTGGGCAGCTCCTATGCAACAGGAACTTTATTTGAGGTGTCTCAAGAGTCACACCTTACCAAGCCCTTCACAAATACTGTAAGGTATAGCCAGAGACACAGGACTGGTCTTCTTATCACTTAGGATAATAAAGTCCATTATGGCTTTGTAAGAATAACAAAAAACCCCATAGCAATAGCCAGTAATTCATAAGTGTTTCTTCAAGTAGGAAGCATACAAAATAGGAGAGATTACAGTCACATTCCATATAACATTAGGCCGTTTACATATTTTTTTTTTTAATACCTTGTAACATGCTGTACACACACTGTAGCATATTTTTTTCAGCTGATGAAACTTTTTAATAACATTTTGCTATATTTTCTGTTGCTATTTCTTGGCTAGAAAATGGAAGACTCCATCATTTTAACTATAAATAATGAATTGTGCAAATTATGAAAGTATGGATTAGAAAGACTATCTTCCGAAGAACACCACAACACATAATGCTCTGAAAATTAAACTGAAATTAATGAACTCGAGATAACTCACATATTTTAGTGAAGTTTACACAAGAAGTTTTTCCTCTAATCTTGCATAATCAGCCCAGGTCTGCTTCTACTATTCTGTGTTGCCATCATCTGGGCTCTTTGCAGAAATGATCAGCTCATATGCATGCAAGCATAGGGAGTAGCTTTTTACCATGACCGCCTACAACAATGCTTAGGCATATAAAATGAAAACAAAAGGGTAATTGACATTTGCCCCTCTCCAAAAGATGCCCAAGGAGAAGAGCATGTAGTCACTCAGCATTCCCACACACTCTTCAGAGAGACATGGAGACCACGTTGCAAATAGAGACACAAAACATCGGAGAAGAGCTACAGTTCCAATTAGGACAAAATCAGCCACTCTAGGCAATAAAACAACGGGAGCCATCACACCATCGATACCTGAGAAATACTGCCACTTGTTATCTAACCATATCGCTCACTCTAAACATTACCCAGGAGATTCAGAGCCAGCCTAAACACTTCAGAAACCATCCAGAGCCGTATGGCACTGCATTCTTTCATACCTCAGGAGTAAAAGTTAGCCAGAGCCTTCTGACAAACTAAAGTGATTTATTATCACACAGCAGAACTAATGCGTTCTGCTTTACAACTCTCCTGGTAGACTAGAAGAGATGTTGCATTTATTACCTACAGTACATAATGCCCTCTGCAGATCTCTGTATTATTCATAAGACTGGCTTTTTTGTGCCATCATAATGCTGATAAATTATAAAAAAATGCATATTTTATTTCAATTTCTAACATATTTTGGTACACATATCAATCCATCACATTGCTGTAGGAGAAATAAGCATTATTGCTGACAGCTGTTGACATGTTCACCTCAACAGAGAGGAAACAAAATGGCTGCAAAGGTTGCTCCCACTCACAGCTACGTCCCCACTTCATTAATTTTTTGTGTTTTAATATTTAGATAAGGCTAAGTAAAAATCAGTGCCACCAGAATTGAGTGCTGAGGAATGAAACAACACAAACTATTAAAAAAGCCATCAAAAGTAGACAGGGGCATTCGAAATTTTCTCTTCAAAGGTAGACTTTTGCCAGCTGAGTGCTCTACAAGATAAATTTCACTTCCTAGATCAAGATGAGTTTAACTTCTAAAGAGGCTAATTCAGATGCTACTGAGTAACACAAATATGCAGGTGGGGAAAAAACAAGAGTTATTTCAGCTTCTGTCTGACAGACTTCCATTTCTCCCTCCCTCAGCTGCAGGTAACATGAGCACATACCACAGAGAGCACCCTCCACCATTGCTCATCAGTCCTCAAGATAAAAACATCTCACTAAAAATATTATAAAATCTGAAAATATAACACTCTTAACTCAAACTCATTAAATTACTTTCAGAAACATTATCTGTATTGATAGATGTAAGCTGAATTATTTGCCTGTTATTAAATTGTTTTACATGAGCCTTGACCTGATGTTAGCACCATCCACTGATGTTAGTGCCTTCTGCAGAATGTAGGTAAGTAACAGGGATAGCCCTAAAGCTACTAGGGTACCATGAGAGCTGTAGGATTTTTCTAAAACCATTGGTTTTATATCATAAGACATACAACAGACACGAACATAATCATGTAAATTATTAACTTTAAAAATGCCAGTTTTCACCAACACCAAAACTCTGCAGTTCATAAGATATGCTCTCCTTTGGAAGGCTTAAATCATACTATTCCCTACCCTTTATACTATTCTCTTTTGATTTCAGCTTGAAACAACTACTATCAATAGGAGCGCAATTCAGTTCTCTGCTACTTCATTTTTATTCATTAAAATGTTACTAATATTTGCTGAGTGATCACAGCACAAATGCAACAGAAAGGATGTGACTTTAATCTGTGGCAGGCACATCTCATATGTGAGGCTCCCTTTTATCTGCACACACACATTCTGTGTGAGAGGCCTATGCCTGACGCACGGCCGTGGCTTTTAGATCTACGAGACCATTAACATAATTGGCTCTGGAGCGGCTGAAGGGTTGTTTGCCTTAAAATCCCAGCAGCAGGCTAGAATATCTAACTAATACTCACCTTTAACACAACAGTCTTTCTAAAAATAACGTGTTCTCTCCCTGTATGAAGAGGAAGTTTCACATTGAGCTCATCTGGTTGCTTAAATCATTGAAAGGGAAATCGATTTCTTTTAGCTAGCACTGCCTGCCCCAGCACTGGGCATGGACACAACCCTGCCACAGCCCAAGCCTCGTGTGACCTTCAGCTCTTTGAAAGTCTCAGCAGCATCTGGAGCACCATGATCTCTTTCAGCTCACAACCATCCTCTGCAACCTGGCACAGCCGAGGTGGCCCTGGCAAGTCTGGGACCACCCACCTGCACACAGCACCCTTCCTCCACTGAAGGAACCTGGGCACCACCTGCTCCCAAATGCCTCACCTCACCCTGGCAAAAGGACTGTGACTCAGAATATTCCCGAGTAAAGTCTCTTCATAACAGTTTCATGGAAACAACACACAGGAATACTCCATAGCGTTAAAGGCACCTGCTCAAATTGGAAGTATACTACATTAAATCAGGGGCTTGTATCAAAAGCATAAATGCACACAAGGCAGCCTGGGCTGCACCCAGTGTGTGGTTGGATGGGATAATTTGGGATATCCTGCCATCTGCTGGGAGCAGATGACTTGCTGCAGATCTGCAACCCCTTTATCACTACATATGTAATTACAGACTTTCAAAATCCACCAAATAAAGTTATGAAAAATTTGAAAATCATTCTGTGCATCACACAGGTTATTTGTGAAATATGTACTATTGTATGTACTTCAACAGTATATTTGTTTGCCAGGATCTACTCCAGAGTATGCATCATTTTAAATAATACCATATTATTTTCTTCTAGTAATGTCAACACTGTTAATGTTAACAGACACATTATTTCTTGCAAAATTGAATTGAATTAATTAAATAATAAAAGAAACATTTCACAATGCCAGTAATCTAGAAAGATTTGGTGATAAACTGCTACTTCATAACTTTCAACAGTTTGCATGTTTTTAGAAACTTATTCCAAGTGTTTTGGTATTTTGGGGGGCTAGGGGGGAATTTTGTTTCAGTTAAAACCCTAGATACTGGATTCAGGAGGTTTCATAAGAATCTGAGCCTTTTAACTCTTTCCAAGCAAATTTCAAGTAAAAACATTTGAAAAAACTAAAGAAAATGAAGGAAGGAACAAAACCTCCCCAAACAAGTCTTGGAAACAAAACTAGAAAATAACCTTATGTCTGTGAAGACAGTACATACAGATTACTTGTATTGTCAGGAGTTAGGCACTCCATTACAGCTACCTAACTCCATACCAGCCAGGTTGCAATATCTTTAGCACCACTGTAATCATCTCAAAGAGCTTCATTTCTACCTTGTGACCCTCCAAAGCTGACACAAAAGGCAAAGGGCCACTGTAGCTCACTCCAACCAAATGTCCAGCTACAGGCATGGAGTCCTGGATGGCTGAAGTACTCACTCAGTGCTGCAAGTCTGCAAACCAATGGAGAATAGATGTTTCCAGGCTGCATTGAAGACAGCTGTAACTTAGCTGGCCAGGTAACACACATGCCACCCTGAAATAACTGCATGGAGAAAGCTTTGGAATATTCAGGGACATCACAGCACTGCGGTCGCTGCACTGGGGTTATACATGTGCCTGTGTGTAGGCAAGCCTGCCTTACTGCCCTGAGAGGCGTGGAGGAAGAGGAGCAAGGGGAGAACCCTGAGAGAAAAGAGCACACCAATATGCAACCTACTCATCCAGGAGTATTTTGCAATCAGCAAGTTGGTTGGGTGACGCAGAGAGGAGCACAGAGTAAATGTAAGCAGTTGTATTTAACAAATTCTTCCTAAAAACAGCAGCATGAAAAAAAAAAGGCACTATCTCTGCATGCTGATCTATTAAAAATTGTTGGCTTACCACTATCCTAATTACAAAAAAAAGTTTAAGACTGAATAAAACACACAAACTTTTCCCCCATGCAGCAGCAACTGTCTAATTTATAATCAATGAAGAATGTAACATGTCATTTAAAGAGCAAGGTGACACCAGAGTTCTCAGCTGACTGAGCATATACATAGGTTCCTTCTAACTTAATAAAAATCTCTAAAAGGCACACAAATCTTTCTGCCTACATCAGTGAAGGCATGGTGTCAAAACAGTCCTGTTATTTCTAATACTTTTTAAAATACTAGTCTATTCAGAAAAATGCACCATTAAATATTATGGGCCATGCCTGTAAAATATGCACACTCCTGTATTAAGCGAAAAGAGGAAATAATATATATACACATAGCACATTAAAAATAACCTGACTACCAAGAAACCTCAGCCGCTTAACAAGACTAGTATAAACAGATTTATTCATAGTGATTACTTCATATCCACTCAGAAAGGCTGCCAACTAAGGGAAAAAACTGTTAAGCTTGCACTGGGGAATAACAACAACAGCATAAAAAGCAAAGTGGACTCAAATATTGGATCCAATGGAAATAAGTAGCTGAGAAAGCACAACTGCTTGAGCTGGAAGCCAGCCAGGATACTGGGAATGATGCCTGTGGTCCAGAGAAAGCTGCTGAACTAATTATCACTGCAGTCCCCCATTCAGTTTTATATTGAATGTGTGAAGTTACATATCTAATAGCAGAGTGCTTCCTTCTCACTTGATGGCTTAAAGGAAAGACTGCTTAAGTGCCAAGTCTAAACATACACAAAACTCTAAGTGCAAGTAAACAGTTTAAATGTATTTCAAAGGGAATATGCTAAAGTTGTGCTAAGAAGTTGAGCATTTGTCAGTTACTTCAAGCTGCACTTAAAAGAGCTTCCAGCAGCAGGCAATAACAGATTACCTAGAAAAAAAGAAAAATAAAGCACCTATAGATAAACACATCATAGGAAAAAAGGGTAACTTTGCAGATAAAGCTTAAAGTGATGAAGAAATGAGATCTGAAAATATGATCAGTATAAAAGCAGACCAGAAAATAATTGCAACTTTGCTCTCCTGGATGGCCAATGCTACTCAAGACAAACTGATCACATCAATTCTTGAAACTAAAAAAAAAATACACTAAAAAAAAGAGAGTATCACACTTTCACTGAGCAGCTGGTTTAAATTATTGAATGTCCTGTCCTTTGCAGTGCAAACAGGACTCTTTAGGACAAGTAAGAAATATTTAAAACAAGAACCACGGTGTAAAGCATATTTCCCACAGTGACTTTCTAATACATTTTATATATGTGAAACTCCAGCATATAAAAAGGTTCAGAGGTTAATCAGAAATTTTTTTGTATCAAACAAATTTTGGATAGTGAAAGTGAAGCAAGTATTTCCAAGGGGATGGTGCCAGAACTCAGTGATAACTCCTTTTCCCATGACGGACATATGCTTTCTTCTACACTTGCTCTCATTCCACGTCTTATCACAGTTCCTTTACATGTTTGCAGATGTGTATATGAGTGATAAGGGGATTCACAGATTTTGTAAGTGATCTTCTTTAAGAGGCACTTAGAGTAGTGACCCCTTAATGCAGTTTCAAATAGTTGTCAAGATTTAACAGTTATTTTGCTAGACAAACAGCCTATTATTGGCAAATTGGCTATTCTCTAGTATGTCAGTCAGGTCAGGCTTAAAATCAATACATGGCATTTGTCAATTGTGTTTCATGTGTCTTCAGCCTGATTATATTCATTAAGAAGGAACAGAGTACTAATAGCATGCATTGTAAATCAGGTTACAAGTGTCAGAAAGCAAACAATCTTACTGCAAAATAATGAGCTTAAGTTCTTAGCTGGAAGAGCTGTACAGACAAAGCTCAGCTGTAAAAAATCATAATGCATGTAGTCTTTAGTCCAAGATGACCTTCAGCCTGCAAAATCCCAGAACAATGTTGCCATAAGTATTTAATCAATCCATGTTTAATATCAGTCATGAGAGGAAAGGTAAGCCCAGTGGAGCCCTTCTTAAAAAGAAATCAGCTTATATCCCAGGGTTTTGTCCCACCACTATATACACTAATATTTAAACAGAACTCATTTCATCTTCAACCCTCCAGTTGCCAACAAAAATACACACCTGATCAAGTTCCTAAAATTACCTTTCAAATATACTTTTATTTCTTCTCATAAACACAAACTGATGAACATTAGTGCATTACATACACTCATATACTATATCAGGCTGCAAAAATTGGCTCAGAGTATTTTATCTCAATTTGTTTCCAATGCAACTAAAAAAGAGAGAGCAGATCCCACTCTTCATCTTCACCTGACCTGCATCCCAGCTGATTGTGTCACCCCTGATTAATGTTCATTAATTACAACAGCAAATGCAGGTAAGTCCAGATCTGGGTTCCAGGCTGCAATTTGTGAACAGGATCAATCACAGCTAATCGGTATTTGGAATCAAACTAGGAGAACATGGAGAAAGAGATGCTGGTTTGGAATGAGAAAAAGGAAGCAAAGAGTTAAAGAGGTAGGGCATAGAATGAATACCAAACCCCCAAACAAGCAAGCAAACCAACCAACCAGAGGTTGAAAAGCCTTTACACTTTTCAGAGAGAAGAAACCAAATACTTAGAAGCACAGTGAGGGCATTTACAATGTTCCAGCTCTTTAGTGGGGGCTGCACCCAAGAGCCAATTAAATTAGAGATACTGCAGGATTGCCAGAGCTCTCATTTTGTTAATTGAAACTGTGCTGCATTGTAACCACGGGCTGAAGCAAAGTTCTAAAAGTCTCAGTACAATTACCGAGGAAGAAGGGGAGAACGACATTCAACATGTTTCAGAAAAAGACCTTTAACAGTATTCATTAATGGCAATTATTAACTTCTATAGACTTATACATCACAAAAATTCCCTTTGGCTCTGTAAGATACCAAATGCATAATCAAAGAGGACAACAAAAGTACATTAGAGAAAAATACTGATCATTCATCAATTTATTCAACTGAGAAAACCAAAACATAAGTCATGGTGTAATCTTCCTAGAAGCCTGGCAATTTTCCTACCACCATTATGAAAAGAACAGCTATATGTTGCCATCTTTTTCACAGACTCTGCACTCCACTGGCTTGATCTGTCTAAACATTGTACACTCTTCTCTGCAGCACACAGAGGACAGAGTGACCCAGAATTTCATTGGCAAATGGCAAAGTAATGTTAGGTAAGCTCAATCAGTACTGCCACACCACTCTCCATAATGCAGTTAATACCTTGTGTCAACACAGATTGTAATACTTGTTTGGAATACTTCATTTTAATCTTTATCTTGCCTCATTTCCAATATGGTGGTGCAAATTATATAGCAATTAACATATTGCTGTATACAGCTGAATGCTAACATGAATGAATTATTTGTAAGGCAAAGTAATGGCTAATTGATACTGACTTGACAAACAGTAAAAAGTCAGTTTTAGATAAGTCTTTATGTCATTACATCTTGCCAAGCAATCAGACTTTAAACACAAGCATATTTCTCCAAATAAATAAATAGAAGCTCTGAAGAATAAACCAACTGGAAATGTTTTAAACTACTCAAGGGGAGGGGGGGGAAGGGGGAAAGGAAGAAAAAAAGGACAAAAATCTCTTAAAGAGTCTTGATATTCAGTTATCTAGACAGATATTTAAGCATTTTTAAGTATTTACCTCTCTGCCCTGCTTACTGTTCATCTGCAGTACATTACACAATTACCAAACAACTGCTGTTTTAAAAAAGATTTGCATAAGCCAGATGAGCAGGAGCTGCATTCATTCTGTACCCACAATGCCCATGTAGGAAAGTAGGGCCAATGCAGACCTACAGAAACAAGAACAAAAAGCCTGAAATGGGTAGGATCCAAAACAAGAAGAAATAAATCTTCAAGCAATTATTTTTTTTCCTTCAGTTGGAAAAGGTACAGATCACTTTAAAATTTAATGGTTTAAGTTGTGCACTGCCTAACTCTGATGTTTCACAGGAGGAGGAGACCTGCATTACACAGCTCAGACTTCCCAGTGGACACAGAATATCACTGGCACCCATCTAGCAGGACACGCAGTAGAAGACAGAACATGTTCAGGAACACAGACAGGGCTGCCACTGAGCCAGAACTGCCCCAAACCTACAATCTCTGCTGCAGGTCCTTCAGGAAGAAACCCTTTAATCAGCACTTGCCCCCATGAAGCCATCCTTAAAAGACAAAATGCACTTCTTTTTTTTTATCTGTCCTTGAGTTATAATGGAAATGCTTATGAAACTTATTTGACATTAGCAGAGACCACAAGGACAGCATTCACAACTTACATGGTGCATAAATTGTACAATTTTCAGAAGACCATCAAGAGTTTGATCCAGACCCTGCAACTGCCATCTGTCTTGCAGAAGGAAGCCTGCACAGCACCAAAATTTGGTAGTTCCAGCCGCCCTTCACTGTTTTAGGTGATAAGTATGCAGTTACTCTTTCTCAAACATGAATTGTTGTAAAAATTTTAAAATTTAGATTAAACAGACACCTTATTAATGTGACCAGGAAGGTAAGTTTTCACACAACAACCCAAGGAGTGTAATCGTTAACCAGTCAGTAACCTGGAAACATTATCCTGAGCAATTTTAATGACTTTCAGCCACCGAAAAAGAAGGAAAAAAGCACACCTGGGAAACGGGTGTCTCTGTAGTTAGAGAAGCATAGTTTCTTATACATTCCACTATACTGACAACATCTGTACAGTTGGTAGGTAGTGACTTTTAGATTGAATGTCACCATTTTTTGCACACTTGATTTTGTTTGCTGTAGACCAGGGAACAGAAACATGAACAGCTGTACCCTTCTAGATGCATTTTCCAATTGTAGCATTGTAGAGTCCTCCAACCACAGCGATGGTGTGAACAGGTAACTCCTTACAGAAAATTACCCAGGTGTCAAATTTGCATTTTCCCACTCCATAATCCCCAGAAGGAAGGAGGGAACAGAAAATCAAGCTTGGTAAATTTAGCAAGCATGAGTGCATTTCACAAGAATTGCCTTCCCTCCTCCCTTAATTGTTTTGAGGAAAAAAAGGGTAGGGAGGAGGGGAATAATTGACTAAATGGAAAAAATAGACTGCTATGAGTATTACACATTTATCTTACTTTAAATAATAAGCTGGTGGTGTTCTTCTGGAAGAACTCAGTTGTTTCCTGTATGCTGCAGCTTTGATACCATACTTTATACTTTTTTTTTTTTTTACCATGGCTTGTAAGCAGCAATTACCACCATAGCTATCTAAAACAAATACCCAGTCTGAGCCTGAGCCAGTCATTCACCCACAGATTTCCCCTCCCCACCCTCAGTTCCTCCTCAGCTGGAAAAGTCACTTTTTCAGAAAACCATTCCCAGGGGTGGCCCCAGTAGCACGCCAAGGAGGCCACCCACTTTGAACTAGAAGATACGGCACAGTCATGATATCATCAGTCTCATGGGGTAATTGCTAACTACTGAATTACAGTGAAACAGAACTAATTTCAGTTTCTGAGTTGCTCTACCTGTGCTTCTCTCCAATTTGTATCAGAGGGAAGTGCTGGAGCCTCGCTCAGGGCAGGCAGCAGTGGGATCAGTCTTGTGCTCTGCAAAGTTCAGTGTCACCAGCAGCCTTTAAACACTCCTCACAACTCAGTATTGCCTGGACTCATGAAAATGAAAAGGGGCCATAAAACAAAATGGCTGACATGTTTTACAAAGCAGTTTTTAACTTTCAGGTACTTAAACCCAGCTCATCAATCATACTAGAAAGCCCTGACAGCTCACCAGAAACAGCATTTTCCACTGTAAAAGCTGAGTAGGTTATTAATGTTGCTTATTTTGTTAAAATGAAATTCTGTGTATCACATACAAACCAGCTAGTCATACCTTATAAAAACTCTCTAGGCAAATAAAAATCTGCCCTGTTAATGGATCTTTTGTGAACACCCAACTGAATGTTTTGAATGTTCAAAACAGATATTTTATTTTCCTGTACTCCATCTATTTAAAAGGAAAAATTGCACAAAAAGCACCCTCTGCAGCAGAGCATCTGCCCTAAGACTCAGAGCCCTGCTCTTCTACCTGTGTTTCTAGGAGTAGTCCATCTCCTAAACCCACAGGAAGCAAAGGGTGTGACATTGTCAGACAGCAGGTTTACCCACAGAGAAAGCAGTCTTTGCACATTTCTTATGAGAAAAAGCACTCCTGTGCATCAGTCCTGCAGGGGGTGTGTGTGTGTGTGTGAGTGTGAGTGTGTGCGTGTGTGTGAAACTGAGAAAAAACCCACAGTTTACCTTTCGGTGTCATATTTAGCCATATTCACAAGGTAACACTAGAGCTGCATGTTTCCTTCTAGAGTATGTAAACCTTCTGGGAAACACATGCAAATATTTTCATAATGGAACTAGCACTAATCAGAGGCCACTGACAAAAATAGCACTGATGAGAAAATGAATAGCATTGGGACTATTTATACATGTTGTTGCTGTACAGCTCTGGAAAAGAAAGGAGGAAAAAAAAGCAGTTAAAAAAAAGGAACGTGAGGGAGTGTAAGTTCCTCATTTGTGTACAATTAATAAAAGACTGGATCATTCAAGCATGGGTTTTGCATGGATGCCCTATCTCCATTTCAGTACTTCAGAGCAAAATAAAGCAGCTCTGCAGTATCACTCCACAGGGAGTAAGCACCACTCGCTGTAGAAACAAATACACATACATACTTAAATATTAATCACTACTACCAGTTTGTTTCGTAATTGCAAAGGAAAATTTAATAATAAAAAAGCTTTGAATTTGTAGGCATAGGTAGATTATTTTTACTGAATTAGTGAAAGGAAAATAATGCATTTAAGCCTAACACATAAATTGAATTTACTAATATAAAATAAAAAAAGTTTTCTTGGAATATGAACTGATACAATTATCACTAAGCAGTACACCGTTGTTCGTGGCCTGCTCCATTGTAATAGATGCCTTGCAAAACTTTTTAAATACTCACATTCACACCTAGGGAATTTATCAATCTAAAACTTCTCCAGAACTGCCTTTGATGTCTGATAATCACATGTGCACTTTTGAACCCCACACAGGAATCTTCCCAATTCACTGAATTCAATTAAGTCACTTTCCTATCTAGGAAGAAAAATATGGGCCTCTAATATGAAAATGAAAACACGAAACATAAAGTTCATGTGACTATCTCAGCATAAGAGGCACCATATTATGTCAGCCCAAGAGCTGATCCCAATCAGTGCTCTTTTTTCTTCAGTGTTGCTAACGTGCTAAGAAATAGAGAAAATATAAAGCAGTGTTTTTGCTGGCACACTTCACTCTTCCAGTGGTTATCAGAAGATTACAGAGAGATCAAGATGTGTGAAGTTTAGAAATAATTTCCTTCAGCAGTGTAGGCAGTGACAGTACATTTATAGCAGTGGGTTTATGGGATAATATTTTGTTTAAGTGCTAAAATTGGAAACATCATTTTAAGGTTTTATGATTTACTACCTTTCTGAAGTCTGAAAGAATAGAGGTAGTAAATGTCTGAGCTGCTAAAAACACATATTAGGTGCCCCAGTTTCAATAGAAGTTTTGCCTGTAGTTACTTCTTTAAAGAGAACTTATATTCTTAGCTTTTCCTCTAAAAGGTTACAAAACTCTTGCTGTAGGAATTTGGCAAGTAAACTTGATGGAATATTCTTTATCAAATCCTTTTGCAACTTCTCTAATAGGCAGATTTTAAGGAAGTTCTATTGTAACAACAAATCCATTACATTTACTAAAATGTCCTAACAATAACAAAGAAATTGTTTTCCTCATTCTACCGTTGAGCTAACATACATTCTGCCATTACACCCTTGGTTTTAAACAGAAAACTACGTTCAACCTTATCAAACTTGTACCTGTTGTACATCCCCTGCTCTCTGTTGCCTCATCTTCTTTCCAGTGCAATATTAGATTGCCCTCTAACGGATTACCTGCACAACTGCACAAGCCTATCTTTCCTTTTAAAAGTCCTGAATAAGCAAAAAAGGTTGCATGAGAAATGGGCAAAGTAAAGTTGGTTTTGTTCCTGCTCCTGTTTAATTATCTTTTTATATTTGAATTAAACTTTTAATTTTTACCCTTTGCAGTCTAATTTAACTTTGAATTAAAATTTTAATTTTCAAACTTTTAATTTTAATTTATTCAGCTGAAAAATGAAGTAACGTGTGCTGGAGGTTCAGGTCTTTAAATCGTCTCAGGCTGCAAGTTCAATTTGAAATCTAGAGTCAAAAGACTGCTTACAGAAAAGCAAAATAGAAGCTGACCCAGCAAAGGAATTCTCAAGAAAATTTTATCTACTACAACTCAACTTTTGAACTCATTTACCTACCCCAAGCCAGACATTAAACTTGCCAACTCCACCAGTGTCCTCCCATCTCAGCAAGGTGACATCAGCACAACTGCCTCCCTTTCTGCCCTTTTCTCTTTTCTCCCAGAAAGTGCTTATCTCTTACAGATGGAAAACAACTACATTTTACAAAAAAACCCTGACTTTGTGAAGAGATCTAATTGCATGTAAAAGTCATATCCAAAGTAAACAACAGGCCCATAGATTTACACTAGATAGCATATGCACTTTGAAGTAAAAAGCAAGGATTTTTTTGGTGGTGGCGATAGCTTAATGCATCTTAATGCTGCTTCAGTAAAAATTTTTAATTATTGTCATTCTCAAAATGCTAAATATTCATTGTGCAACACCAATTTAAAAAACCCAAATAAATTTCAAACAAGTATCGATTTAATGCAATATTTAATGCATTAAAAGAGCAAGACTGCACAAATTTGAGCACAGCAAATGTCATCTTGTCACTGCCTTGCTTTATCCTTAAAACCACCAGAACCATAATTTGTAAATTAAAACCACTTATCTTTAAATTATGGGGAATAAGATTTGATAAACATGAAGAAAGTGGAGACTCAAATCTCAGAATGTTATGGTTCCATTAAAAATCTTCTTCCCAGGAGTAGCAGGACAAAGGGGGTTCAAGGAAAGAAGAGACATTTCTGGATTGCTAAATTCATTAAGTAAAAGCAACACACAGACAAGTGTCAGCGCCCAAGAGTGGAAGAACAAGAGATCAGCTTAGATCTACATCATTAAACTAAAACAAGTTGTAGCAGAAACTGTGGATTAAAGATGTTTGAGTAATTATGTTTCTTTTGCTGCAAGAGTTATTTGATTTGGATGATATCAAAGAAAATTACATTTTCTTTTGTTCTTATAATGAAGTGCAAGTTAGTTCAGTCTGAAAACACATATATGTACAAACAAACAAATCAACCTTTCTGATTGTATCCAACCAGTGTACCATGGGACAGAGCTTTCTAGCTAAAGCTCTAATCACTCACTTTGGGATTTGTCCTCTAAAGCTTATAAAAGCTAAGCATCTTCAGCAAAGCTGTGTAATTTCAAGTAATGATTCTTGTCCCGTTCTAGTTGAACTGAGATTCGAACAATTATATTTAAAACAAACAAAAATGAAGTCCACTAAACCAGCTATGACATTTTTGCCCATGAAACTGGGTCTATACTCCTGAATGTAATGACTCTTGGCACCTCCACACAGAAACAGAAGCAATATTTACACCCAGACCACGCAGCATCTGACTGTCTGACTAGGGCACAAACAGACATGAAAGTACTGAGTACAATATATATTCCCATATCCAAGCACTCAAAAATGTACTTACTCAATGAAAAGCGTAGTTCAGGGAGGTTATTTCTTTCTTTGTCTTAAAGTCATGACTTACATGAAAACTAATGGATTGGTTTCTGATGACTGAAGTTTAACTAAATGAGCCAGCTCAAGAATACAAAACAGGTTAAAGTGAAAAGCAGTAGAAAAAAATACTACAACCCCATTCACACAAAGAAAACAGATGAAAAAATTTCTACTGTCATGTAGAAAAACAAGAATTTAAAATTAATTAATGAAGAAAAAAGCTTTACTGGGCAATGAGTATTGCTATTCAGGAATATTCAAAGTCTGAAAGAAAATATTGTCAAGCATAGAAAACCAATTTGTCTGAAGAGATTATAAATGCTGACTTCCCAGTTCCACAAAGCCATCCTCAAACTATGTTTGAGATCAAGTGTAGCAAACCCCATAGCGAAGAGAGAACTCTCAAACACATAGAACTCAATCAACTTTTTCAGTAAAGTTTTTGAAATCCTGTCTCAACCCCCAAACTAGACCGCTCACTATCAAGTATAAAGGGAGAGATGCTAAGAGATCAAACAAAGGGGTTTTGTGCAACCTGGTCTAATGGAAGATATCCCTACCCATGGCAGGGGGCATGAAACAAGGTGATCTTTAAGGTTCCTTTCAACTCAAACCCTACTATGAAAGGCAGTGTTTGGTACAAACTCCAGAGAGAGTTGAGCAGTGTAAAGAAAAGGAGGCAAAAGCATTGCAATCCCATCTGATGTGTAACCTTATGGTTGTGACTCTGTGTTTTGCAAAATGACCAGGGACTTTACAGGACCTGCTCCAGAAAGGCTGCAGAAAGGTCTCTGTCTCTCAGCCGCCTTCTTATTATTGAGAAGAAAATACAGAAAGGGAAACAAAAATCACCTAGGCCTTTCCCAGATCAGTAGGAAGCAGAAATGTTTATTCTGCAAACAGTAGAGGAAGCTGTCTGACTTTAAGGGAAATAGTGGCATAAGAAGTACTGGCAAATAAAGCAAAAAGATTAAGAGAGCATTTTTCCTCTATTGTCTTATGGTTATAGCACCTTTTGTCTTTTTTTTCTAAGCAGTGTGCTATACTTCTCCTAATGCTACTTCTTCCAAATTAAAGACAGCATTTTTTAAACCATTATGGATTACTATGGAATCTGGTTCCATTTGGGGATGAGAGAAATTGCATTTCTATTTTATTAATGAGAATGTGCAGTAAAGTCTAAAGAGAATTTTTCTTCTCCAAAACAAGTTGCTAGGGTTAAGTAAAACACAATAGGCACATAATTAGCAGCTCTGAACAACTTCTAATTAATTCCTTATCACCAGCATGCTCATTTTGAGGAAAACAGGAGTGACTGCCTTAAGGATGGAAACTGTGACTTGGAGAAAAAAAAAAACAAACCCAACCTGAAAGTTAAGTTGATTGCATGACTAGCAATTCACACTTTTCCTCACCAAACTCTATCAGAAGAAGCAATTACTGTCCAGAATAACTAGGTGTTCAACTAGACTACTAATTGTACCACATGTGGGTTGAAGATACCATCTCTGAGATTTTGTTCAGGTTGTGTTAGTTTTCTCCTGTTAGAAATACATTCTTACATTTCTTCCACCTTGTTTCCAGATCTTTATCTAATGGTGCTACTAAGAAAAAAACGCAACAAACCATTGCTTCAGCATCCCAAACCTGGGGATGACATAAGAGGGTGCTTCAGAACAAAGCCTTGCTCTGGGTGGGAGCAAGCATCTGGTTTGGTTTCACCTCAGCCACCGTCTTCTGACTGGGGAAGGGAAAGGACTATCTTTTCAATCAGCTGATGAGCTTGGAGAGTCTTTACAAGACAGGTGAATATTAGAGATCACAAACTATATTCCAGACATGCAATTCCTAGGAACTAAGAAACATATCCGAACATGAAGGAGCATCTTATGGTTCTGGCAACAATTCTTGCAAGTGTCAGGCAGAGATGCAAAACTACATCATCAGGTGATGAAAGATAAATGATAGGAAAAGAAGAGAGAGCCAACAGAGGTATATACCTGTAAAGAGCTGCCAGGTAATTCAAAAGGAAATAAAAATCTGTTCATATCTGTGAGGTGGAGAGAAGTGGTGGAAGCTGTTGGCAATAATGAAGCTTGGAAGGAAGTCTTTTTTAGGCACATCTCTATTTTCAAATTGGAATGTTTAGGTTAAAAGTTCATTACACCTTTGGACTCTAATATTTAGAAGTATAAACTTTTTTTTTTTCACCCTCAAAGACAGTTTGCAAGGGCATAAACTCTTACAGCTCTGGAAGTGTTAACAACAGAGTCACCTACAGAGAAGCTGACTTTGTGAACAAACTTTTTAAAAGACTTGTTTTGCATTGATTAAATTGTATATAATTAACCATAGTATCTGTCTCATTAAATTTCTTCTTGCTGTATTTATTTCCAGAGAGGAGAAATGTTCTCTCTTTTCTTATTGCTTCAGAAGAGTTTCTCCAATCCCGCTGCAGTTGGGTTTTTCTTTAAATTGCTCTTTGAAACTCTCATTTGAAACAGAAAAACAAACAAAAATATCACAAAATTTAAACCAAGATATCTAGCCTAAAATTACCCATTTCGCTGTGCTTCAACATTTTTACCCTCTGTAATTTGGCCTATATCTGAATTGCAAGCTGAAATAATCTTCTTGCTCTGCATATGCAGTGCCAATCCCAACAGTATTAACCATCCTTTCAGTTCCAATAAATTACAGTAATAAATACTAAGAGTTTTTATTTCATTTTATAGTATGAAAGGATTTTTTTCCCACTAAATCAGCCTTAGCTAATGAAAATCAGGGGCAACAACCTTAGCAATTAAGAAAAATACTTCTATTTTCCCAAACTATTACAGCTACTTCTTATAGAAAAGTATAGACAACTTTGAATTTCAGCAACAGTTGCATAAAAATATACAAGGAAGATGCAAAATCACTGCCACTAAGTTACAGTCTATCATGAAAAACTGCAATGAAACTGCATTCAGACAGTTCTCAGACATTGCAATAAGTATTCCAAACATGCAGAGATTTCCTTTGAATGAAATCTTGTTTAAGTGGGTGTATCTGAAACAACTGGGAAGAAGCTTTCAAAGTCCAGTTTTTAATAGAGAAGAGTTGTTGGGGTTTTCGTAAACTTAAGCTTCCTGGATTTTTTAGTAAATTTTTTTTCTTTATCCCAATGAAATATAAAGGAGGAAAGAGAAAGATGCACACATTTGATAGAAAAAGTTGTGGCTACCAATGTAAGTCTCCCCACAATGAATGTACTTAATCCTCCCAGTAAAGGCACTCTACAGCTCACAAGCTGAGACGTGCCTCAGCAGGTATGTTTTGTTAGTGACAATGAAGAAGTGTCAATGTATTTATTAATCCTGAAAGTGCTAACAACAGTCAAGGTCCATATGCTTCAGTATTTGCTACAGTAAAAACATCAGCTTTCTAGTAATGTTTTCTTCTGGTAAAAGTTTGACATGACAGATGCAGTGCTTTTCTTTTTTTAGACAAGAAGGTGTTCAATATTCTCATGAGACAAAGACAGGTACAATGACTGTCTGACCAGCCATGAGCTGGGGATGATTTTTTGTGATGTGAGCTGTATATCTGAAGTGCTGCTGGAGGCACTGCAAAGAAGAAAAAAAAAAAAAACCAAAATGAAACCAAACCAAACCAAAATAGCTGCAGGCAGGTTTTGACACTGTGGTTCAAAGAGATAATCACTAGAGATTTGGAGAGAACCGGTAAAACCCCTAGTCAAAACTCTTCTACTTTACTAAATCAGAAGACAGAAAAAAATCTTTCGAATTCCCTCTGACAGCACTTTCTCATTTGTTTTCATTTAATTACAAAATTTTATAGAAAATATTCTTCTCAAGAAAGGAAGCACTGCTGTTCTCAACAAGGCATCATAACACAAAAAAACCCTGAATCAGAACCTAAATGCAACACAAACTTGAATAATGTGCAACTTTGAGCTGTCTCACATTAACCTTCAGAAATGCAGAAGATACACTCTCTTGTTACCTTGAGAAACACACTCTAAATCTCCTTCAAAAGACTTTTCCATTAATATTTTCTCAGCATGGGTAAAAAAATTTTCAGACTATTGAGGACATAAGAACTTGAAAGCCACTGCCAGTAACTCAAGAAAAGCTGTTCTGTTTAACACTGAAGAAAGCACTTGATAAGTCAAGTTGGATTTTTTTCCAAAATGGTAAGGATCAATGAGCATACGCTGCTTAAATTAGGATACTTCTGCAGGTGATGGCATTCCAGGCAATACCTGAATTACCATAATTCTGACAACATTAATAAAAATATGAACAAAATTGGTGTAGTAAAAAAACAAAGCCTGCTACTACATGTAAACCAATGGGACCTTATACCAACTATATCTCATTGCTAAAGAGGAGACAGAAGATCAGGTGGACTGTTTCTGGATTCCTACAGCACTGTACCATTACTCATTGCAGCTTCTTAATATAGGTTATTTTCTGTTTGCAGTCACGTCTTCAAATTACTTGGCTGTGAACAGCCTTTCCATGATGAAATCGTTAGCGTAACGGCAGTAATTAGTCCCACCTTCAGACGCTTTTGGAAATAACTCTTTTTAGACATACTCCAAGTGCAAATACAGGGACACTACATTTGCTTTATCATTTTGGTTTTGTCAGCACTTTTAAGATACCTTCAAATTACACATGAAAAGATTTGACTGTCTTGACTGTCTAGAGCACTTTCATTCAACAACTTTGTTTTCCTTAGCAGCTTGCCCCAAGGATACAAATTCCCAATGATGTGTCAGTTCATCAAGATCATGCAGTACAATGCAGCAAACACACATTTATCATCCATGTCACCAGGCCACAAAAATATTTCTTTCAAAAGCAGTACTGACAAACACAGCACATTATAACAGCTTATCCTGGCTTGTGTCACTCCTTCTTTACAAACTCTGTCAGCTTCAATTTCTGGCCATGAATATCAGCCCTTGTTCTGGCATCATATGGTATGAAGAGCAAGTGATTTCAGATAGCAAATAAGACAACTGACAAAATGACTTATAGCCATGAAACTAAAGAGGCAGCATGTTTGTTTATGTGGGCCGTGGCCTAACCCTCCAATCTCTCTGGAATTTCAGACTTGCTGTTATGCGTGGATGGAATGACATGTTATAAGTAAAGTCTGGAGGGTAAGAAAAAACCAAAAGCCCCGCAGGCTCCTGCCCCCCCAAAACCCCCAACAACAATAAAATAAAAGTCAATAAATGTCTATGTATGTTCTATAACACTGTGTGGAGGTGCACTGCAAGCAGAGGGAACTGAAAATCAGAAAAAAACCACACTTCTGCGTAAACTTGCTTGAGTATTATATTTTCAAAGCCTAGCAACACTTTTTAAAATGCTCATGTTGGATTTTGCCTCATTTTGTAATTGTAAAAACCTTCTAAAATATTTAAGAGAGAATTGAAAATACACAGAGAATCTGTCATTTAAATCTACCCTGACAGCTTAAGTCCAGTTCCTCCATGCCAACCATGGGGCCATAAGGCTTACTGCCCAACGGGGCACTGACTTCTGGCTGCTTAAACTACTTTGCCTGTGTCTACAAAACCATAGCCAAGAGAGTCTCAATAGAAATTAATGAAAGACAAATCCCATGATTAAGGTTATAAAATAATAACAATAACATTATAAATTCAGTATGTTCTTGCATGTTCCAGTTCCAGTGAGAGAAATCCTTTCTCTTATTTGTCTTCCCAATTTAGAGAACAAAAGTGAAAGCTTATCTGCTGACCTTCAGTGCCATGGCAATAACTGAAGCCTGGGGAAATGTGCAATAGCTGTAAGAAACTTTATGTCACTGAAATGGCATAACCATAAATACTGATGGAAATCAAACACAGTAGTTCTAAGTCAAGGGTCTAGGATCTCATTAAGTGCATTTTTCTTTGAACTTCAGGGATATGAAACTGGTGACAAACAGGGCCCCTTGATGTGGATAGAATCCCACTAGATAGAGAAAATGCAAATGGGTTGTTATTTCTTTCATAGTTGGAAGAAAATGCTACCATAGGCTCCAATTAAGAATTAAGAGCAGGTTTAATCTTAGAATGTGTAAATAAAAAAAAGCCAATAAAACCACAAACAAAAACCAACCAAAAAAACCCCAAAACAACTCCATCACACATTTTATATCTTAGTGAATCCACACTGCTTTACAATTCTGGACTAAGAAAACTGTTTAAATTGCATTTGGAAAACATTTTTCCTGCAGTAAGTGCACAAAATAAGTTAATAAAAATTAATGGCTAATAAAACTAAGTTGTAAACCAAAAAAATTTTAATTTATTGCTGTCTTCATAACATATTTCTAAAATGCTCATTAAAGTGAAAGCTTACCATAAAGGTTTCTGAGTTAAAGCCACACAGCATGAATTGTCTCAAGCTATTTAACAGAATGTAAATGTAACTAATCAACTGCCATTATTACAAAAATACACAGTGTAGGTAAGAGCATTGACAATAAGCCAAGCTCGGGCAGCTGCCTCCATGGTTTGCTGACCCTGACTTTGTGAGGACCCACTATTTAGAGAAACAAATTAAATTCTGTAACAAAGGCCCAGCAACAAAAAAAAAACCTGAGGCACACAGCCAATGATCAAACAGACACACTTCAGCCAAGTTAAGCCCTGCAGCAGGAGAAAACAGCATGGGAGGTTGTCTAGAAAAGGAGTTACTGAAGTCTGGGAGGACCCACACAGCTGATACAGAGGGCATGACTCGATGGTACATCTGCTAAATCCATTCAATTCATGCAGATGGAGTAGCATGAACCTTATTTACTTTGAGTTACTGAATCAAGGCAGAAAATTTGCTACCTACTTGGCAGGAAATCATTTAGTTAGCCTTTCCTGTTAGCAAATTAGTATTCTGTACTTCTGGATATACTTTAAATAGGAATTTTAAATTTTAACTTGGATCATTTATTTCTATCCTGTAACAAAAAAGGCAAACAAAAATGATACGAAAATCATACAGTTAGTTCAGCTTAAATGCTGCAACATGACAGAATATGAAAGCATCACAGTGAAGATTGTGTCAGACCACTAAATTTAGCAAATCTATCAGTTAAAGCAAGTGACACTGCTTTATGGACTCCATGTGACAGAAGTGTTTATGGCCCTGAGGCTCTCACTAAGCAGCTTTTCTTAATAGCAAACTATTGATGAATGAAGGTAAGATCTCCCCACGATGCATTCTAAATATGACAATGAGATTCTACCCTCTCATCAGGGTAGAATCATTTCTACTAGTATCATGTGATCAAAGAATTCATCTAAGAATGCAAAACAGCAAAAAGCCTGCAGCAAAACACCTCTTCTACTTTGACATGACTTAAAACAAGTGTTTCAAAACATTCCCAGAAAGCACATGAGTAAATCACATCCTCTCTATTTAAACTGTGGCTTATAAACACTTCCTGACCATTACCCAATGAATGTAATCCTTGGTAGGTTTACCACTGACAAGATGCAAATCAACTTGCAGAGGACAGTTTTATGCTATATTATTCAGTTACACTATATTTCCCAAAACTCTTTAACTCTGAATAGACACATACCTTCCTGTTAACTATCTGCCTTTCTGTTAAAATACAGACTTTCTTCCATCTGTTGGCATCTTCACCTAATTATTGCTTATCAAGTGTTATAGCTCACTTCATTCATCAAAAAAGTGCACTTTGCACTCCTTAACACAACCTACCTCCGTCATCACTAGGTACTTAACAGCATAAAATAACAAAAAAGAATGTCTAAAGTGGCAGTGATTACTTTAATATTATATCTACCCTTGCTTAAGTCTATTTTGGCCCATGTATAAAAAATGCTACATTAATAAATTGCATTTTCCCAGTTCCATCCTGAACATTTGTATGCATTTATACATACAGATAGAACAATATTTTCAAGGCTTTTTAAAATGTGTCAAGTCTAGTCAAAGACTAGAAGTACCACAGTGCAACTTTCCCCAGTCCCTGAGTACACTACAATACATGCAGATGTACTGCATTTCTGTCTTTGCAGAGAGATTTCATCAAAATGCTGTCACATCATCCAGCCTTTTTTTAGATTTCATCCAGCTTAAAGTTACACTTATGACAACTTTCAAAGGGTTTAGCAAGAATTCAGCAATATCATATACAAACACCAGATGGGATGATCTGCTTAACTTGAACAGGATAAGGTTAACTTTCAGAATGACAACCCAGAGAAGTGTAGCTCGCTCACATCTTTTTTCTTTAACTGCCTGCTCCATACAGGTCATTTCCTGGCTGCCTAAAACAACAGTACTGCCTAGCTCACATCTGTAAAATCTTTCAGCAAATGGATAAATGCCAGCCCCTCATGCAGCTGAAATATCTAGAGATGGTTCAAGCTCTCTAAAACCTCATGAGCTGCAGCCTGCCTTCTGCCAGGGGTTACGAAACAAGCCCTTTCCCAGAGAGTTTCTGCCAGCACAAGAGTTACTGTTTCTTCCTCTAATGCGTCCCTACTTCTTAGTTTCTTTACAAGGATTATGGTACTTTTCTCCTTCATTTAACCTGTACATACCCAGAGGTCAATGCTATTAATTGCAAAATTACTTTGGATTAAAATAAAAAAACAACAGTACATTTTAATTACACTAAGATTAGCTCTCTGAATTAATCATGTTGAAATTAAATTTTCAGTGAACAAAATTCAAATGAAATACCATTTTCTTAAAAAAAAGTAAACCCAAAAGAGTGTCACTGTACTGGAAACAGCCCCTAGTCCTTTACAGTTTCTATTAAATAAAGCAATAGAAAGGCTGATTTAATTCCTGACCAGTTCTTATTCGCATATCTACTCTTGTGAATTATCTCAGCAATGAAGAAAAAAATGTAACATCACAAAACATGCAGGTTTAATACTTCAAGAGATACCCGGGCAGAAGCTATAGTGCTATTAGTATGTGTGAGAGAGGACAAGATGGAAAAGACAAGTTCCTGAAGCCACTGTTTTCCAAGAGCTTTTGCCAGGGCCCAGACAACCACTGTCCTGGAGTTTCTGTGGGGAGCAGTAATATACCACATATAGGACTCGGCACGAATGTGGAGGACTCAGGCACGTTGCTCAATATATGATTAAGAACATCTACTTGTAGCATCAAGGATAATCATTTTAGGCTTTAGGATGACTGTTTGCAAGAACCTCAAAGTCTCTACAAGGCCATGGATTCACACTCACAGAGAAACATCAAGTTATTTAAATTGAGCCAAAATATTACAACAGGGATTTAAGCTACAGATTTGGCCAGTAATGAAAGGCATGGTGATGAAGAGCAATTAAAGCACAGGACTGAGTTGCAAAAGGCCTGAATGCTCAGCTCAGCTGTTTACTTGCCAGATGACGTGACCCAGGTTACACAAAACCCAACACATACCCTTACGTGTTCCAAGTACACAAAGGTTGAGAATGCCCGCCTGACCCATAAAAGTAGGGGATTATCTGCTGTAGAACACATCAGTTTGTCTCCCTCCCTTTGTCCTGACCAAAAAGGCTCATGAAAGTCAACTAGAGGACCTTTGCAGGTGTAGAGAAAAGGTTGTTTTGGTTTGGAGATGTGCAACTCAACCAGATGATTTCCAGCCACAGCTTGCAGCTGCAGCCCCTCCATGTCTCCAGCTCAAACCAGCAATGCTCCTTAGAAGGCTGCTGGGGAAGAATTAAACTCATCAGAGAGCCTTTACTCTCATGAGCAGGCCAACAGCTTAATTGCTCATCGCAGATGACAAAAACCCTCTGTATCCTGTTTGCCTGTCTCCAGACTCTGACAGAAGAAAAACATCAACCTATCACACAGAGATCTTTTGTTATTTCATTCAAGTACAATGAGATTTTCATCTGGTAGGTGCTGAAGTTAGAGATTTATTGCTGTATTGTTCTGGTGAAAAAACATTTGAGTGGTTCACTAAGATCTGGAAAAAAAATCTGGTCACTCTGAGAAGAGAACTTTGTGTGATCACCTTTATAATTGCAAAAGGCTTTAAAGTGGAAAAAAAAAAAAAGAAAACTGGAAAAAATGATCAGAGTGTTTAAGAAATTATTCTCATTTTTTTTCCCTCATAATTCATTAAGCTGTTTGTGACAGTGTGAGAACTAAGGCATGTAGGAAGTAGAGGTAGTGCTACATGATGGGCAATACTGGATGTAGGTGAAGAATCCTCAGAAGACAGGGGACTAGTTCAAGATAAAATAACCTGAAACGCCACAGAGGCCTGGAGAAAAATCAGAGATTTTCTTGTAGGATTTCTTTCTAAAGTAGCCAAGCAGTATTAGGTCAAAGGACTAGTCTGAAAACCTCTATGAAGAAGAGGAAGAAATCAAGAGCAGAAGAGACTCCAATGCTCTGCATGACTGTATTTATGTAGTTATCCAAAGAATAAACAAGCACATACAGACAATCACCCAGGAAGAGGTAGGGTCAGATCCTGACCAAGTGCTCCTGCCATATCTCCCATCCCATCTGCCCCCCATTCCCATGCCACTGGTATCTGAATCACAGCTGCAGATCAAGGTGCATGTGCCAGAGGTCTTCATCACAGATGACATACTGCATTCCAATAGACTTTCCTTTCCTGTGTGTCCCACTCTGACACAAAATACTGTACCTTGCCCAAAGCAACTGGCATTAGTTTGGCATCTTCAAGTTAAAAACAAAAGAGACAAGGGAAAACATGATCATATATTTTTGTGTCAGGAGGTTAGCACGAGCAGACACATCCCAGCTGGGGTCACCTGCTGGATTCCACCAGCACATGCAGTCAAACTGCAGATCATAGAGAGGGAAAGACAGTAAAACCATTCCCATATCTCCAGGAAATTCTCCTTCCTAGCCCACATCTTGGGGAACCTCTTTCATCCCTTTCATATAATAGTCAGTAAAACTGTGACTGTTCAATTAGTGGATACTGAAAAACTGCCAGGAAAATTTTACACTAATACAGAAAGAAAAAGTCTCCTTGTTGACAAATGGGCAAATCCACTCTCTGCGCACCTTGCTGTGGAATCTCCATCATGTTGGAGGTGCTTCTGGATATCACAACAGAAAATTAGTTACAAAGGCATTACATGAACTACAGATGCTCTGCAGATTTTCAAATGTTAACTCACGATGTAAAGAGTAGCAACAGTTCCTCTTGAAAAGTCAAAATATAACAATGCAAGGAGGATTTTTTGAGGATTAAAGGCCACTCAAACAGAGAGGAGTGGGAAAGAAGCCAGCACCTTTGGAAAAAGTGGTCAACAACAAGACAAAAGAGTCCAGAGGGTGTGTAAAGCAGCAGGATTTAGCAATATCCTAAATTGCTGTGAGTTAGCAGCCGGTAGGGCATAATAACCAGGAGATTAATGGATTTTTCCAGTGTGAGGTCAGAAAACTACACAAAATAACATTACAGTGCTGACATTTTAGAAGAGAGAGTGAAGCAATAGGTCTTAAATGAAACCATGAAAGTGGGAGGTGGGTGCAGGGCAGGGTCACGGTCACAGTGGAAACTCTCCCAAAGCTCTTACTGCAGCAGACTGTTCAATTCCTTAATTTTCAAAAGTGACAGCAAGTCATGGGTACCAACTTTTGGTCCAAGCTGGAAAGCACTTTCTCTGGTTGCAGAGAGACAGTATGCTGCTGTCTACACCTGGAAATTTTTATGGCATGGAAAAATTCAAAGCAGGGATGAAAAATAAGCAGGCCACATTACACATTTAGCAATTATCCCTAAGAGGAGTAAGAAAAACTAAACCAGGAATTTCTGTAACAGGAACAGAGCAAAAAGAAAAAAATGTACTCCCTGACCTTCAGACAGGATTAGTATCAGAAACACACAAGTTCTCTGTCACTGCTTACTTTGTGGATCCCTATACACTCTTTAGTAGTTTTATTATACATTTTTTGTATTCAAACTATTATTCATCTGCACTGTGGTACCTAAAAGCTGATCTGTAAGTTCTTTTTGACTATAGAAAATCATAGCACAAACTTTCCACTATTGACTGCTACACTTCATGCCCAAGACTTCAACATTGACCTCCTTTTTTTAAACAGCAATACAGCAAAAAAATTTTTTTGAACTCCAAAAAATCAACATAAACTAAGAATGAAAATATATGATTGTATGTTATTTTCAATAACGGCAAAAATATTTTCAACTCACTACTTCAGGAGTTAAAAATAAATTGATACATTTGTGACTACATGATATTGACAGGAACATGGATAAATTTTTTGTTTCAGCTCATGGTGCATTATTGGTCATGTTTGAGCAGAGATGCAGATGTGTGCAGATGATACCAACATCTCTTGTTTGCCTCTCATCTTGTTCATGAAGGAATATGCAGGCAACATAGGAACAGCATAAGAAGCTGTAGAGAACAGTATTGCTAATATTGGCAATGCTAAAGCAAGCACTGATTCATGAATGTTATGTTTACAATCCTATAAACCCCCTTCATATTCCTAGACAGGTTTTGATAATAATTATGGTACAATACTGTAAAAGTCTGTGTCTTTTTGCAGCTTGCACAATAGCTGAATAGGCTGAACATGCACACTCAGTGTGCTGCAATAAGGTGCAGAGGCAGGATGAGTATCAGAAGGAATTAATTTCTAGGATATTTCTAACTTTTTCATAACTAATAAAGATAAGCTTACTTGCTGTTGCAAGTAAAGAACACATGGCGTTATTACAAATTGGCACAAGGAGTGCTTAAAACATCCTCTGGCAACTCATTAAAGAACTGGATTAGTCCTAAGGAAAAAAAAAAAAGGTCGTCAATCAACTGCAAAAGATATGAACTCAGCCTTTTCTATGGGTGCATCAAGAAACTGATTACTATACAAGCACAGATGAAGAAAAATTAGCCGCTGAGTTATGAAAAAGTTGCAAAAGCAGCAAACCACTTTGAAAACATCCAAACATGAAGCAAACTTATGAAAAGAGCCAAAACACAGCAGGACATTTCATGCCCCCCCCACCTCCCACCACCCCTTATGCCCCCCTTATGGCAGAGGGCACACAAATACAGTCAGAAATGAGAGAACAGGAAAAGGCAGCTCACTTTCCAGCTAAGATCCCAGGATCCTTCAAATTATTGCCATAGGCATGAATTTTCTAGCAGAAAGAGGGGGTAGAGCCCATGGAAATTTTAGTGCCTCATTAGCACTTTTCTTCTATGTCAAATAGCCCATACTCATGCGCCCTCCCCTCTCTCAAAATCAGAAATATGTGCTCTCCAGCTCTTTCTCCTGCACCCAGTTTATTCATAGTGTATTTAGGTAACACTGCACATGCCACAAGAGTGTCCAAGGGATTTGTCTATTGGTTGCAATTGCAGTTCATATGTGTAGCCCAGATTAATGGCAGCTCTGTGAAGGCATCCTCTGCACCATCCAGTGCTAGGGACGCTGCTCTCCCTTCCTGAGTACCTGCTACACAGCATAAGTAGCAGTCCATTATATGCACAAGGTTTCTGATTCAGCTACTCTAAAAAAATGACGGCTCTAGGAAGGAAAAATTTTGTGTCAGCCGGAAAAGTTGTTCTTTCAAGTCTCTGGAAAATAAGAATGCCAGATATAACATACCAAAGGAAAAAAGAAAAAAAATTCATTTCACTCTCAGAAAGAGTTCTTCAGACACAGCTGCAGCACTAACTGACTATCCAGGAATGTAATATCCAGGATCCATGAAAGAGTAATCTATAGTACAAGGGCAGAGTTTCAGGAGAGGTAAGAATGTTTCATAAATCTGAATTCTCCTCACTTCTTTTGGCTGGTAAAACTACTGAAGCGTTATTAGTCCAGGATATTATTTTCTTCCCTCAAAATTACCAAATGTGAAATAAATACATATCAGTAGGGAGTGCAAAACAACACTGTCTATGTCTGGCAAAGCACCTTCAGACACTGCAGGACATGGAGACTGTCTCCTCCTTTGAGGGCAGATCCACAGCTCTAATTCACATCAGAGGCATCTCTTGCAACACTGAAAAAATAACAACATCTTGTTGGATGAAAACAACATTGGTGTCTTTACCCATAAATCGGGGTACCTCCATTCGAGCTCCTCTATTTAATGACAGAAGCCCGACCTTCAAGATTATCATAAAAGAGGATTGCAGAAGGTGCAAATAAGGAGGAGGGAGGGAGATTTTTATTAGAACAGGGAATTAAATCTGTCAAGTAACAGTTGAAGATAAGCCTGAACTGTCCATAACAGCAAGCTAAAAGGTTCTAAAATCACTTGTCATTTATACTGGATTTATTCATGCCTTTCCTCTGGTATCATGCAAGTGCAAGGTATCACTTTAGAGCAGCTGGTGTCCCCAGTCAAAATGCAAAAATGTGTGCTGGGTTGAAAAATTAGAATTAGTAGAATTAGTTAATTTGGGCGACCTTTAGTGTTGCTTTACAACATTGCAGCCAGGTAGAGGTTGTATCCAGCTCAGATGATGGGAAATGTTTATAGAGTTCAAATACCATTCAAAACCTTAAAACTTAAACATGTCTTTGCACGCTTGCCTTCTACCAGTGTAGCCCTAGGTCAGTTACCAGTTCTTTAAATACAAAAGATGTGGTCTCCCCTGATCCTTGAAAGTCAGACACCATATCTCATTTTCATAAAAAACTTTTTTTTTTGAGGTGGCTAGCTATGATAAAATCCATTTAACAGAGCGAAAGAAATGATCTTGGCAAATCACTTCAAGGGTACATTTCCTTTATGAGCACTTTTAGCTTTTTAAGAGATTCAGCATAGTTATGTGTTATTTGATTGGTCTAATATAGTTTTTGCTTTCCTGACCTTTCGATCCCTTGAGTGAAATTATACCACCGGTGAGGTTAAAAAGATGCTGCTCCTTACCCGTCAGTGTTCAAAGATTCTTATTTGAAATAAAATGGATGTTGGGAATAAATTTTGCAGTTACAATGATCAACAAAAATCAAGAAGTGGCTTATGCAAATCTCATTAGTAAAATCAGTAGTGCTACTGCTATCATGCTAAACACATATCGTTAGCTTAAACATTACTTGGCTGCACCTTTAGCCTTTTTCAAAATGTTACTGTGGTTATAAACTCCCCAAAATTGCACAGAATTAAAAAAAAAAAAAATTGCCTATATCTTGATAAATCTTCGAATTCAAATGGCAATTAATTAAAGAGCCAGGTCCTCACTTCACTGCCTTTATGGGAGTAAAACCTTCTCACTTGTTTAATTCTATCTTTATAAATCTATGATGATTCATGGAAGATTACATGGCAATATATCTTTCTGTGAAAGAAATAACTATACCCATACAGACATACACAAAAAAAGAAGATAAAAAGCTTATGTTGCCCTTCAGTTCCCTCACTAAAACCAGTAAATACGATACACAGCAACTGGTCCTGTTTCTGAGCATGGTTTTCAAAAACATCTTTCTTTTGCCAAAAATATTGCAAATTATTTTTTCAAGCAGGAGTAATGAATACTTAATTGCTTTTTGCTTTTTTTTTACTTCCAGAATTGACCTGGGGCACTGTGCTTCTTTGATAAAAAGAGGAAGATAGATAATGGGCTTTTCTTTAGGTCTCTCACATCTATCAATGTTATCAGGACAGGAAGGGAGATCTTTCATGCTGCTCTGCTGATAATTCAAGAAGTTTACGATGTAAGTGGCCTTAAGTTCAATGTTTGTTTAGTAGAGAAGACTTAAAGTTCTACAAGAAAAATAAACACATTCTTTCAGGGTACCTTTAAAGACTCAAGACTGACAGTTGAAAAGAAAAATAAAACCCTCAAGCGCTACCTTCTGTGCTACCTTAAGGGAACCAATTTTTCAGCTCATCATGAGTAAAGCTATCTACATGAAAGTTGTGTGGTTCAGCCAAGCCTTATAGTTGATTTTTGCTCCTTCTTTTATTAACTAGCTCTTGATACAGTAATCAGTTTTAACTACTAAGGGAAGCCCTGATTTTAGACAATGTTCTTCTGCTAATCGAAATAACAGCAAACAAGCCCAAATAGGCAGCTGAAAGAGAGCTGCAGGACAGAGGGCCTGCCCATTGGCTAAGCCCCTGTTAGCACCTCTAGTCCTCAAACCAGGAGGGCAGAGGCCTGTGAAGGGAACCATTTTCCTAAATCCATGTTTATAGTGGGAGGTGCAGAGGATGTGAACAGGGACAGCACACGGTCACTGAATATTTTTAATGTGCTGGGATAGGGAGGGGAAAAAGCATTTTCCTTCACAAGTACTTTCAGGTAGCCTAGCATCCCACCTGCTGCCAGAACCTTCATCTTCCTTTACCAGATCTCTTTAGGCAATTTGCCTACTTCATCTTTACAAACATAACCATGTACTCACATAACCCTTGTAAACACAGGCAAGTGACTCAGCTAACTTGCTGCAATGGAAAACGTGCGGCAAACTCTAAATCATGGCTCTAGGAGGGTCTCTGGCACCTGCTGATGGTCTACACCACACCTTCTACACTACACCCATGACCAGCCTTCCCCAGATCCCTTGTGCTCTCCAAAGCATCATTAAACCAATTCCACAAAAAACTGAAGATGATGTCCAAAAGCAGACAAACTGAGAAATGGGAGAGTCAGGATATGAATCATCAAAAATAACTTTGGCAACTTGCTTAAATACTGTCCCTCAGAGGCTTCTCAAGTTATATTTTGTGCTATCTCAAGATATAGTGCAAACTTAGAAGCAAATATTCCAAGGGACAAACACATAACACCAGCTCAAAAAAACAAATCAGTACTAAAAAAGCTTCAATTCAGTAGTTCTCTACTTTCAAAGGAATTTGAAGTCTACCATACTCTGTTCAACTCTCTAGACCACAACCCCTTTTCTCCAAAATCTCACAGCTGTAATGCTGTAACTGAGGGCCAAATTATGCTGAATGTTCATGCACAGAATTTAGAAGACCTTAACTCCTGGCTGCCTGAGTTTTCAACTTCCTTGCCTCGTCTTTTCTCAGTATAAATAATGTATAAAACTGGTAGAATAAAAGTTTAAAAAGAAACTGAAGACTGCCCAACTCCAAGTTCTATCATCTGGTATCACACATTTCACAGGAATCAACAGCAGTGATTTTTAGATTCATTACACTAGTCTTTTCTGTTAAGTCTAACTGAGGACAATTGGAGGCTGTTGACCTCCACAGCATTATGAGGAGGGCAACAGAAACATTCTACCATGAGGTTCCACGGACAGTTCCTGACATCCATGTAATGCAAAGACCTGGAATCCTCTGTCTACTCCAAACACCAGAAAGAAGAGAGGTTAAATAGATTTCACAAGAGCCTTTTCTGTCCACAAGACATTTCCCAGTATATCTCACTCAGCTTGTCATAATTCCAGGTCTAATTCATCATTATGCTTTGTCTTAGCCCAACTTTCTTGCCTAGACAAAGACCCAATTTTAAATTTTGCAAGAAAAGCAGAAGAACCTGCTTTGTTTGATGTACCAACATCAACAAAAGCTCTGAGTGTTAAAAACTTCTTTGTAGCAACAAACTCTAGAAAGACAGAAATTATTTAAGCTAAAAGACTGATATTGACAATAATGGCTGTAAAATCACTTACTTTAGAAACTGGTAGACCATCTATGACTACTATACTAACAAAACAAGGTTCTGGAAGAGGTTTGTAGTGGGAGTATTATGGACTAGGTTATCAGTTTTAAGCATCATCTCCAATATTTAAAAGTACGTTATAACTTCACAGCCTGAGTCCAGTCTGTAGCAGTCTTAACTGCCTCATGTTTCAAATAATGAACATCATTCAGCATTTCAAAGATACAGAATTTAATAATATATTTAACCAAAACTTTTTTTCCTAACCAGATGAGTGCACTTACTAACAGAAGCCAGAGGAAACCCTCAAAGCATATAAAAAACTCCAGCTTACTACCAAGGTCAAATTGTAAAATAAATACCTCCAGAAGAAAAGACAAATTCAGATAATTTAGTTCATCTTCTGCAAGAAGCTCAGTTGTCTTGTCATTGTAAAAAATGCTCTCAATAGGTGTTCCTGAAAGGTTTATACAGAACTGTGCATTTATCTAACCCTCTAACCTCTTTCAGCTTAGGCTGTAGAGGTCACTTACACAGACCAGTAGCTGGCTTCAAAGCTGATAGCTGAAAAAAAAAATGTCAGCAATGTATCCTTTTCTTACTCCCTCAGCATGCCCACTCCAATTATTCTCATATTTACTGACTTCTCTGCTCACTCACATTTCATTTTTCCTCTCTTTGATGATACAGACATCTTGGCTCCATCTGTCATAGGGTTAAATAATCATCTCTGATTTCAGTAGATTCCATGAACTGCAGACTACAGCCCTGAATCAATCAAGATTTTCAAGAAGTCTTTTTTTTTTTTAAATGATTACTTCCAACCTGAAGGCAAGCAGATTTTAACCTGAGTTTCAATAGACATAGAAGGAGAATTATATTTACCATCATGAGAGTTGCAAATAGTATGCATTCTCTTCTACTTGTTACAAACCTATACAAAATGTAATTTTAGGAGAAGAAAACTTCTGTAGACTGTTATTAATTATTGTTTAAAATACAGAAATATATGTTCTTCTAACTTTAGGAAATATCAGAAATCTGATAATGTGTTTGGCTACTGAGCCACTCCAAAGGCCTTCAGAAGGCAATGCTCTCTACGAGATGTTCACCATATCAGTCTGGTGAGTCAGGACATGTCCCTAAAACCATCTATTTGCCTGTCTCTTCTTACTGTTTCTACTCACTACTCACTTTCCAATCAGCCTACCTTTTCACACATTAAGTGATATAACAGCTCAGATGTTGCAGCACAGACACAGATGCTTTTAGCTCTGTAACACAAACACCTCGCCATCCATTCAGATCTTGATGCTCACATTTCACTGAAGTGTATACATACCATTTTTAACCATGAACTGTGAGAATAACACATCATAAACACTTAGCGGTTTTGGAGCAGAGAAAGACATTTCCAGTGAATCTGAGGGCATATTTTATAAGCTGTTTTACAGGACTTTTTATTTAATGACAAATTATACTCCTGCCCAAGACACAAAATTAACATTGCCTCATTGTTAAACAGGGTCATTACTCTTTTGCTATCACTCCCCATGAGTCAACAGTAGGAGGGTTGTGCATTGCTTGTGCAGATGCTTGTCTTCTTGAACTTTTCCAGTGCATACTACAAAGTAGCTAGTCCTGCAAGATGGCAGCCCTTTTGGCTTTTTTTCCTTTTTCTGTAATTTTTGCCAATGGTATCAGTGAAATATCAGCCTTAATATGTGTGCTGAAGTCAGCAAACAGAATGAGAGCAGTAGGGTTCTTTCAAAGATAGCTCCCAAATTCAACAGATGTTATATATAAGAGATCTTTGCCACTGCTCACCATTCTCAGTAACCACCAGACAAAACTTCCTTACATCTACTTTAATATCAGTATCTGAAGTCAAGATTTTATGAGTAAGTTAAAGAAAAATTATGTATTAAATCATTTTGGCACATTTGGCTCAGCAGAATGTAAGGTCTAATTTGAGTGTAGCCTTCTCAACAGAAGGAAGTCACTATGCCTGGTTTATCTGAAATATGTTTTAATAGTGTCCAAAGCATAACACAAAACACACACACAAAACAGGAACCTCATTCAAAAAAAACCCCCAAAACACAAAACTCACAAAATCCCCAGAAGAGAATATCTTCATCAGCAAGCCTTACAAAGAAATTTTATCAAATATGCCAGATTAGGAAAGAACACAAAATAATTTTAATACTTTCTGTAACACCCCAACAGGGAAAGTGTTTTCATATTTTTTAACCAACTTAAAACAAAAAGACAAACAAACATGCACCTAGATATCCTGTGGGGTTAACTAGGAAAATTTAAGTCATTGGCACTGGGAAGAGCGGCCTACAGAAAACATGTTTTATTTCAAGGTCACTGTAGGGTTACAGAAGGAAAGCAGACATTTGGGTTATGCTACAATCAGAGAGTCGAGGCAGAGCTGGGGCAGGAAGCCCGGCTGTCGCAGGAGGATGTTGGGCTCTGGTGCAGATACACCCTGGGCTTTGACTGCTAATGAGTGTGACTTGACCAAAACCCCAGCAAAAGCAAAATCCTCCCACAAGAACTGTGCTGATTGAAGCCAAAGGACCATCAAGCTCAAGGTCCAGCCTGCAGCATGATCAGTATCCAGAGCAAGGGAAAAGGTCAGAGCAGAGCAAACACATTCCTTCCCCAGTTAGCTCTCCCAGCTTCTACTGGGAAGAGGCTCACAATGGAGTTCATAGCCTTTGAGGGTCATTTGCTCTATTACTCTGTTGATTTCTTCTTCAATTAGATCAAGTGAAATTAAACATAATAAGTAATTTATCATGATGGTTTAGAAAAATGCTGGAGTGAAATTTTGGCTGTATTTTAGACAAAGTCTTGGGTGTTTGAAAGATAAAGTTTTACAGTTTGGTATAGAACTTCAAAGTCTTTAATCACAAAACAGATTAAATGGCTCAACACAGCAATGTAGTGGGGGCTAAAAGAATAATTTGGCACAACAAGTTAAAATGCAGACAAAACATGGGTTTGAATCATACAGTGCTGACCAAACTATAACTTGGATTGGATTGTGACTAGTCCTTCTGTGTATGAGCTATTTAGGTTTTATTTATAAAAGACAGTTTCCAAGACTGTGCTTCCCTCTCCATAGAAGCACTAGTTTAACACTGAGTTTGAAGAAAATTTATCTTTTTAGGCTACCAGAAAAATGCTCCCCTAAACCCACTGCTCAAAGGCAAAGTAAAAGAAGAAAAAAATACTGCCAATATCTCCAACACAAGCAGACTCTATAAACAGAGAATCGTAAAGCACTTTCTGTCTATTCATGACAAAGTGTCACAGTCTCAGGCCTGGCAGGGGTGCTCACTGCAGCCTCCATTCTCTAGAAACGCTGTAGGTGAAAAATAGGAAATAGTGACATGGAGAAAATCAGAGATCTGATTTGCAACTCCAGGCACAGGAAATGCCAGCTGTAGTTTTCCAGGTTATATTTGATACTGCTTACACAGCACAAAAAAATCCAAACTCTCCTCAGGTTTTCCTTACCAAATATCAGCCAACCTGCTTTTTTCAACTGAAGGATTACTGGGAAACATTTCATATTGCTTACTACAGGGCTACAATTCTTTCCCTCAAAATATGTTCATTACAAACTAAATTTTGCATGTAAAAATGCAGGTTCAAACACTACTGACATGAACAGGAGTCCACACTCTTCTTTCAGACTGGTTATGGTTACATCTGTCAATTGAAATATAATGGTTTGAAAATTGCTGAAAGTCAGTTTTGTGGGGTATTATTTTTTCTTCCTCAAGAAAATTAATATTCAAGTAATATTTTTAGTATGTCTTTAGATCCCCTATGCATTTCAATATGAGATAACTACTGACATATCAACTCTAATTGCAATTAATTCAGTTGGAATGATATCACTAACTGCTCCAAAGGTTCAATTGGTGCACAGTGAAACAGCATTTTTTTTCTCACTTGAGACAGAGAAAGACTTTAAAAGAAGCTAAGTTTTTAGGCTTCCCTGCTAACTGCAACAGGCTATCCTTCCTTTTAAGTCATGAAATGGAAACTTTCATGTTACAGGTAACAGCAGTCCATATCTGTATTTGGATGAAACCAAAGATATTTCAGGAAAAAACAAAAAAACTTATCTTTTTCATGTTAACTGGGAACTTAAATCACATTCCTAAGTGCAGACAGCTAGAAAATGTCACTTCATGTAAAATATTCCAGCAGCATATTTCTTTTGTTGCATTATCAGAAAAATTATCAAGATATTCAGATAATGCCACTTTGACTTTTCTGTGTTATCTTAGGTTTTCAAAATGTTTCAAAAGCATACAGTCAAACTTTTGACCAAACAATGTGGTACAGTTAATTAAAGTTAGCCCAAAATCAAATTAATCAAAATGTAAATTTCCCTAAATGTATTATAAGATCATTCATATGAAAAGTAAATTGAAAGATCCTGATGACTGGCTGCCACTTTTCCAGAGAGGGAAGACAGCTTGAAAATGCCCTATCTGTGCTCTCTGGTAGAGGCAGACTAAGGAAAGGGTGGATAATAACCTTTCATATTACTCTCAAACACAGGATTCACTCTGTCTGGCTCCATGCTGTTATTTTTGCTTCAGTCCAGGCTATTGTCTATTCTCATGACATTTATGAAAAAAAGGAAAACAAATTTCAGACATATGATTTTTGGCTCATTTTACAAGACAAAAGTGTCATTAATAACCTTCTGAATGGTTCACAAGATCATAAATCATTTCACTAAGCTGCAATTATAAAAGTCAACAAATATGTTCTGAATAGTATGTACACATAATAGGTTGATACCATCTTGTTTTTCAAGTAAATTAATAAAAATCTTTTCTCTCTTTATAATGGGTAATATAAAGAGATCCAGCTTAATCACAAGAGGTGAAAGCTTGTAAAAGGAAACAAGTGAAATTCATAAAACCACATTTAAAAAAACAATTTTGTCTATTTTTCATTCTGATCTTTAAAAGATCTGAAGACATTTTTCTATGCATTGTTATTTTCTAGGTTTCTCTATCTTAAATATAGCTGCTCTTTTCTGATCTGTTTTGCTAAATGAATTTCTTAGGAACAATTGTGAAAATATAATGTATTTAGATTCAGTTTTTAAAGAGGTGGTTTGGTTTCTTTCTGTTTTTTTTTTGTTTGTTTGTTTGTTTTTGGGGGTTTTGTTAGTTTTGTTTGTTTGTTTGTTTTTGGGGGGGTTTTTGTTGGTTTTTTCTTGTTTGTTTGGTTTGGGTTTTTTTTTGTTTTTGGGGTTTTTTTTAAACTTTCAGAAATCATCATTATTTTAATTAATACTCATTTAGTTCAAATTCTGGATAACCAGACCAAAATGAAAAGGTACAGGTTACAAAAAAATTGACTTCAAATGAAAATTGAGGAAAGTCTACAACACTTCCAGTCTTTCAATACACAGGAGAAATAGATATTGGTATTTCCAAATGGAAAGAACAGACACACATGCTTGCTTGTGAATAGAAATTTTTACATCATTATAAATCTTCTAAAGGGAGCAAAGTGATCAATCCTACGTCTGTCCTTCCTAAACTTAATCTTTTTTAAGGTAATATCATTTTTAATGATGCTTGGGGACCTGATTTTGCAAAAAGAAATCCAGTGAAAATATTTAACACTGAGATTGGTCACATCCTAATACTGTAATTACACTTACATGGTCTTAAAATCTATACATGTGCAAGTAGAAGATTAGAGGTGTATCAACAAACAAGCACAGAGTGAAGTCTCAGAGTAGCTATAATCAATGTTAAAAATCTTGTTCTCATTTACCAGGCCAGAATTTAACCAATCAGCAATAACAGGTTTTACATCACATTGTTTTCACACTGATTTTACATGAGAGATCCACAAATTCTTATATATATATACACACATTTTATAACATATTCTATGCATATATAGCACATTGTGAATACACACCCTCAAGAGTCTGTATTGGGACCAGCACTGTTCAATGTCTCTTGTGACGCGGCCACTGGCATCGAGCGCACCTCAGCAAGCTGGCTGACAACACCGAGCTGTGTGCTGTGGCCAGCTTGCTGCAGGGAAGGGATCACACCCAGAGGGACCTTCACAGGCTGGAGGGGTGGGGCTGTGCAGAACTCATGAAGTTAATGAGGCCAAGGGCGAGGCTCTGGGTCAGGGCAATCCCAAGCACAAGTACAGGCTGGACAGGGAATTGGCCCAGAGAAGAAGGTCTTGGGGTTCCTGGCTCATGAGAAGCAGGCAAGGCCAAGGGCAGCAGGCAGCAGCTGACTGCACAGCCCGGGAGAGGAGCACTCCAGGGTCTCCTCAGTAAAATGAGAGCTATTTAAAGATGGGATAAATGGCACACTCACAGCAACTCACAGCCCATGCCAGGAGCAGCTGATCAACCCAGCAGTGGGACTCTTCTATGTTGCACACTAACTTGTAAATGAGGACTAATTGCAAGCAAACCATGTAGGCTGGACAGTGCAGGTACTGCCCCCAAAAACCCAGCTAAGGGTTCTGACGTGGCAGGATGATAGAGCGGGAGGGAAGGTAGCTGAGGTCTTGACTCACCGGCCTATGTTCTCTCACCTTGCTGTCCATGTTCTTTTTGTTAAAACACATTCATTAACCCATTTCTTATCAATGGGTAAATCTGATTCACTGAATGACTCAACAACATAGCTTTGTGTCCCAGATTTTTGGATATCCACACCCAGAGAAGTCAATTGTTTCCTAATTTTCAAAGGACCCCTAGGATCTGAAACTAGCCTTTGTCATTGCCAGTCAGTGCTGGCTTTTCAGGAAATATAGCTAAGTGAAAATGCTCAGCTTGATTAAGCATTAAAACTATTATCAAGTGTTATTATCTGGATTTCCCAGACTCTTACAATGTTTTCAAATTTATAATCAACCACGAGCCAATATTAAACAGCTGCATTAGAAACTGTCTGCATAAACCCAAGGATACTTCCTGACAGGATCAACAACAGTAATTAAACTAATTAAACATCACCGGCAGCTAACATTACTGAATAAAGTAAATCAAAAAAGAAGAGGTAGGGCAGCATATTTGCATTATGAGCAAGTCACAATCTCAATGAACTAGCATTATGCACCATGGCCTGTAGATCTTGCTTCTGAAAATTTCCTGTACTGTATAAGGACAAAGAACATGGAGTGAAAGCTCTGATTAGACACAAAGATCAGCAGTAATTAATCAGTAGCAGAATCGCAGGAAGGCATAAGTCATAGCACTGCCTCCTGAGCAGTTTCAACATCTCCAGGAGTATATTTAGCAGGCGAGCTGTGCTTCATACCTGAGGCTGAGAGGCCAGAGGAAAGAGCCATCATCTTTTGGTTACCACAGCTGCAACACAGAACGTGAAATCAGAGGACACCATTCACTACAATCTAAATAATATTGCTTTGTGCATTAACCAAGCTTCTCTGTTTTTACAGCCTTTAATCCATCTCAAATCTGCTTACGGATCAAATCTGCTTACATGTGTAAAACCAAAGATCTGTACATTTTGATTTCCTCTCTCCATATGAGCAAGAGCCTTGGGAGCAAGCACAGATTGACTCCAATGGCAGTGCTGCTGATGGCACTGGGTGCTGTCCCAGAGAATGGTGGCAGATTCCATCTGTTCCTGGAAGCCTTCCCACCACAGCAGCTACGTGGCATATTTCACACCTACAGGCAATTCCTACAGGTCAGTCACTTGCAACACTCAGCACCTAGTGAGAAATGATGCTGACCTCAGCTGACTTCCTGTGAAATGGGCTGATCTACATCAAAATCAGGTACAAAGACCAAGGTACATGATACAGCTCACATGTGCATACAAATACGTACATTCAATTAATTATGCACCCTGGTTTTTTGAAGGACAAGGTAATTGTCACTTTTGTCATCATTTTTAAAACAATTCTCTGAATTCAACAAAGCTGCTACGATAAAAATAGATAGACTTACAAGTCTATTCTATTTTCACTTGTTGTGCTTTGATGTTACTTATGTAACCAGGGAGAAAACAATATGGTAAAAAACTTCAATAAATGTCAGGTTCTCAATACAAAACACTGACAGCATTAAAAACCCTGACACAGTGAAACAAAATCTTTGCCAAGCAATTAAGACCACAGAAGATAAGGAGATGACAAGAATGAAACTCATTAATTAACTACATTAAAACTGCTGATTATAAGACTGGAGAGTGTTCGACTCTTCTCCAGTTGCTGCTGCACAGTCCCTCCTACCATCTCCTGCCCCACTCTTCACAAAGGAGTGTGACCATCTTCCTCTTCTTACTGAGAGCAGGTCATGGCTTCAGTCATCTGGCCCTTCATGTTTAATACCTTCTCTAACAGCCTTATCAAAAAGCAGCAAACGCATAAAAAATAAGAACAGATAAGACTGGTTTCTTTCAGATTGTGGTCCCCAGCTCAGAGCTGAAGGCCTCTGCACCAAGAACATGAAAAAAGATGCCAGATGCATGAGCAGAGTAGCTGAACAGAGTTTCCAGGAGATAAACAGAAATACAATAAAAGTGTCACTAGTTCTTCAGTTCGACTCACTGCCATTAACATTCAGTGATCTGAGCATTATGTGAAAAACAGAAGTGATTACAGATAAGCAAGAAGGATTTGAAGTTTTCAAAATATTTTCAGCAGGATTTTACAGAGAAATAATGAAAAAAAATTTCTCTGTTCTCAAAATCAAGTAAGAAATATTTCCTACAGTAAGATTGCAGAAAAAAGTATGAAGTAAGAAGAAATCAACACATAGGTTTACTCTTTGCATTTGCCCATGGCTATCAATTAGTGTACAGTATTTGTGTTTAACAGAACAACGTGATTTAAGGTTAAAAAAGCACTGATTGCTCTTTTTTGAAGAATAGAATTCACAAAACAAACCTTTGACCTAACATGCAAATTGCCTGGAAACGTATTTTTTTTTTTCCATAAACTTTAAAATTAAATACAAAGATTTATATCAAACTGAACTTCCTCAGCTCACAGGTGATTTTGGAAAACTACATACACATATAAACATCCATATGTTGTACATTTACATGCCATTATGGATATGGCAATTGAAATATTTTGAATAAATGTTAATGTGTGTCTGATTCCCTTCAAGATACACACTTGCAGCTGACATCACTGTAGTTTGCTTCTCTATGCAAGTCCCCAACACCAAAATGCACACATACTCTCCAGAAAACTTTTCAAAGACCAACACTGACCTGTAACCTCAGGAGAACACGTGCACTTTCTTAGTTATCCACAAAAAGAAAAGATTTAATCATTGCATTACTATCTCAGTTTGGAGCAATAAGACATGAAACTTTGATTTACCAGAATTTTACAAGTCAGTTTAAAAACCTGACAACTTCTTGAAGTGTTGCTGAAGGAAGTAATGAGTACATGCATTTAAGTCAGCCTATTTTGCTCCCCACTGCTCCTTATGTGTTGCTCTGAAGTGCACGGCATGGAAGGGAGGAGGAGGCAATCATCATTCACCTTCTTCACCTTGGTAATCTTTCTTACTGCAAATATACTTAACAGTGCTTTTGTTGGAGACTGAAATTTGTATTGCAGTATTCATGTAAACATTTGCATTTGAAAAAAAAAAAGAAATCCCTTAAAGTGATTACAATTTTAGACTTTAAGAGACTCTAATAATAACATGACTTTACTTTTGTTCAGCTCTGAATTGGTCAGGAAGTTGGACTAGATGATTGCAGTAGGTCGCTTCCAACTGAAAATAGTCTATTCTAGTTTGTTACTAACAGTGCCTTTTGGATTTTAATCACTTCCAAATCCTCACGTTTAAAAGTTGTTTGAAAAACAATAGCAGTTGCCTTCTGAACACAAAAAGGCACAGCTTGCAAATTGTAAAAAGAAATTTTAAGTCTCATCCCAAAAGCATGGTTTTATGTTCATATAATAGCTGAAGTTGGAAAACTGTTGCAAGGGAAAGTTAAATAATATCCAGAATGTACAGCTGAAAAACTATGTAAAAAAAAAATCAGACTGGAAAAGTCTGTTTAATAGATAAAACTTCAGCTGTTTCTTTTACATTATCCCCTTGTGTCTGACATTCTATCCCATTAATATCTTAACTGTATCAAATAAAATGCTACAAGTCCTTCCACTAAAAAGTATTATAAGAAATTCATATTGAACATTAAACATTTGCAACTTTCTTTTAGCCTGACTCGTTTTTTTAGATTGTTAATTCATGATTATAGTTTACACTGGTGTTTGTGCTTTTGCTGCCAAGGGTTGCCTGTTTTCCCAGTTGCCTCCAAATGCTCCAAGGTACATCTACAGCAAACATCTCCTTCCAAGTGCAGTTTTTAATGCCTCCCCACACAGGCATCCTCAGAACCAATGCATCTCACATGTGTGCATCCCAAAGCCTGATATGCTCATTCAATGCTCAAATGTGCTTGTTGAAATTGAATGGAAACACCTAACCATGAAACTCCAGAATAAACTCTGGATACACAAATCAATGAAGATGACAAGAAAAGGAAAAGATTATTTTGCAGGAAGTAATCCCCACATCTAATTTCTCTGTCCTGGTCTGAAAAACGCCCAAAACCAAACCAAAAACACACAAAAAAACTCAGAAAAAATTGTTTTAAGTAAAAATAAGTAATAAATCTTTCCACACCAGTTCTAGTGAAAACACCCTTTGCCCAAAAGCCAGCCCAAATTTTTCAACTTAGTTTGATAAACGATGCTGCCTTCCTTCCCTTTTGTAACTTCAGTCTCCATACAAAATACTAAACCCAAAAGCAACAAAAGTGCAGATAAAAATTTCTTACTTTGAGCATTATTTTTTATTGTTCTCTTGCCAAAAGAACATCAGCAGTCTCTCAGTCTTTGCGTGGTCTGCTTCTCTGGACAAACTCCATCTCTCTGAAGACCGCTGACAAATGAAGCATTGCTCTGCTGCTTTCAGTGGCTGGGGCCCTCAACCATTTCAAACACACATCTGCATCTCCCCTTGCTAAAACCCATCACCAAGGTTCTACAAACAGCTATTCAGATTCCTCCACAAATTGCAAAAATCAGTGTTTTCTGAATTCTAAAAAAGCAAAGAGAATGGTCAAAGCAGAGATTGAGTGCATGCTCTCAGCCAGCACAGGTGTTCATTCTTCCACTACAGCAGAGTCAGCTAAACTAGTGATACACCAACGAAATTGGGGGACACAGACTGCCATCCAACACTTGGGTTTACTTTGCTCCAGTCATAAAGACATAGAGATTAACAAGACTGGATATGACATGAAACCATATGTTAAGTGATTTCAAAGCTAGTCCCTAAATAGGGAGGGTTTACTGGAGCATTTCAAGTTGCATCTTTTCTCATGTTAATTCCTGCTAAATTTTGAGTAATGATGTTCAAAATTTAGCAACTGAAATATCTGAAACATGGAATAAGGCTTGATATTGTTGTTGTGTGCCTACTTTGCTTGCTTAGTTTAATGAAAAATGTAGCATCAAGTCATTAAGACTATGGAGTTGGAGGAAGCCACTTCAAACAGCAGTACCTCATCAGAGGAGGTGGATTCCAGGCCCAGTTTTGTACCTGAATTTTTCTGTTTGTACTTATATTGGCATTTTACATATTATTAGCTTCAATTTAATTAGTGAAATATGTAATTTCAGAAGAATGGAATATCAGACCCATGTGAAACATGATATACAAAGGCAAATAAATCAAATTATATTATTTCTTCTGAAGTTTTATTCATTCTTGAATGATACAAGATTCAGTAAGGTTTGTTCTGGCTCTACAGTGAAGAACTCTGTATGAAGAGTTTTATCCCAAAAATCTAATCTCAAAAGCACTAAAAATGCATTGGTTCATGTGAAAATTCCAAAGATTTTAAGCTATATCCCTAACATTTGCCTCAGCTGAAGCTCATCCTCAGGTGTCACTAACTGAAACAGTTCAGGCTGAACTAATCATCTTTGTTAAAAAATACATGCCTAACTCATCTTCAATACTTGGAAAATGAGAAAATACTAAGATATTTATCCACAGGCAGTATGAATCTCATCTTAAGTGTCCTGTATGCTCTAAGTTCTATTTTTAGATTGGTTTGTTGGGTTTTTTGCTGAGCTTTGTACCCTTTTGCACACATGATCAGTAGTCAAAAAAATAAACATCAGTCAGATGGCCTTGCACAGGCTGGTGAACATCACTTACTGTTGTTCTCCTGCTCAGTAACATGGATTCATCATGATTTGGCCAGTCATTTATTGGTAAAATGCACAATACATGAATTTGGGGAAAACTCAACTCATTTAAAATTGGAAAAAGCAGCGTCAATGATGGCGCTTGCAATTTATAATTGGACTCCACTGTTTTGTAGTAGATTTCTCCATCTAGTCCACTAGCCTCTAAACCTCATTTCATGTTTAAGTGGCTGAATCAAAGGAAAAACTTGGCAACTGCATTATGGACTTCAGCTTTTCCTGCCAGAACAGATGGCAGGAATAGCTCAAAGCAGAATAGACAGACAAGTTCTCTGAGAGGACAGGGTATTTGTACACTAAGTAGCAACTCTAATTAAGAAAGCAGGAGTGAGTATTTTTTAGTTTTAAAGTACATAAAAAGAGAGAGATATGTGATGCAAGAAGTTGATGATGTACCCATACAGTTCTTCATTTTCTACTAAAACTCCCTAAAATATTTGTTAATGCCATCAGCAGAATGGCTGTAACGGACTGCAGGGCTCTGACCAACATCAGACATGAGTTTAAGGAATCAGATGAAAACTTTGTTCTTAAGTTGCTCTCCTAAGATATTAACAGCGTTGTCTGAACAGTTCACTCTCTGAAAGGTATTCTGATATGTCATTGTGTTCTTTAATCTTTAAAATACTGCCCATGGTTAGTGCTAATTAGAAGATACAACCTCTGGGCTCAGTGATGACTAGTGATCCTTTAGATTTCCATTACCTCATAGCAGGGAGGAAACAAAAAGATAGAAAAAAACTCCCACACTCTCAGTACAAGGGTACAGTACTTAAGTGACTCAGAAAAGAAGGCCGAAAACACTGTTGTACGTTTATTTAATGAGAAATTCTAGCAGTAATAAGAGTTCTCTAAAAAAAATAAAAATAACAATTTTTTTCTTACATTTTTTATATTGAATAAAATAGAAATCTTATTCCTAGTCTTCAGACTCTTCCTGATCTATTTTTAAATAAAAATGAAAAATAAATCATTAAAAATACTTATTAAAAAAATTAAGGTATTTTGAATATTTGGAAACATAAAAGAATCCCTATATTTTTGATAAATATCATACTTTCTCTGCCTACTACTCAAAGAAAAAAGAAATTAAAAGATGTGCTAGAAAGAGCACCATCCTCTTTAACACCATCCTCTTGGTCACCAGAAAGTAAATTTCTATTTAAAAACTTCTCAAAACAGTCAGTTTTCCATATAATCACACACTTAGAGCATGCTATAAACCAGTTGTGCTGAACACTTGGAGATTTCATGGAAAAATTTAAAAAAACAAGATGCAGTGTAAGTACAAGTTAGAAGTGCAAGTTCCAAAGTGCTGCTACGCATCCAGCACTAGCACAAGGCATCTGATTTGGACCAGGGCTCTGAGCACTGTAGGGGAGGTAAAGGATTCAGCTTTCTGGTCCAAATTCTAGACATTGTATCTCCCCAAAAATTGCAACTAATCTGCTCAAGAAGGGCACAACAGCCTGAAAGCACCTGGAACATCTATCTTTTAGGTCACAGCAGTAGCTACCAGAGAAAGCAGGGAGGCAGACAGAGGTATTTGCTCAAAAATCTTGCTGACAGCATGAAGACCATATGGCTCCATACTTGCCATGTGCCAAAGACTAGCCTAAATCAATCAGACTGTAACAGAAAAGTGTAGGGATCCAGATGTTTTAATTCACTCAAGACAGCAAATCCCTTCCATTTAAAATAGCATGCCTTCTTCCCACAAGCTGCTGGAAGGACTTCAGATATTTACCCTCTTGTTCAGCATGGTTAAAGAAACAAATGCAATATTGAGAGACTGTGCTTGGAAACAGATGGGTAAGCTCTGAGCCTCTGGGTCTCAAACATTGGATGCTCCAAATGGGGGTGGGGGTGGGGCAGGGGGGGAAGACAGATAAAGGAAAAAAAACTCATATTCTCTATCAACACATTTCAGAACTTCTCCCATATTAGGTGACCTCTTCTAGACACAGAGGATTGTAATTTATCCAGTTTTAAAGTTGTGAAAACATTTAATAGGTGTTTGGAAGTGATCTTCAAACAAGGTTGTCATACTTAAAAAACAAGTAGAAATCAGCAGGATTTCAACAGTTTTTGATGTTTTTTCCCTGTAATTTCTCCCATTCCCTCTCTGTCTCCCAGTCTTGCTACTTGAAAGACAAGTATTTTCTTCAAAGAGAAAAATATGTAAAACATATCCTGTAAATAACACACATAAGCTTTCTATGTAAATAAACATAGCAGTCATGACTTATTTTGTCAACAATATTTCATAAAGAGAATGCATTCCAAAGTAATTTGAATTAAGAAACAGTGTTGAGTCATTCTGCACTCCTTTCCTGCAGCAGCAGTGATTCAATCAAGTTGGGTCCACACAAAAAGCTGTAAAATTACATTAGATTTGCAGTTCCAAACAAGACATATATTTACCAAAATGCCTGTGTATTAGTAACAAATGTACTTTGTTTAATATATTTAATTTTACTGAGCATAGATTTTGTTAGTGGTTTGAAGTGACCACATCTGCTCTTGCCAATTTAAAAATCAGTCTTTCCATAACAGTATGGTTTTAACTGCTGCAGAATTTTACATTTTGGAGAGGAGAAGTTCCCAAATAACTTCCTTTTTTTTAACATTATCACTTCAATTTTCAAAGCATTTGGAAAGCACAGTGCTGTTCATGTTTCTTACTAATCCAAAAGTTCTAAGGAGGAGCATTCTCCCATTCAACACACTGCTGTATTTCACATCTTCTTAAAAACTGGGTCATTAATTTTTTAAGTGAAGCTTTTAATAATTGCTTCCTTTAGAGCATTTCTGCACTGGCAGACATGGAAGGCTTTTTTCATTCAAACTCCAATTATAGACAACATGATTACCTACTCCATACAAATATAACTAGCTGATTAAGAAGAGATCAAAGCTCTTGGAGCATATATCCTTGGGATTGCAACAATCTGTTCAGTGACTTCAGAAGATAAAACACTGCATTCGCACAACACATGTAAGCTGTCAACTCCTCTAACTGTGAAGTTGTGTCAACCACAATAAAGAGCAACCTTCATGAAAGGCAGAAGGCTCTTTTCACTTTCTGAAAATGCCAAGAGCTTCTGGGGTGCCAGCAGCATGTGCTGTGAGAGATATGGCTTCCTTGCACATCCTTCATTTCTAAGCAACAAACTCAGCATGGTCTCAGACTTTATCAGGGCTTTCCATAGCTGGTCTTACCATCAATTATTCCCACTAGTCTTGATCATATGAGCCTCAAAGGGTTTGCTCTCCCTGATACATCCTAAAGTCCTCTCTGAAGCTTTTGATCTTTTATATTCACTGTGTAATTGACAAGGTTAAGGAAGGTCATTGGGGAATGCCTTTCCTCCTCTCAGACTTCCATAGTTCACCAGGTTAGGGTACCTGCCTCCATAGCAACCATCAAGTCCACCACACCTGTAAGACAGGCTTGGACCCAGACCAAGGCAATGGTTCACAACCTACAGCCCAGTTGCCATGGAGATTTGGCTTATCAATGGATGAGAAAGCACTTTCTTCAGGGCTGAGCCAAGATCATGTCCAGAGCAAAGATCCAAGAGAAGGGTTTTCACACAAAACCTTGCACCTCCAACAATAAAGAAGTGTTTCTATGACTTTGTCTTCCCTAACATAAACAGGCACTGACACGTAAATACGTGTGTACGCAATTATTTGAAAAATTCCTAAACAAAACATTCTCCTACATATGCCATTATCTTCCTGGGAAGGGAATGAAAGCAACAGCATTTGAGAGATGTTAGACAAGTTGTTTAATGCATTCCTGAATGCGCCTAATGAGCACCTCATGCAAACGAAAATTTCCTCTAAACCTACTACCTCAGCTACATATAAATCTGCATTACTCTGGCTGCTGGGCAAGAGGGAAGGATGCTTAAGTCCTGTTGTTTTGCAAGGTTTACCTTAAAGCTCTTTAAAAAACCTAAAAATACTCATGGGAGAGAAAAGAAAGATGACTTGCAGCAAAGTCAAGCTCAAACAGGGCATCTAGGAAGATACTAAGCTTCAACTTGCCAAATTTCTGACATGTTATACCTCAGGGGTGAGATCAGACACTTTCTGAAGGAGATGGGCGTGAGCAGGCCTTCACACACATGGGGATCTGTGGCCCATGGCAGCGACACCATTTAAGGGATCTTGCAGGTTCCTACATTAGTCAGCTCTTCCACAGGTTAACCAAAAATCCTTCCTACCTAACATCACTGCTGAGCTGCCAATTTGGCAACTGCCCAACTCTGCAGACCCAGTACAGTTATCATAGCACTGCTGCAGTACTTTTCCCCCTCCTTTACCTATCAGAGTTCATAGCAATGTGTATGGATGATCTAATTTCACAATTCAGCTACCCCTACTCCTACATGCCCTCAATTTCTCCCATGCTTCCTATTTATGAGCAAGCACCAGAAAGTACTTCTGTGGAAACTTGAGGTTGGTGCTTTGTACTCCAACTGTAAATTTTCCCATTTCTCTTTTTTCTTGTACATTCCATTTCACTCTTTCCCTTCTACTCCTACAGCGATCCATCTGTTGTAGAGATCCCCCACAGTCAGAGCAACATAGAAATATCCCATTGGAGAGCAGGGGTTATGCACATTCATGTGCATGTAAGATCCCAATGCCTCTTCCATCAGGACTAACCTAAGCCACCAAAAAAAAAAAAACCAAACAAAAAAAAAAAAAAAAAAACAAAACAGCATGGTAGAAATAGCATTAAAAAACAGTGTAGAAGATGATTTTCACCACTTCCACTTCACATACTCTCTTGAATTCTTTCATGCTGGGTCACATTTCAGAAACACTCTCACACTGTTACTTCTGCCCCATCTGGCTTGTGCCATTGAAGCTACCACAGCATCTCTCTTTGCTTACTGGGAGCACCTTGCTGAGAAAGAGCTATGACTCACAATCTGAAGAGACTTACTGAAAAGGACAACACTGCCTTATCTCTTTAATATACCAATTCTGCAAATAAACTAGTTGGACAGTTCATCTGGTGGTCATGTTCCAACCACATTTGGCATTTCCATCCTTTTTTTGATAAAAGCACTGTAAGCATACATATTTTCACAAAAACAATGCAGCATTATACTCACATATGTGCCTGGTTTGTCTGTGAGAACAAGACCAAACAAATACAAATGGAAAATCTTCTCCATAGGCTTGGGCCTCTCTAAAGCTGCATCCACAACAAGTTCTCAGTTGATACCTCAGATTAAAAGACTTCATCTCTTAGAAGACAAGGCATTTTAGAATTGTTTCATGATGCTGTGCTACACAAGTATCAAAAAAGTGTCAAAAAATATTTTGCCTGTTTATGAATGTAAGACTTCATGCAATCAACTAAGATCAAATAGGTGATTTCTGTTCATAAAATCTTGTCACTCACTATTTACTCTATTACACAAACTTCACCGCTTCTTAAATATCATTTTGTTTTATTTCTTCCTGTTCTTTAAGACAGAAAGCATTTTGTGAAGTCTTAGTAGGACTAACACACTGTACCACAAAAAACTCCAAGAAGTTTTAGGTCACATGTCAAATCTAAGTCTCACATTTTCTTTTTAAAACACTGACACTGAATTGCTAGAATTTAAGGCTCTTTTTGGAAGGAGCATAACTTGTTTCTGTAAACACAATATTTACATTTTAGTTCTGTGAACAGAAAGGACTGCAGGCACCTCTGAAGACCTGTAGCAAGTCCAGTCAGATTTAGGCTGCTGATCTCTGAACTGAGGTAACAAATTATGAAATTCAGGCATTCTAGGATAACCATGGTCAACTTCTAGAACAGATAGAACCTTGAACACTAAGTTCCCCCACCTACAAGATACCCAGTCCGCATGGTCTTTGATGGTGGGCATCAGCAGCAGTAACCACCTTTCAGATAACACAGCAGCTTGAGTCAAAACCCAGAGGAGGAAAACCATAACTACCGATACTTATTCAGTCAGGGAACTCCATCTTTCACATTTAGAAAAGTGTCCTAGATAGAGGATTTCCTGGTTAACAGCAATTGCTACCTCTCCCCTCAAAGTCAAGGCACTGTGAAGTTAGAAATGCAAGTATCATTGAAGTGTCATGTAAGACACAAGACCATGAAAGAAAGTCTGCAATTCTTGTGTATTGTCACAAGCACTTACCTGGAAAAGGGCAGGACCAGTATTCCAGATACAGCTCCCTGGAACTAGTGTCTATTTCACATCAGATTATCACTGGATAATCCTGACTCTAAAAACATGCTGGCACCTAGTTCTGCTTGAGGAGGGTGGGTGGTTGCTGGTCTAACACAGAAGAGCTTCTGCCTTAGTAAACAGGAACAATTACCCAAAGACATAAATTCAATCCTTTTCAGGCAGGGCAGAGACCACAACCTGTATCTCTTGCTTCTCCGAGAAGCACGCTAAGGCTTTCTGGCTTTTTTTTCTGTAAAAATGTCAGTGGGGCAGTAGCTTCTATTCAACTGAAGTTAAGCAGACCTGGTCACATCGGACTTTAAAAATTTATTCAGAGAGAAGAAAGATTTCAGGCCTCCAAAAACCTATATCTCAACAGGTGAGGGAGAGGTTAAAAGATTCCACAGACATTTTTAAGCCTGTAGTTTCCCTAGTTTATGAGGTCAGGGATCTTTCAGACTAGTTAGGAGTTATCTAATGATTGCATGTGCCAAATCTGGTTACCTGCAATATAATATGAATTTGTTACAGATTTAAGAGAATTTAGTATAGCTAAGGTATATTTAGAGGCACTGAAATCTACATCACTAAAATTAATGATATTAATTTTTTGTAGCTACCACACAGATCTTACTGGCAGCTTTGTTTCAAAGTCATCCCAAATCTTCTGGCTCTGATCCCAGCAAGACATTTTAAGACTCACTACTTCTACAGACATAATCTGACACTGGAGATTCTTAGCCAAATAAACATGACTAGTATCAAAGATTTTGTTTGAGCAACATAGTGAGTGTAATGACAGAAACATGCAGAAGATAAAACATCACAAGGCTGACACACAGCACAGTCAGCAGTCTGGCAATAGTTAAAAAAGTCTCTGTGTAGGCACTTAACAGATGTAACTTACTTCTGCCAGGATAAGCCTAAGACTTCATCTTTATTGAAACTGGCTTTGCTGACATGTGCTTCAAAGCCATTGTGTGAATATTCTCCAAAAAAGTGGAAACATGGAATACGATGAAGCCTTATTTATTATCTACTGAGGAAGCTCAGACTGCATGAACAAAACATGGAGTTTTTACATATAAATGCATCTATCTTATTTTTCAGACTTAAAGATCCCAGACTAAAAATGTTTTCCTTTCCCTTCTTCTCCATCATGCCTGCTTAATTCATGAGAATCATCTGACTAAAATGCAGATGGGCCAATATTCTCATTTCACTTCAGAGTTAAAGAAGTCTTTTCCTTGCAGTGCAAGGAACAGAAAAACACTTGAAAGTTTCAGCTGATAATGCGCTTACACTTCCACATATGAATATTCTGGACTTCAACCTAATCCTTTTTATTTTCATACAAAGCTTTTCATTGCTGTTTTGTTATTTGGCAAACTTACTTTGGCAGTGTGAATTAATAGTTTCTCCTTTTCCTCAAATTGACTAAAAAATGTTCTTTTTAAGAAAAAAATAATCAGAAATTCTATCTGGATTGTAAATACTGTCTTGTATTTTCTGTACACCACTGAATTTATTCAAGAGTATTCTGCAAGACACTGTGAATTACATAATGGAAAAAGACGTGAGAAAAATCAATCACTGGGTTGTTTTTTATTCCAAAGTTGGGCTTAAAACCAGAGGACATGACATACCAAGTTCTGTAAAATTAATATCCTACAAAGAAAAATACCAACTCAAAGAACTAGTTCGGAATGGCTTGGTAATTAGGCATCAAGTACTGTGCTTGGGGATCTGGCCAATGTGGTGTCATACTTATGTGAAGCTGAACTCACTGCAAACTGAGTGTCAAGTTTTCCTCCACGTGGAAAGAGCTGCTTTCAGCATTAACTGGTCAGAACTATAAGTATGGATAAAAAAAGCAGCTGGTAAAACACTTCTGTGTATCAGTAACATTGGTAAGGATCATAGCTGTTTTATACTGCCTCGAAGAGATAATCAAGCATGAACAGAGTTGAGCAATGAATTTACTCAGTAGGAAGGGTTAGCATGTAGTGAGGGGGAGAAAAAATTATGCTGAGTTATATAGCTGTGAACCATTCTAAACATACTTTGAATTTTCTCCTAGAAGTAACCAGAATTCTTCTAAACTAGCACAGACTAATAAAGAGCCCTGTGCACTGCTTGCTGCTTGTCTCCTCTTGACACAATTCAGAGGCAAGGTGGAAAGGAAGAAGACAGATCCAAAAGTTAGAGCTTGAGTGGCTTTAAACCATACTAAAATCCAAGGGTTTCATGTTGGGAGTCAAAGATATCAGTAATGCATCTGGTTTTATGAGATGCTTTTTACAGAATGTGAACAGTTTTAGTCCTGGAAAACACAATTCAGTGTCAATTTAGGGAGCTAGATTTTTGGACAAAAACTTCTGAAAGCATCAGAAGACCATGACATCTGCAGGAGCTGCTACATAGAAGTAATTCATAAGGGTTTATTCTTGATGATTAAATAATGATCATTTGAGGCTTGTAATAGTATTCCTGGAAATATACATCAAAATGTTGCTTGTGCACATCACTGTCCCAGGTCAGCTTTATGATGCATAAATAAGTAATTTTTTTCACAGAGGAGTTAACCTTTAATAAAGAGGGTAATGCTGTGCCTGAAACCTGTTCTTCAGCAGAACGGTGAAAATTATCATCAAGGGTCCATGACCATCCCCCATGAAGAGCTGCAGCCCCCTGAGACAAGGGATCTGGGACTGTCACCCTGTCACTGTCACACACCACCAACCTGCCAGCACACAGGCATCTGTTTCAGGTCCTCATGCACAAAATATGCTCCCCTGAGGGTAAAGCCCAAATAAACACCAGCCTTCTTCACATGAAAATATCAGAGGCTCTATGGCCTGGGCACATTGATCACAAAAATTTCCAGCAACTCAAGTCATCTCTGTGGCACTTTTACAGTCAGAATAAATACCTTAAGAAAGAAATCTGCGTCTTTCCCTTGGCATTCTTCCAAATACCTTAACAATTATTTGGCAATGTTTCTGCTACAGATAATGATATATAAAATAAAAGACAGCACTATTTATGTCTGCCAGCCTTGGCTCTCAATTCCATCTGGCAATGCCATAGGACTATGAAATCCATTTGCTGCTCTAGGTCACCCACAAGATGGTCATCTGAAATGTGCACAAGCCATCGTAGTCAACCATGTGCAGCTAATACTTGTTAAACATGTGATAAACCACTGAAACAAATTACCTTCTTTATTTAGCAACATGCCTTAAGAACAGATTTTCTGATTTAATGGGATAGTTCTGTCCATTATCCCATTAGATACACATTGCTAGAAACACCCCAGGCATCCCATTGCCAAACAAATGACTTAAGCTATTAAAGGCTCTTCAAACAACATCAGTCCCTTCTGCGCTTGATTACTGAAGAATGGGCTCATAAAACATCACCCATTAGATCAGATCACTGAGCAAGCAATATGAAGTCCCACTTCCTATCAACTGCTCACCAAAACTCATATTCTGTATATCTGCCAAAATTTTTAAAATAGTTACACCATCCTGATTATTTCCTCACAGTGAAAGCTTTCAGATTGATCTTTCACAACAAACCACAGCAGAGCTGGCAGGGTATCCCACTGCAAGAAGATGCTGATAGCTATGCATGGGCAATGAAAAATTCCATGTTCTGACTCCAGATGCTTCCTGTATCTAGTATGGAGGAATAATTTCTTCTTTGCATTTCACTTAGAAAGCCTTAGTGTTACTATTTCTCCTCTGCTTTTTATTCTGGTCTAATAAATTTTGAAACACTGAAACATACACTAGAATATTTGGCCTAACCCAAAATATTTTTAAATGCTTGTCTGAATACAAAAGTTCTATACAAAGCTGTTGCATATTAATATGGTGCTCCATTCAGAGCTGTATGAATACTTATGCTTGATTGGGTCGATAATGTCAAATAGAACTGGAATGTGTTTCAGTATGATTTTATGCATCCAGAATTTTTCAATATATAAAACCAAGCATCAATTATGGTGACATTTTGAGAAATGACCTCACATTTAATAAATGCTGGTTTGTGACTTTACTCTTCCTTTCTCCAAAACCACTCCATTTTGTCTTAAAAAATAAGGCATTAAAAAAGCACATGAAATTAAAGCAGGAAGTGTTGCGTAAATGCATGAAAATACATAGCTGGTCAGTCTGTAAAAAAACCTAAAACAAAATGTGGTAAGTGAAATAGTAATGTCAGAAGAAAATAGATATTTACAGCACAAGGCTGCTACAAAACCAAAAATCAAATGTGAAAGCTTTTTTATACCTTGGTGAAATAAGAGCTATCATGCAAGTTCAGTTCTTCTCAGCCCACTTGGTGTCTCCTAGAGATGCATCTATCTGCCAGCTTAGAGCATAAGCTTTATTTTTCCAAGAAAATATATTAATTTGATTTCACATACTGCTCTAGGCTCCCAACATCAAGAGCAATGCCAGCATTCAAACACTCCTAGCTTATGTTTTTAGTCCTTAACAAGGTTAATAACCAAGAAACCAGCAGCAGAATTCTGCATTTATCTTCCAATCCACTGGTCTCATGTGTCTCTGTTCAAACACCCGTCCAACTGGCAAGTTCACACCATGCTTCTAAGCCTCCCCTAAACTCGCAAAGCTGGAGTGATGCAACCTAAGCAAAGCCAGCAGCTCGTGGTACGTGCTGTCACTGCGAGTTGTGTCAGAGCTGTGAGGGCAAATGCCGTTTGGCAGCACCCTAAGGAGCCTATTTCAGCCACTGTTTGAAACTCTTCCTTTGAGATTTCTTACAGGGCTAATTACAGTTACACGTGTAGGGTAGACATCAACCTAATCTTCCAACTGAGTTATTGATTTCTTTTATTATTTATTGTTATTTTATGAGAAAGACTGCATACAATGCAGGAACACACTGAAAATTCCATGCTAGTATATTATACGACCATGAAAGGGCTATATTGATCCAGGTGAGAACAATAGATGATCTCCTGATCATACAGCAGAAAGTACTTCCTCTGCTTAAGAAGTTTCACAGCAGGGCTTACCAAGCCATCTTCTCTGCCTTGTCCCAGAGTCATGACAGTAATAGTCCCTACATTGGAAAAAATCTGTTTCACTAAACCTGTGAATTTTCAGTCATTTGTTTGCCTTCTTTCTCAGCTTAATGAAAAGAAATGCAAAATGCCTCTATTGCTTTCTTTTTAAGTGCTGACACCTTTGCTTCACTTAGATCAACTTAATCCCAAGACTAGTAAATTCATTATTTGTTGGAAAAATCCATCTTGTGTCTTTAATTCTAAGAAATGTTCAAGCAATTCAGTGTACAAGAAACATGTCCAGACACAGCAAAAGAGGAAAATTACAACATACTTAGGGTGAAAACCATCAAATCCTTTATTAATCTGATAATATGACAGACTAATCCATTGGTGTAGGCTTTTTCTTACCTCAATAATCTTGTCATGAATTTGCAGGCCTTCTGCTTTGTCTGCAGGTCCATTTTCCAAAATCCTTGACACATAAATTCCCTCAGCAGATTCCTCCTGGTTGTTCTGTACCAGGCAATAGGAAAGTTGCAAAAGGGGCCACGTTAGTACAAAGATTGAGATAGTACTAAAATCAGCAGCAATGAAAAATGTAAATCCACCTCAAATATGCAGCTCACTTTTCTAGCTAAGAATTAAGCTCCTTGGGATTTTTTTTAACTTGCTTAACACAAAGTAGTCATTAATCAAAAGGACAGAATTAATGAACTATTCCAGCAATTTTTATAAGATTATCCATTTACTTCCGGTTATTTTAATCTAAATGAGATACAGGGTGCAAGAGTAATCCGATCCCAGCTAAAATACTTGGGACAAACCTCAGACTTCACAGCAGCCAGAGACTAGCACATAAATACACAGTGGAAGACACTCATAAAAATGGATGCAGAAGGAAAAGGACTCCTGCAGTGCTGCTGCTTGCAAACTCCCTTACTGCATTTGAGAATAAAGCTCCAAAGAACAAAGTGGCATTAGTTAGCTGGCACGTAACAGTGACAGGATTTGGTTGGAACTGGTTAACCTCACAAATCCTATTCACATGCGAGACTGAGAACTTGCTCAACTATGAAATCCACACAGACGAGCTGTAGACAAAAAGAAAACTCACTGCCAGTTGATCTCTATGCAACACTAAGTACAGCTCACAGAAGGTCAAATTTAAAACAGACAGGTTATCTACCACAGCTGCAACAATATAACTGATGTTGCTGTACATGCTGAAATTACTTTATTTCATCATATGGTAGTTAAAAGTAGTTTTAAATAATTAATAATAAAGAACTAATGTCAAGTAGATGGTGCCTACTTAGGGTTTTTTTTTGAGTGTTTATACAAATAATAACCTAGCTAGCCATAACTAAAGGAATAGTTTACCAGCTGATTTATGGTTCAGATTGCAGTTTATATGATGTTTATTTTCCTTCTGTGACTGGTGAATCCCTGACCAACAGCACAGTTCATGTGTGCACAGGTTTCTAGTCTAGGTCCTATAAAATCATGGGGAAAATGCTTTATAACTTTTTCTATTAAGAAAAATGTAAAGGCATATGTAGAACATACTTTACATGATGTGTCAACAGTCCTATGGAGACTTCAGCCAGGTGGATTCAAGGTCAATAAATATTTGTTCAACTTAATATTAGTCAGACTATGTTTTCATAAACTCCTTTTTTTCCCCTGTCTTGTCACAGAGATTCATACATGTCAAGAGGCAAAAGGGAAACACAGTAACAATGCTAGCAATATTTTGAAATATTTGACTTCCACTGACTTACCATCTAAGCAGTGAGAAATGAAACTCTGATAAAAGAGGCATAATGATCATTAGTGAAAAGACAAGAGGGACATGGTTTGGTTTTAATTTGAGAAAACAAAAAGCTAAATTACTGCACCTTCACCCACATGAAACTGTATTTCTTTCCATCAGAAATTTCATTGGCTTTTTCAAAAGCAATGTATGATCTGTTAAGAAAAAGGGTATTTCAGTCTGGCTTGTGGTCCCCATCAGTTGCATGTGCTGGTACCCACCACTCCTGACAGGAAAACACAGCACAGGGCATACTGAGCTGCAGCACTACGTCACACAGCCCAGGGGCTGTGCAGCAACTGCGCCCACAGCACACACCTCCCTCCAGCCTGGCTTTGACGGGACATCCTCAGGGGAAACTCTCCTCTCAGCCAGACAGAGCTGGGGCCCATCAAAGCAGCCTTGCTCCCTCAGAATAATGAATCACCTCTCAGAAACACACCTATGAGAAGCAAGTTCCTTTCTGACAAAATAAAAGATGATCCTATGATGAGCTGTCCCTTTCCTCTCCTCCTCCCTTCAGGAAGAAGGTAAACAGTGGGGATACCTTTTATGGACTGAAAAGAAACACAGCCAAGAGAAAGTATGTGTGTATGTTCTCCAAGTCACCAAGCCATGAAGAGCTTTTTCCAGTGGGAAAAAGCTGCATTGTACTTATAAAACATGAATAACCTGTGGTAAAGAACTCATCCCCAAGCACGTGACTAATATAAAGACATCACTGTTCTGCTCTTCTGCTGCACAAGCCAATGCTTCAACCAAGCTTTTCCCCCAAACAACCTGAATGTACAGAGCACCTTCATAAACTCTTTTTGTCTTTTTAATAACAACTGCTATTCTACTGTTTCAGCTTTTGAGCAGAACTTTGTTTTCAATATTTGAGTCAACTCAAGCATTTTTTTTTCCTGCTCTATCCTCAGGTCCAGATGCA